>JAQFVV010000367.1:0-379540 GCA_028023455.1 Epiperipatus broadwayi
ATGATTTATAAGCCTTGTGTTCGGGCGTAAACGAACAGATTGATAGGTCAGCGGTGACCAATAAACGGCCTTCCTGCCGTGATAGACTTAGTAAAGAAACATGCTGATTTTAATTAGCGGTCATTGCGTCTTCTCCGGGAGGAGTCTTGTTAGGGACAATCGTGTAGCGACCCTGAGTCATCGGATTGGTCCATGCTGAGAGTATCGAGTTAGCGGGCGGGGTTTGACTTCGGAATCGTTTTGACATAATGTAAGGTGATGCGAGTAGTTAAAACACTTAAATAATCGTATCTGGCGCCCTCTTATGTGGATTATAAACAACTGTCGATGTAAGAAAAAAATAAAGCCTTACGCTGTGTCATGTTAGTTTCGAAGCCGTAATCTCTTGGTAACCGTAGATATCTCACGAGTAGAAAGCAAAAGAGGGGGTTTACGTTACAATATATAATATTAAATTTCTAGCTACATTTTATTTGAGAACAACTTTTCTAAAATAATAAAAAAATGTAAATTTCAATGACATATTTTGGCTGAACAAGTTACTTCATATGTCCCAGGTATATATTATATCTCAAATATTCTTGGACATTTGCTCTATATATCTACACAAATTTATATCTACTAAAGTACACATACTGTTTTTTCAAACATCTTTTGAAAGAATATTTGTAATTTAATAAGTGTAAAACAATTCACAAAATTATATGAGAATGAACATTTATATACGTATATGATTACATGTAATAATTTTTAAAAATAAAACTGCAACATTATGCTTTAGTTGTTAACATTTGCTAGCAGGGTGTAACAAGAGTTTACATAAGTATAAACTTATCTCAGCTCTTGCTTTTGAAGCTTAATCAGCTAAAAGATTGGTTAAGGCAAGTCCTGTCTTTCATTTTTACATTATCGAATAAGATGTTATCTGTTAACATAATTATATAAGATCTTATATATAATTCTTTAATTTATTTTCATATACTTTTTCTAGTAATGTTAGTTTAGAGATTAGCAAGACTTTTTTGCTATATTGCTCATATATATGCACAAACTTATAGAAAAATTAAAAACTTTATCCAATATTATAGCTTTGGAAAATAGATACCTAAGATCATTTTCTTCACGTTTATTAAATATTCTTTTCAAACACCATACAGCAAATAATGTAATTTTTTATTGGACAAAGGCATGCAATTTAACAGTTTATATTATTTGATTAATGTTTATAAATATAAATATTTGTTATATTTAGATTCAAAATTTAGATCTTATATAACTTTCACAGTTATTTTATTTTAAATTAAATTGTCATTTTTAAAAATTGTATAAAGTTATTTTCTTGAATATCTTATTTTATTATTACCTTTATTTGCAGAATTAATTTTAATAATAGAGAATTTATTTTTATTTTGTTTTGTATAGTTTTTGAATTTTATGATAGTAGCATAGTATAAGTTTTGCTGCTCTGAATTACATTTTCCGATTTAGAAGCAATTGTCTAAAATAACCTGATGTCAACATTACTTTTGTTCAGAATTTATTCTCTATTTAAGATTTTAAGCAAAAATTTTTCCATCAGTTTTGCTCTGTAATAATATTTGCTACCATTTACAATAATTTTGTAGTACATAGTAACAAATGTTACCATACAAATACTTACTTGATAAATTTATACCATCATATTTGATGTAGAGAACAATGACAGAACAATTACTTACAATGCATTGCCATTACTTACAATAATAGTTTATGCCTTCATGAGTAGATCTCATCAATCTAATTTAGATTCATCTACTGGACATTAATAATATTTCTATTTTATTCCTACATCCACATTTGTGAGAAATTGTGAAATTCACTGTTATTGTAGAATATGGTTATAATAGAAGTCATTTGATAACACTGATTACTCAGAATTACAATATATGACTCTGGAATAGAGTGAAAGCATTATAATGAAGTGAAAAGGCCTGCTCCCAAAAGCATATGTTAAATATAAGCAAAGAAAATCCTATGATGTTTTGTTGGTAAATAAATGTCAGATAAATATTAAAAATATCATGTGGGATAAAGAAAATTACTAAAAAATACCTACAAAAATTGAGGCTAGTGATCTTTTTTGATAGAAAAAGCATGTTTTTTTTTTTATTTTTTGAAGAGAATTATGAAGTTTTACATTTGACATAACTACTTTTAAATTGGAACAGAAATTTGAACTCTTTTACTTAATGATATTAAAAGGTTGGAGTCTTTTGAGATGAGCGATGGAAAAAAATAGAGAAGATAAATAAAAAAGAAATGAAATGATAAAATGAAATGTCTGATTGAAAGAATAACCACTTATTTTTTAAATAATAATCAAAAACATAAATTATATGAGCACTTATTGAGTTACCTTATCTTACTCAAAAAATGTATAGAGGAAAACATATTGGGAAACAGCCAAAAGAATGATGTTTCACTTTTGTAAATGAGCTAGATAGAGCACTAGATTTTAGGACTATAGTGAAGTAAAGTTAGCAGCAAAAGATAGAGATTATAAAGTATCAATCATTAGAAGTTTTAATCAGTTTTTGGATTATAGAACTAATAATGATGAAATGATATAAGAGTTTTTGAAAAACTAAAATTACTATTTGTTTCATCAAAGTTTTGATATCTTCTAGAATAGTTTTTTTTTTTCATATTTAATTCTGCATAAATGTCATAGTTTCATTCTACTGTCTCCTAATATAATTTATTGCAGCAGCTCTTGTTTGAAGTTTCACCAAAAAGCTGTGATGTGATGCACTGTGACTTCTCCTTATACGGAGTCAGGAATCTCTCAGCAACTATGCGCAGAGAAACCTGTTAGCCACTTTACCTTCCTTTTCCATTCCCCACCCTAAGTTTTCCCATATTCTTATCTATTGTGCTCCATTCCATTTCCACATTATAATCTTGGTCAACTCCATGGCCTTTATATCTAAATCCTCATTATCTTTTCACAAACCCAGCATAAAAACCAATAAGCCACTTTCTGTATAAACACTTTGTTTACATTTACTCTTTCACAACTTCATTATTTCTACCCTTTCTGCTTTCAAGCATTTATATTTATTTAACAGATGCCTAATATTTTCTATGAACTTCTTTACACAACTTGCAGACTAAATCACCCATGTTATATATGTATATTCCCTTGTTGCTAAAAATCCAGTTCAAGTCTTAAACAGTAAACTACTTTCCTTGCTATTATCATAAATTAACTCACACCCAATATTCTGTTAACTTCTACAAATATTTAAACTCTTTTTATTCTACATACTAGTTCTTCATCTCTCCAATTCCCTATTCTTTATTAATGCCTCTATTCTTCTATTCCATTTTTTAACACTATAACCCTTAACAATTCTCACAACACAATCATCTCACCTTTTTTATAAGTATACTGACATAAAGTCTTTATTCAAATCTTTTTCATATCACATTACCTTTCTCTTCCTGTCCTTTATTCATAACCCAATTAAATACTATTTTGGCTGTTCTTTTATTATCCATAAACTGCAGTCTACTAAACATTTTCATTTTGCTTTTTGAATCTCTCATATAAAAACTTGACCATTCCATTTCTCCTTGAATTGCCTCCTTTGCCATCCACACTTCTGCATCTAATGCATATCTTCCTACTCCTCTTTGTATTTACAGCAACACATTACTCATAAAGTGTTAAAAATAAATTTCGACATAAATTAAGCAAACATATTACCATGATTGATTTGGGGATCTGTTTTATCCTCAGTTTAAATAAAAGTGAAAAAGGAAGTAAACAAAACATTATAATAGAATCCTTAAATAAAATCAATTATATATCTTGCTTTAATGGGTTGAATTCAAACTCATTCCTATTATTTAGGAATACATAAATAAGGTTAAAATCTTAGTACATATGCCTTGAGTGCTTAATTTATTGCAAGAGAGATCTCTACAAATCTAAACGCAAGATTCGACTATATATATATATATAGAAAAATAGGTTGAAGATAAGAATGGGGTAAGCCGCTCTAGTCTTTATAAAGTCGAATCTTGTATTTAGATTTGTAGAGGTCTCTCTTGTAATAAATTAAGCACTCAATGCACACGTACTAAGATTTTAGCCTTATTTAAGTATTACGTGCTGACATTGCGCTTAATAAGAACTAATATTTACAAGAAATATTAATATATATTGTTGATTTTAATTCATAAAACATTGTCCATATGTATATATTTTTCGTTCTTCTATATTGATAAAATATTATATGTTGTTTATTTAAACAATCTGTAGTGGCACGATTCAAAAGATTAATATCTAAAATAAAATTATTATAATCTCAGATTAAAAAAAAATTTAAATTGATAATTAAAAAACCCATGTTAATTCTAAAATATTCTAATCTTCTAACGTCAAATTTTCAATTACATTTTTTAGAAGTATGTGATTACATTCACACAAACATTTCCAATCTTTCTCAAAGTAGGTATTTAATATGACTACATGATAAAAGTAAGCTATGAGCTTATCATTATAAGAATTGAACACATCTATCACCAATAAGTGAGTTTGCTATTAACTGAAAGGAGACCCTTTGATTCCTCTTGGAGGCCTTAAAGGAACCGAGCAGGGCAAATTCCTAATGTCCACTCCATACGTTCTTGTCGTTGCAGCTGTTATTACTATATGTTTATACATATAGTATACGAAAATGGATGGGCTGCTCACCAACACGCATTAGCCAGCGTGGTGAGTTTATTGGCTTTTTACCTCTGAGTTTAAGATCAAGAAACACCATGGTCTTTCTTCTCAGTGCCTGATAAGGCAGAATGAATGTTTGTGTAAATGATAAAGATTTTTCCCAATTATACAATTATGACAGACAAAAATAAAGCATGGCCCTTAATCCCAGGAGGCTGTAAAGTCACCAACCAAGGCAGCGGTTGGTGGCCGAAGGCGGAGGGTGCTAAGAATATCCTGGAGGCGGACCCAGGCTGCCATTTGATGACGACTTTTTATTTAGGTACTTACAACTGCAGATCACTTTCAAGTGAAGGAAGATTGCAAGAATTAGAAGAAGAACTCTCTTATATTAAATGGGATATTATTGGACTTTGTGAAGTTAGAAGAAAAGGTGAAGAGACAATTGATTTAAAAAGTGGACATATGCTCTATTATAAAGGCACAAATATTGGAAATACAAGTGGAGTAGGATTCATTATAAATAAAAGGTGGAAGAACAATATTGTGGAGATTGATGGTGTATCAGACAGAGTGGCAAGATTAGTTATACAACTTAATAGCAGATATCAAATGCAGATAATTCAGGTTTATGCCTCAACAAGTTCTCACAGTGATGAAGTAGTAGAAGATTTTTATATGGATGTACAAAACGCTTTTGATCAGAGTAAACAACATTTTAAAATTGTTATGGGAGATTTTAATGCTAGAATTGGTAAACAAATGAAAAATGAAAGTGTTGTAGGTAATTTTGGTTATGGTAATAGAAATGAGAGAGGACATAGACTTGTGGAGTTTGCAGAGAAAGAAAAACTTTATATTATGAATTCTTTTTTTGAGAAAAATGTTAGAAGGAAATGGACATGGAAGCATCCAAATGAAGGTACAGCAGATTTGGATTATATTTTGACTAACAGGAAATACATATTTCAAGATTGTAATGTTCTTAATAAATTTAACACAGGAAGTGATCATCGATTAGTAAGGGGTAAGATACATGTTAATGTAAAACTAGAGAGACAAAAATTATTAAGAAAAACTATATTTACAGTTGATATTCCTAATCTTCAGAAACATTCTAATGAATTTAAATTAGAAATTACAAATTGGTTTCAAGTATTAGTAGATTTTGAACATGATTCAGATTTGAATGAAATTAATATGAAAATAACTGATACACTTTTAAAAACTGCAACAAAGATAGCTGGTAGAAAAAAGCAGCAATTGACTAATAAAATTTCTACTGAGACTAGAGAACTTATGAAGAAAAGAAGGAATATGAAGATATGCAAGAATGATGCATTAAAAAGAATTGAATATCTCGAATTTTGTAAAATGGTGCGGAAAAGAGTTGAAAATGATATAAGAAAGTATAACTGTGAACTAGCAAGAAAAGCTGTAGAAGAAAATAAAAGTCTTAAGAATGTAAAACAACATTTTGGTATTGGTAGGAAATTTATATCTGCAATAAGGAAAAAAGATGGAATTATTACTAAAAAGAGGATGACATTATGAAATTGGTAGAAGATTTTTATCAAGAATTATATAGTAATAAAGAACAAGTACCTCCTATATCTATTACATCTTCCGAATTGCCCAGAATTTTAAATGAAGAAGTGAGAAATGCAATTAAATGTATGAAAAAAGGAAAGGCTCCAGGTAATGATGGAATTATAATTGATATATTAAAAGAAGCAGGTGAAGAAACAGAAAAAATATTAGCAAAGTTATATACCAAATGTCTAAATGATAAAGATGTACCGGATGATTGGAAGAATGCAGTAATAATATTAATATTTAAAAAAGGTGATAAAGAAGATATTAGAAATTACAGACCTATCAGCCTTTTATCAGTTTTATATAAAATTTTTACCAAGATAATTACAACTCGTCTACAGAGAACCTTGGATTTTCACCAACCAAGAGAACAAGCTGGATTTAAAAGTGGTTTTAGTACAGTAGATCATATTCAAGTATTGAGAGAAGTTATAGAAAGGACAAATGAATATGAGTTGTCATTATGTTTTGGATTTGTAGATTATGAAAAGGCATTTGATTCTATAAACATTTCGTCAGTGATTAAAGCATTGGATCATCAAGGTATAGATTCAGGATATTGTCATATTTTAAAGAATATTTATAAAAATGCAACAGCAACAATTAGATTACATAATGATACTGGGAAAGTCAACATTGAGAAAGGTGTAAGACAAGGTGACTCCATATCTCCAAAACTTTTTACAGCAATTGCAAGAAGTATTTTGTGGATTAAAATGGGAAACTAAAGGAGTGAAAGTAAATGGAGATTATTTAAGTCATTTAGATTTCGCAGATGATGTAGTTGTTTTTGAAAATAATGCTTCCGAGCTGCAGGAAATGTTGCAGGAGTTATCAGATGAAAGTAGGAAAGTAGGACTAAAGATAAATGTTAAAAAGACTAAAGTAATGTTTAATCGATTTGCTCAAAATATGAAAATAAAGATTGATTATGATGAATTAGAAGAAGTTAAGAGTTACAAATACCTTGGTCAGATTATTAATACAGATGGAAACATAATAGAGGAAATTAATCATAGAATTAAACTTGGTTGGAGTGCTTTTGGTAGAAATAACTTGATATTAAAAGGAAATATGCCTATGTGTTTGAAAAGAAAGGTTTTTAACAAATGTGTTTTACCAGTTCTTACTTATGGATCTGAGACTTGGACACTTAATAGAAGATCAATACAGAGACTTCAGACCACTCAAAGAAGTATGGAGAGATGTATGTTGGGAGTAACAAGAAGAGATCGAAAACGCAATGTATGGGTAAGAGAACAAACAGGTGTTACTGACCTCATTGAAAAAATTAAAAGATTGAAGTGGAGTTGGGCTGGACATATTGCTAGAAGAGATGATAATAGATGGACAATTGAAATTTTAAACTGGATTCCAAGAGATTGTAAAAGACCCAGAAGGAGACCACATGTAAGATGGATGGATGAAATAAGAAAATGTGTAGGGGTGATGTGGAGAAGAGAAGCTAAAGATCGGAGATGGATTAAACTTGGAGAGACCTTCATACTGCAGTGGATTGATAATGGTTGATAATGATGATGATGATATTGATATTCATATAACTAACCCAGTCAAATCTTGGATCATAAAGCTTCTAACTAATAATATCTAGATGTTCATTTCCCATTTAATGACTAGTTCAGTTGGGTATGGGAAATGTCATGAATAGAAAACATGAAACCTTGTGTCAATAGTGCCTAGTTCTCATTGTATATTATGCATACAGAAAATAAAGACATCTAACCACATCAGGGTATAAATATATCATTTTATACTTCTTAATGCAATAAAAACTATAATATATAGTATATAAACATTTCATTTCATAACTGGAAATTTGTTCAAGTGTTCTTAGACTTGTTCATCAGTTATAAAATGAAATACTATAATGTTAAGTTAACTGGCAGTGCATTTTTTGTGATTGATATAAATGATTATTATAAAGTTATATATTTACACATTTCTGTGTAGTTTAGTTAGCTATTTTCATTACATATATTTAAGTATACAATTATTAATATTGGATATATATCATTATAATCATTTTAAAGCATTATTGATTTACTGCAGGATAAAAGCCTCCCCAATTTTAATTCATCTTCTGCAATTTCTAGCTTCTCTTCTTCACATCACCCCAGCACACTTCCTCATTTCATTCATCCATCTCACATGTGGTCTTTTTCTAGGTCTTTTACAATCTCTTGGAATTCAGTTTAAGATTTCTATTGTCCATCTGTTATCATCTCTTCTAGCAATATGTCAAGCCCAACTCGACTTAAGTCTCTTAATTCTTTCAATGATGCCAATAACACATGTTTGTTTTCTTACCCTTGTATTTCATTTTCAGTCTCATTTTGTTATTCATAACAAACATCTCTCCATACTTTATTGAGTGTCTGAAATCTCTGTTTGTTCTTCTGTTAAGTGTTGTAACAGTCAAATCTGTACATTCGTGCAACAAAATCCAGAACTTTAGTAAATCATACCAAGGCTGACCATGATAGAGTGGTATGAACCACATTGTCTGATATAGCCCCAACTCCTTTACTAATGCTCAAAGATTTACCACCTTGCCGATGACACATATGAAGCCACAGCAGCATTTTCCTTCATAACGTGCTGGCAGTAGCACATCGGCAAAGCACAAGACTATGAGAAGTTGACCTATTAACTAGTATAGCTGTATAGACGATGTGTGTGGCAGAACATAATTATAAAATATGGATTGTTATTCTTAACTAATGATGAACTAATCAATAAAGACTTACCAATGAGTAACATTGAGACATGACACAAAGGTTAAATGCAAAACCAATTTAATGAAGACTAAATATTAAAATTATCTTGGCTATATAGGTTGTATCACAGACAGGTGACTAAGTTAGGAATACAATTTCATATTTGAGTTGGGATTCACACACAAGTGATGACTGGAGTTATAATCATTTATGGTTTGCCTAGTTACATATAGCTTTAATTTACATATACATTTGGTACAATGTAAATCACTCACAGGTAACATTAATCATTTTGGTTAGTTACATTGTTAGATTCATTATAAATACATATATCACTCGTAGGTGATGTTTTAATTGTTTATATAGCAATTCCAATCACGCGCAGGTGATTATAGTTTGGATTATAAATAATTTAATTGAGTTTGCTACAGATAGATATCACTCGCAGGTGATTAAGAAATCATACGTTTTAACATTTATATTTTCATGAGCCTTAAGATTACATTATAGATCGAGATTAATTTGCTCATGACCATCTATGCCTAGTTTATGCTTTATAACAGGGTCTAGATCCGCTCTAGAGCTAGCAGAATTGATTATACATATTGATAAAGAATATGATATTTTATTAAACACGAATACTTAATATTCTCTATATAGCTTATGTGCCTATAAAATTAGACTCGAATTCAGATCAAAGCTGAAAATACAATAGTTATGGCGGGATGAACTGATGATTGGCAGTCAGACTTCAGATATCATGGCGTATAGAAAATATAAAGTCTGATATAGCCTTTGCATCTCGAGGGTGCCTTTTTATGGGATTTTTACCAAGTAACGGTTCCCTTTTTCACCGTATTCATTGCTGTGGATATAAGCGACCTTTAGTCCGGGTGATCGAACAACTAATTAAACTATAGGAGTCTCATGCTCCATTTCTGAGGATACAGAATGGGGTGGGACATCCAACCTCCATCTGAAGAGATGGTTGTCCGAACTAAGAGAGTAACGGCGTAGCCTTAAACATACAACCGCTAAAAATATGCACAGCAACAAATATATATATATACGCCATAGAGTTTCTTAAAAACACACTCGCACCGCTGTTTACATTATATAATAAAATTTTATGAAGCTAGACACTAGTTTCCTTCATGAAACTACTGTATATCAGTTCATTGGGTAGCATGTATAATTATGCTATTAAGGAAAAACTAGGAATCTAATTTGTAAAGCCATCTATATAGGAATTTATAACTTTATGAGAAAGTATAGCACACTATTGGGCATTAAGGTATAAAGTTATAGCTCTATGCTGTATCTCAATCACTCAGGCTAAACATTAGTTAAATATCTCGAAAGCAAATCTATCTTAAAACAGCTGTACGCTTTTTAATTATCTCTTAAAACAAGATATTTTACCCCTTTCGAAATGGGTTTCTTTTGCAACCTAGACGCTATATTATTCTCTAGATGTGAACCTGTAATGGTTCCTCACTAAGCATTTAATCAATAGTAAAACCCCGTTTCAAACAAATATAGCACAAACTACTAAGCAATGGAAAATCATAAAACAGCATAGATTTACTTAGAAAGAAATGTAAGTTTAATGAGTAGATATCTAAAATTTGACTCTGTTTTAGCATAGTTTAAAATGAAATTGCAATGCAATTAGTTTATATGCGATCAATCCAGTTCAAGCCAAATTTAAGTAGTGACAAGAATTAATCAAGACAAATATTATTATTCTATTAAAATATGTAAAAGCATATATCATTAAGTTAAAATACGTAAATTAATCTAGAAACTTAATTACCATTTTAGAATGAAGCATTTAAAACCATACACAATTTAGAATAAATCATTTAAAATTATACGTAACGAAATTTATAATAATTAATTTAAAATCAATCACTTTAAACAAGTCACAACTAAATAAGTCAGAAAACTGTAAATACGTTGAACTAGATCAATCGGAGATAACATAGCAAACCAACACATAAATTAATTAATACATAGAGTACGTAAAGCAATAAATATGATATTAACTCAGTATGAAAATCAAACTAGTTATTAACTCAAATCAGTTATCAAATTAAATCAGTTATTACATTAAATCAAATATCAACTTAAATCAGGCAAGATTTTAAGGTGAAAACAATAGAAATCAAAATTAAATTTAATAGTGGATTTAAATTTACATTATTGCCATGGCCATAGAGTTTAAGTTTAGCTAGCTTTAGGAATTATCGCATTTTAGATGAGTTATTAATCTTTAATTAGAGGAAGGGTTTTACCAGGCTCTTCTTTGCTGTTTGCCTTGTTCCATATTGAAAGTTTGGGCAACTACTCCATCACACACGACTTCTCCTTTTTGCTATTTTCTGCATGGTAGACTCTTGGGTCAGAAAGGCAAGAAAAATTGCCTTCTACTCAACTTGTATCATAATTCACAATTTTAAAACATAAGTTGTTGACTGAAATAATGTCAGACTAATTACAAAATGGCCACAGAGGCTTATATTATCAGCTTACCCCCCCTCTTCTTGGTTATAGTAATTTTTTAGATTTGTTTTGCCAATTTTCTCGCTGTATTCCTAGAATCGTATAATTACTTTGTTTTTATTTCTTATAGTGAAGTTTTACAGCTGGTCATTCACAATTTCTTTTTAATTACTCAGGATAACTCATGCTACAACTTAGTGTTACTTTTTAGTTTTGTAATTAGGTCACACTACAGTGAGAAAGATTAAATTTTATAATACCAATTTTTCGAAAACAAATCTATAAATGGAATTTTATAATACCAATTTTTCGAAAACAAATCTATAAATGAAAAACATCTGGTTATATATGTAACTTGATTATTTAATTTAGCAATATATGCAGAAATATACTATACTTTCAAATATTAATTTTCTTTAGAATAAATATTTTAAATAAATAAATTTATAATGTTTTAAATATGTTAACATTATTCTTTCCTGCATATATGTAGTCTTGTGTTGCACATACAACAATGTTTTCATTAATTTACTCTAGAAATACATGTGTGTGTGTATATGGGGTTTTACATATACAGATACACATTTTATAATGTAGGCTTAAGATATATATCTTTATATTTAAATCCAGCCTGATTTGGATATAATTTTAACCTGATATACGAGAATTTGGTGCTAGTTACTTATAAATAAATATTATTATAGTATATAGTAGGTGAAACAGTATGATTGTCAAATCTGACTGTTTCAGTGTCTAAATCTCAGATATGTAAGTAAGAACTGGTAACACATTTATTAAAAACTTTCCATTTCAAACAAATAGGTATATTTCCTTTTGATATTAACTTATTTCTACCAAAAGCACTCCACACAAGTTTAATTCTATGATTAATTTTATTCATTATGCTTCCACCTGTAGTAATAATCTGACTATGATAGTTATGGTTGTTAACTTTTTTTAACTCATCATTATCAATTTTTATTTTCTTATTTTGAGAAAATCCATTAAACACTATTTTAGTTTTTTTAACATTCAACTTTAATCTTACTATCTTACTTTCATCTGATAACTCTTGCAACATTCTTGAAGCTTTAAAAAATTATTTGTAAAAATAATTACACCATTTCAAAATATAAACATCTTAATTTAAATAATCTCCATTTACTTTGATTCCCTTAGTTTTTCATTTTAATCCACAAAATACTTCTTGCAAAACTGCTGTAAAAAGTTTTGGACATATGAAATCACCCTGTCATATATGTTTCTCAATGTCAATCTCTTTAGTATCATTATGTAATCTAATTGTTGCTGTTGCATTTTTGTAAATACTTTTCAGAATATGATATTTTGGGTCTATATCTTGATGATCCAATGCTTTAGTCACTGAAGAAATTTTTATAGAATCAAATGCTTTGTCATAATCTAAAATTCAGAGCATAATGGTAACTCATATTCATTGATCCTTTCTACAACTTCTCTCAATACTTGGATATAATCCACTATACTAAAACTACTTTTAAATCAGCTTGTTCTTTTGGTTGTTTAAAATCCAAAGTAGATGAGTTATAATTATTTTAGTAAATTTTTTTTATATAGAATTGATAAAAGAATGATAGATCTGTAATTTATAATATCTTCTTTATCATCTTTTGAAAATATTAATATAATTACTGCATTTTCCCAATAATCTAGTATATCTTTATCATTTAAATATTTGATATATAACTTTTCTATATCTTCTTTTTTTAAGATATCAAATATAATTTCATCATTATCTGGAGCTTTTCCCTTTTTCATAAATTTAATTGCATGTCTCACTTCTTCATTTAAAATCCTGGACAATCCAGAAGATATAGTAGTTATAGGAGATACTTTTCTTGTTCTTTATTGCTATATAATTTTTGATAGAACTTTCCTACCCATTTCATGATGACATCTCTCTTTTTAGTAATAGTTTCATCCTTTTTGTTGTTACTGCAGAAATAGGTTTCCTACCTAAATACCAAAATGTTGTTTTACTGTCTTCAGACTTTTATTCTCTTTTATAGCTTTCCTTGCTAGTTCACAATTATATTTTCTTATATCATTAACAACTCTTTTTTGCACCATTTTACAAAATTCTAGATATTCAATTCTTTTTAATGCATCAGTTCTTTTTTTCTTTTTAAATTCTCTAGACTCAGTAAAAGTTTTACTGGTCAATTACTGATTTTTTGTACCAGCTATTTTTGTTGCAGCTTTTAAAAGTTTGTCAGTTATCTTGATTTTATTCCAACTTAAATCATGTTCAAAATCTGTGTTAATATTTGAAAACAATTTGCAAGTTTTAATTTAAATTCATTAGAATGTTCCTGAAGATTAGGAATATCAACTATCTTTTCACCTTTTCTTCTAACTTCACAAATTCCAATAAGTACCATTTAATATGAGATAGTTCTTCTTCTCATTCTTGCAATTTTTATTCATTCAAAATTAATCTGCAGTTAAAAGTACTTAAATAATATGTTGTCATCAAATGGCAGCCTCAGTTTGCAACCAGGGTATTTTTAGAAGCCTCAGCATTTGGTCACCAAATGCTGTCTTGGCTGGCAATTTTATAGCCTCCTGGCAATAAGGGACACAATTTATTTTTGTGTCATGATTGTAAATATTTATTAGAAAAAAATTGCATTCACACACACATTAATTTTGCTTTCAAGAAAACTCAACTGATTTTAGTTAATAGCTATCAGACAACTGATAAGAAATACCATGGTGTTTCTTGATTTTTAAACTCAGATGTAAAAAGCCAATAAACTTACCATGCTGACTAATGCATGTTGGTAAGCAGTCTATCCACGTTTGTATAGTATATGAATAATCACATACAATAAAAACTGCAATGACAAAAACAAATAGAGTGGATATTAGAAATTTGCCCTGCTTAGTTTCTTTAAGGCCTCCAAGAGGAATCAAAAAGTCTCAACAGAAAATTTCTTTCTGAAGCCATTGCATATATATATAATTTACTGCTAGGAAACAGTTATCTATAAAATTTTAAACAAGTGATAAAAATATGTGGTAAGAGATTGTGATCTGGACCAAATTGATGACTGCTGGTGAGTAATAATCAATAATCAAACATTTTTCAAGTAATTGAAAAAAATATTGATGATAACTAACATACGATAACAAATATTAGGATAAGGATATTTTGATTTATCTAAAATTACAAAAGTTTTGCATCTCTACATTCACTCGCTGAGAACAGATTATTTTATTAAAAATGCTTTTTTATAACAAATTTATTTATAATTAAGATGCAGGTTTCAAAGAAGACATATTGAATCTTCACATGACATGAGTTAAAATATTCTTCAAGCCCCCCCCCCCCCCATGAAAATAAGTTCAGGGAATTATTAAATCAACATCAAAAAAAGTTCACGAAATAGGAAAATATCAAAAAATTATGAATATCCCTATTATTTTTTTGTAAATATTGTCAGTACTGCATTCGAAGTATAAATGATATTTTCAGCTCAATTAGAAAGCATATAACCATTGAACAATACTACGCAGATAATTTTAACTTTAATAACTTTATATTAATATATTATTTTAGAAATTTATATTAAAGTGAATACGAATATGTATGTTTATTTGCAAAAGCTATTTTCATTTTAATATATATATTTAAAACTATTTGTCTATATATAAATACGAAATAAATGTGTATTGTTCTTGTAAATTAACCTGTTTCTATTGAAGAATTTTATTATACATCACTAAGCATATTATTTATTATCTTTACACTTTAGTCAAAAATAAACTTTCAAGAGAGCACCGTGACATGAATAGTGACGTATTAACTGGTTATACATCTCCCTCCCTATTCTGGATTATCAAGTTTTTTTTTTCGAAGGAGTGGTTTTCAACATTTTAATTATTTAAGACCTAATTTTGCAAAGCTCTATTTTCTATATGGAATGTAGGAAAAACCACATTAAAAAAAGTCCTTGAGCGAAAATCTAAAAATATTGTTTATTTATTTGAAAATCTTCTTTAACCACGTCACGAACGGGTTAAAATAGTTTTTTGTAGGTAGCGCGTAACTTGTTTATTATTTAAAAAAGTTTTATTTTTCAACAATTAGCATTTTTTTAGGGATATGAACTGAAATGTTTTTATTTTTAATTTGCTTTTGATATTGTTGGCTTGTAATAAAAAAAAAGTTATTTTATTCTTGAGATGAGTAGTTAGCTCAGTTTTTGACTACCTTGCTGATGAGTTATAGTTCCTGGTTCAATTACCGACTGAGGAAATAAAAATAAAATATCAGTCCTTTCATTTGGAATGAAACAACAGTATTATGAAAAGTATAGAAATTTTACTACTTGTAGGATCACTAATATAAACATTGTTCAGAGTTATAAACAAGAATGGTCTGTACATAGTAGTTCAATGAGTATATCCTCAGAAGTGTCATGTGATCTTTAAGAATTAAAGTGAGTAACTATTTTATTTAACTGAGGGAATATATTTTGTTTCCCCAGTTCAAAATCAATCTAGAAAATGTTTAGTTATTGATTCTGTTGGTCTGAGTGGGCGTTCAATGATAGCATTTATAATGCTCAGGGTCATTAGAGTGAAGATGAAACTACTGCATCTCATATCCTTAAGAATACAACTTTCAAAGAAACCAACCTGTTCACTAGACTCAGTAATTAGAACATCTAGGTGGGGAGTGAAAGATAATTGGTCAAATTTGGTGAAAAGTAAATATGGTTGGGCAGTTGAGAAAGAATTTTTTTCACTAATTAGTTATTCATAAAGTCCCCCAAATATCCATATATTAGAAAAAAAAACTACATTTTTTTTTGGAACCATGTAATAGTAATTGCTGATATAAACCATGAAATATCTTTCCATTTTATCATACTAAGGAAAATATGATTTGTCAGTTGGCAGGGTGTCTGAGTTGGGATCTGGAGGTCTCAGGTTCAATTCTGTTACTTTACTTCTTATGAATTCCCTAGGAATAAAGCTATATAAACTAATAATCAACCATTATTTTTTAAAGTATTAGTATTGAAACAATGTAAATTATAAGATATGAAGAACCAGTAGGATGGATCTACAAAAGTTGATAGTTGATTTATTGATGGGCAGATGAATTATTTCCTAGAATAGTTTTTATTGTTGTTATTAGGAATAATACTACAAATAATCATGATGATTGTGAAATTTTTAATAGAAAATAATACTTTATAGTTATAAATAAGTTGCTCAGAAGATATGAGTGCTACAAAAGCATTAGAGTTGTAACACATAAAATTTACATTTATATATCAAGATATACACTAATAGGAAGTTTTAAGTAGATGTGTATGTAAAATCTTAATCTGATAATAAAAGACATTAAATATCAAGTGTAAATAAACAAAGTAATTGGAAGATAAAAAATTACTAATTATTTTAAATATATATTTAAAAAAATTATAAAGTACTGACAGAAATTGTAATTATTAGGCATAAATTCCAAATGAAGCAAATAATAAACATAGAGAATTAATCAATACTAGATTGTGTGTGGTAGATATTTTATATCTTCAAATAGGACACTATTCTTAATGTTCAAATTATCTTCCAAAAGTGGAAGATTGATCAAAACATTTTAATCATGGAGATTTTTTATAATTTTATGCAAAAACTGAAATAATTTGATTGTAAGAGAACAAAAAACTTGCTGACATACTGATTAAAATATTATAAGATCCAAAAAATATATGAATCTACAGGAAGGGAAATGTTTAATTCATTTTACAAACTAATCCTTCTTGGTACTTAAATAATGCAAAACATTAAAAACAAACTTTAAGTTAGTTTAAGAAATAGACAACTTCTAAAAAAAATGTAATGATTCTAAATATGTAAATGAATCCATAAAACAGATCATTTTAATTTGCAATTGATGTGTGCCAAATAATTAGAATATATTAATTTTCCCAAGAAGACCTATTGTCAGATCAGAAAAGACGGATATCTAGAGAATGATAGTGGCATCAAATGAGATACAGGTTTAAACCATGAATTAATAAGTGGAAAACCAAAAGATTTTAAATAATGAATATATATATATATAAATTTGGATAATTGAAACTAAAGCTCCATACAAGTGTAAAAAATTATTCCAAATGTATCACATTGCTATTTAATTATTTAGCTCTTATCATATGTAATAAATTAAAAACTTCTCTTTACTTTATTACAGTCTAAAATAAGCTTGAGTAATCAGTGTTTATTACATGTTAGTGCATTTAAATCTCTAAGGATATACTGGTTTCTGGGCTTTTTTTATTAATGAACTTGAGATTCAAAACTAAAAATAATGCAATTATGCACCTAACAATTTCTTTAACTTTACTGTGTTATTTGTTAAAAACTTGAAATTCAAAAACTCTAAGGATTTAAACCAGACGAACTCATACGTGAACAGTTACATGAATTTGAGCCTAGGTCAGTACTTTAGAAATCTTAGTGCTTTTCTAATTATAGGCATCTTTTTCCCTCTGGCTGGGAGCATTAATAATAACATCATTTTATTCTTTAGCTTACTCAATATATGATAAAACAAGGGGAACTCTTTACCCCATTTCCAACTATAATCAGCTTGAGCAATCCATTATTATCAATTAGGACATTTAAAACAGAGTTCTGAGTTCAAATTCTAAGTGTGTTTTGAATTTCAGGTTTTTAGAGCAATAAAATGAAGTTTTAAGGATGATTATTAAGAAAAACTGCATTATTTTCAGTTTTGTACCTCAAGCTTATTAATAAAGACAAACAACAGAAAACAGCCTGGGGATAGGAATTTAAATGTTCTATGATTTGGTAATTATTGGTTACTTAAGCCTAACAACTATAGATAGCAATAAAATAGAGAACTGCTTCTGTTTTATCACACATTGTGTAAGCTAAAATCAAATGATTTATTATTATTAATATTTCTGACTAGGAAAAAAATGTTGCTTAAATTTAGAAAAAAAAACCAGGTTATTAATATATATTATAAATACCCCACTCTACACCAATACAACAAATTAAATATTTAACACATCCACAACATACATACACATATAAACATAAATATATACAATTTTCCACAATAAATTAATCACCATCTTCCAATATTCTTAATCCTCATAATAATCACATTTCACTCACGACATTCTTAAAATATCTTTAATAATATAAAACACAATAACATTATATATTTTTATATTTAAAACCTATCTTATTTTAATAGATAATAATATTAATTTTATTAAAAAAACAAATTTATATAAAACCCAACCCTTCACCATAATCTTTAACCTACCATATTCACTAAACACATTTCCTTTTCACACATTTTTTAAAATTTAAATCTTTTAAACCAAATAAATAACATTCTTTTATAAAAATATAATAAAATAAAATATTTATCTATCCACATTCTTTAAAATATTATTTAATATTATTCTTAATTATTTAAATTTATAAAATATCATTTATTATTTTAAATAACTACCCAATATAATTTCTTACAAATATCCAGTAAAAACTCTTCACTAAAAAATATCAATATAATAATTTTATTATATAATTTTATAATTATATTAATTTATTTCCTTCCAAAATTACAAATTCATCTTAAACAAAACTAACAAAATATTTATAAAAATACTTTTATTTCTAATATCTTTACTTAAGATATATATTTAAATTTAACTTCAAAATACTTTCTTCATAAAATATTTTATTCTTTAAAATATCTATTTTCTAATATCAATACAATTACTTTTAAATATTACTTCCAAAATATCTTTTCTCCACAATTTTCCGAACTAATCCACGTTTTATATTTCTAAAAATTTGATATATTTTACTATATATTCATACTATTTCTTCAAATTATAATTGAAAATAGGAAAAATTAATAATACATACTTATCATTTAAAACTTTTAAAATTATTTACAAACACTCTTATAATTTTAAAAATGATTTTACACAAATTTACTTCTATTTTTAATAACACAATTAACTTGAAAACAATCACAGATCCTCTCCTAACAATTGAACACTTTTAACTATAACTTCCCATTTGATTTAGATTAAACAATCAACTTCTCTATTTACATATTTTACCAACAACACAAAATAAAATAAATAATGACTTATTTAATACTTAATATTTATTACATTATCAAATTTCAAATAATCTTTATTTTATTAATCTATTAAAATTTTTTAAAAATATTCTTACTTACTTTTAATTTTTAACTTTTATAAGATTATTTAAATCCTAATTTATTTTTACCATATTTTTAAACAATATTTTAAAATCATATTTAATATTTCACATTAATATCTTTATTTTTACTAAAATTATATTTATAAATTTTCACACAACTTTAAAATAGTTTTCAACTTTACTAAAAACTTCATTACATTTAACTAACATCTTTTTTAAACACAAAACCTCATATCTAAAAATAAACTAACAATTCATTTTTTAAATAAATATTTTTTTAATAAACAAGATATTAAATAGATTTTTAAATAATTATTTGATATTATTAAAATCAAATATTAATCTTCTATTTAAGACTTCAATAATTAAAATATTTATATTCTTTTATAATATTATTTATCAACAAAAACATACATTTAATTTTACTTGTCTTTTAAACACTTTTACTTTAAATACCTATTTATGAAATATATTCATCATATTGATTATCCATTTTTCTCCCAACCATATATTATAATCATCATCATTAAAATCTCTCTCAATATCACACAATTTTATATCAAATACTCATAGATTCTTTAATTAAACCTTTTGAAATATTACCATAACAAAATTAACATCACATATTCAAATATATCTTAAATTTAAAATTTTTAAAGATACCCAAAATAAAACCCATACAAAAACAAAATATATATATATATATATATATATATATATATATATATATATATATATATATTAATTGACTTAGAGTCAAATCTATATATTTGTTTAAGCATGTTAAATTTGTTTTAAACCTTAGAATATTTTGAATTTTAAGTTTTAATAGAATTAACCATAATGGCAAATTCATAACTGCATTATTTCCAGTTTTGAATCTCAAGTCTGATTTATGAAGGCAAAATTCAAAAATCACCCTGAGAATGGGGATTTAAAAGCACTATCATCTGATCATCACTGATTATTCAAGATTTTTATGGACTGCAACAGGAAACTATTCTTTTGCAATAATGTTTAGTTTTTCTAAAGTAATATCAGGAACTTAAAGCCATCGTTCATAATATGCATGCAAATTAATTAATAATTTTTACTTTTATGGATAGGCAGAACAACTTGATAAAAAATAAATATTTTGTTTTCAGTTTGCTAAGATAATTAATTTAATTTAAAGATATTCACAAATAACAATGAAGAAGCAGCAAAGAGTCTTTTTGTTTTAACTATTCAAATGACACATGGAATCCTTCCAGATGAACTAATACAATCTAGAATGTCATTCAATACATTAATAACAAAATAATGCTGGAAATACATAGTCTTCAAATAGTAAAAAATAAAACAAAGTACTAAAGATAGAGCTAATACAGACATTGTATGTTTTTCAGACTTTTTATTTAATAATTATATATAGTTGGTGAAAAAAAAACAGGTGAACAAGAAATGGGTGCTAATTGCTGATGAGCTAGGACAAAGTATTAATTCTAAGAAAAAAATATGTATAAAAAATAAAGTCTCATACTAATTGAAATAATATCTTCTATTGTAAGCGTGTGCATGGTTACATTATAAAATATATGCATATGTATGAACATGTATGTAGGTAGGTCTGTATTATCCAATTACTGAACGTCGATGTCATTTAAGAGTTGGTTTTTATTGATAAACTCAAACACCTGGAAATCAATCACGATAATGATCTAATAATATTAAACTACCCGATGATGGTCTTTACCTTTCTACAACAGTCTCTTATTCAAATCCAGATTAAATTACCTAAACATAAGCTCTATTGTGGGTAAATTAAACTTTACGATACAATATTATAAGGTTATATCAACATTCAATATCAGAAAATCATAAAGGAAATGGAGATTTATATGATTAAGAACAATCTGCATAATTTAAATTGCTATGTATTTTATTTGTACGTGTATTTGTGTTTAATATCCTTGAAATAAAAAGTTAAACATATATATTAGTTAAGTCTAAGTCTTTTATTATTGTAACAAAGAAAGAAAGCAGAATTTTTTTTAAAAAATAAAGCATTTTATTAAAACAGAATATATCTTTAATTCATCAAGATAAATAAAATAAATTTATGAAACAATAATAACATTAAAATTAGGATTAAACTATTTTCCATATAACTAGATCTCAAATACTTTTTTAATGAGATGATTAAATAACAATAAACATTTTTTTTATTAATATATTTTATTAATTACAAATTATGTACAAGTATTAACATATGTACAGGAGGACATTTTTTTTATATGACATAAGGTGCAAGGCTTATAAAATATAGTTATTATAACTAGTGTCGGAAGTAGATACAATGATTCAGTTTTAAACTATAATTTATATCATTTTAAAATAATGAAAAATTAAGAAAAGTATTGTTTTGGCAAATTTTTCTCATAATATTTCTGGATATATATTTTAAGGCATATAAATATATATTATATAATTCTTTATTATTTTTTTTAGAACATGTTGTTTGTTGTCGAAAATTACAGAATAGTGAATAAGCCACATGGTTCTAATAGTATAAATAATTACTATGGCATTACATCGATTAAAATTTTTAATATTTTTCTCAAGCAATTCTTTTCGATTAATTATTTGCTTGTGGAATACAAAGTTTCTTAAAGATGAGAAGCATGGACATGTTTAAAAAATGGACATCATATTTTCTGGATGACTATTACATATGATGTATGTGGGATCCAGATTTAATTTAAAATGTTTAATAAGGAAAGTTTTTGTAGGAATTGTGTTAAATAATAAATTAAGTAAAAATTTTAGCCATGATCGAAGAACACACATATTTTGAAATCTGATTAAAGTTTTGGCAATTGGGAGGGGCGACCATAGATGTCTATTAGTATATATAATTTTTTTCAGATATTTAAATGAAACACTAATTAAAGATTTGCTATTATAATTGTTCAACAGATCTGCATGTTCAATAGTGTGATCAGTATAAAAAATAACTTGCATATGGAAGTTGAGTAAGGCTTTGAAAATAGGATTAACTATGATTGTGATGCAAATCTTATCTCTGATATAGGATACAAATGTTTGAGGACATATTAAAGCCACCTTTGCAAATAGGAAACTCAAGCACTTGTAATTGATAGAATATGCAACATTGCTTCCCAGATGTACAATTTTATTGTGGTCATAATATTTTTCACAGTACTCTTTAAAAGATGCATCTGTGGATTATATCAAGCAAGTATGCCATCCAGAATAGCATTAATGATACAAACTTTTACTATAGGGTAAAGCAATTTTGGGAAGAACTTTTATTTTTGTGTTGACTTGTTTGGGATCAGATGATGGCTTAATTGTGTTTTAGATAAATTAATTGGAATTCTGAAAAAAGATGAGGGTGTGCCTGTGAAGAATGAAGATAGATTGCAATCTGTAGCTATCTGCCACATGGATGACTTACAAACTTTATTGTAGATCTTATTAGGGTTTTAAATTTGTTCAGAATATAAAGAATGAGAGGAATATTTTACAGGTCTCTATAAACTATCATGACATCATCAACAAAAGATATTATTTTAACAGAAGATGAGGACAAAAAGAGGCCTTCTGTGCATTGATCAATCTCTTTGATCACAAGGTATATATATATATATATATATATACCTTGTATATATATATATATATATATATATATATTGCAAATATTAAAACAGGCAAAACTCTCCATACAGATCATGTGATGTTTATTGGCTTATATTGCAAATAGTAGTAAAGTAAGTGGAGAATCTTGTGGAATACCTCAGTTTGGTTTAAAAAGAGAGGAGAGATGCATATAATTTTTTAGTTAATAGAACTGTTGATAGGATATTTTTTATGGAAGAAATTTTTATTTTATGTATTTGCATAAGTGTATACCTAACTAAGAAATATTTTACTAATTATCAGATTTTTGTATTGTCATATGTTGTTAAATTTGTAAAACAACTTGGTTTAACTTCTTCTGCTCTGGAAAAATTATCTTTTTTAAAATAATTAAAATCCGACTCTTTATTTATGTCATTATTTATTTGAATATATTATACAAGTAAGCTTAAACACATAAAGCAATTGTATAAATGTGTTTCAAAAAATGATACGTGTTTCCATGACAAAAAATTCTCAAAAATTATCTATAAAATTATTAATTTATGCTTATTGAGAAATCATGCTTGTATTATTAGCAAGCAACAATAAAGGCATTTGGATTTTAATTAATTTGGATTTTATTTAATTTATCTTAGGGTTAATCTTGCCCCTTGTTTTATAATAAGAATGATTTGCTGATAACTTTTAATTCTGCAGCTTCATTAAAATTAAGGTAACCACAATATATATATATATATATATATATATATATATATATATTATATATATATATATAATTAAATCATACCTCTTTTTTTATTTTTCATAATCCTTTATTTTCTTCAATGAATATATGCAGAGACTTTGACTATGGGTGAAACTGAACTGAGATCAGACCCATAAGAATCTAGCTGCTAGGCTGAGTTTGAAGACTTTCCTGAAAATTCACGCTTGCAAACTGATATAAACGTTTTCATAGCGCTTGGAGCAGTCTTTAGACCTAGTTTCTAAGCTTATCCTTCCACTGAGACAAACCAGCTGAACAGCGATCTGGAGGTGAGCAAAAAGAGGTAGTTAATTCTGACTCCTTTGTTTAAAAAATTTTACACTTGTTTCGGGTTTTGGAAAGACGCCATCTATATCATAAAAACAGGAAGCAGGTTAGGACTATTATATATATATATATATAAAGTGATGAAGTATTTGTGATAAGTCATTTAGTTATCACTTTTAGATAGCTACACATTAAGAACTTTTAGAAATATTTATGTGCATGATGTTATAATGGAGATCATCTACAGTACATGTATATTGGGTGTATGTGAACTTTCTGGAGGACTTATCATTGATAGCTACTTAAGAATAGCCATATTAAATTTAATCACTATATAAAAAATGGTGATGTGCTATGTAGACAAGATGTGTAATTGGGTATGTGTGGTTTTTTTGGTGGATTATCTCTGGTTGCTCTTTAAGATGCAATTTTAAGTTCTTATATGAATACAATAGCTATAGATTAAGAATTATTATATTAAATTAAATAGATCATTATATAAAAAAATGGTGATGTGCTGTGTAGACAAGATTCATGTGCACAGATTGTACACATTTCTAATCTATTATACAAGAGTTCAGTTGGTTCTTCTTTTATTTTATTGGCATAACATATTTATATGTATGGATTTCTGATTAGGGAATAAAAATATATTAATAAATTATTTTATCTATTCTAGATATTTTTTTTAATTTTTTTTGTTACACATATTTGTAGTGTGTGTGTATATATATATATTAGTAATCAATGTCTGTATTCCAATTATAAGAGGATTAATATTAAAAAATATATATAGTAGGGTAATTCCACATCTCTACGATTTTTTTACAGCGGTTTTATAAGAAGTATTTTGTGGATTAAAATGAAAATCTAATGAAATAAAAGTAAATTAAGATTATTTAATTGATCTAGATTTTGCAGATGATGTGGTTGTTTTTGCAAGTAATGCTTCAGCGTTTGGGGGAAATGTTGCAATAATTGTAGATGAGAGTAAAAAATTAGGGTTAAAAATAAATGCTAGAAAGATTAATGTAATGTTCAATAGATTTTTTTTCAGAAAAAGATGATACAAATTAATAATGATTGAGTTAAAAGAGATTAACAACTATTAAATACTTTGACCATATTATTATTATTATTATTATTATTATTATTATTATTATTATTATTATTATTATTATTATTATTATTATTATTATTATTATTATTATTATTATTATTATTATTATTATTATTATTATTATTATTATTATTATTATTATTATTATTATTATTATTATTATTATTATTATTATTATTATTATTATTATTATTATTATTATTATTATTATTATTATTATTATTATTATTATTATTATTATTATTATTATTATTATTATTATTATTATTATTATTATTATTATTATTATTATTATTATTATTATTATTATTATTATTATTATTATTATAATGACACCTCTGTTGAAGATGTGACTGCTCATTTGAAAAATGTTTTAGATATAAATAGTGTGTGTTATAAACTGAATACAAAATCTAAAAAATATTCTTCATTTTATTTATCTATAGAGGAATCTGAATCTGATAAAGTTTTGGTTGGTAACGTTTGGCCTTTGTCAGCAGTCATATTGCCCTTCTATGGAGATTTAAAATATTTAAGAAATTTTAATGTTGATAGTACACAGGATAATGCTATATTAAATATTAATAAGATTATTGAAGAAAAGACAGAAGATATTATATTGACTGATAATGTTGATGAAATTAGCACTATAGTGCAAGATATAAATTTGCAAAATAATCTGTGTAATAAATAGCAATTCATGAATTGTTATTATCAAAATGTTCGTGGTCTTAGAACTAAGACAACTGATTTTAAATTTGAATTGTTATTAAATGAATATGATATTATCTTTTTAACAGAGACTTGGTTAAAAGAAGAAATTGATAATATTAGTATATTTGATGATAGGTATTGTGTGTATAGATGTGATAGAAATTATAATTATGAAACAAGAGGAGGTGGTACTTTGATTTCTATTAAAAAAGACATAAAGCATAAACAGATAATTATTAATGATAATAATATTGAATCTTGTTGGATTGAAGTTAGTTTAAAAAATAAAAATAAAATATTGTTAGGTACTATATATCTTCGACCTACTTTGTCAATGAATGATTTAGATGCATATTTAGTTAAGGTTGAGGATATATTGGTGAAATATAAATATGATATTATTATAGTTGGGGATTTTAATGAAGCTGATTACTCAAGACATAGTAATAAGAATGTTGATAATAGTAAACTTTATAGATTAAAAATTTTTGTTGAGTTGGTTAGTTTAATTCAACTTAATAGTATTATTAATTTTAGGGGTGGTATGTTGGATTTATTGTTTAGCACTAAGAATGATTTGAAGTGCAAAGAGGCTGATCAAGCTCTTTTGCCCCCTGATCCTTATCATCCACCTTTGGAATTTGTAATAGATGGTTCTCATGAACATATAAAGCCTATGGTAAATAGTACGAGAGATTACAAACATGGTGACTATTATGGCCTTTATAAAGCTTTTGAGGACATTGATTGGAATGTAATTTTGATGGAAAATGATCCAAATATAGCGGCAAATAATTTTGTTGGTATAGTTCAAAATTGTCTAGATCAATATATTCCTGTTAGGCATTATTTAAATACTAATAACAAATATCCTAAATGGTTTTCTAGGGAATTGTGTAAGGGCTTAAATAGAAAGCACAAATATCATAGGTTATATAAACTAACTAATGATAAAGAATTGTATAAGAAATTTAGTGGTTTGCGTGCTTATACTAAAACTCTTATGAAAAGAGATTATAATAATAATTTAAATAGAGTTGAAGAAAATTTTAGGAATAATCCACAAATGTTTTGGAATTATATAAAAGATCTTAATATTGTTGGAAGTAAAAGTTGTAGATATAATGTAATTAGGCCTTCTATGGATGATCTAGTCAATCATTTTACTAATATGTACTTAGATACTTCAAGTAATGATAATATGGTTGATATTAAATTTAATAAAGAAAGTTTTTGGAATATAGATGTTAATAAAATTGCAATTCCTGAAGTGTTTACTGCAATTTCTAAACTTAAATCGAAATCTTCTATGGGATATGATAATATTCCTAATTTTATTATCAAGGGTTGTGCTGAATGTTTGGTAGCACCATTGCATTATATTATTAATTTATCAATTGAGAAAACTATTATTCCTGATATATTTAAGATAGCTAAAATTATACCAATTTTTAAAAAAGGGGATAGATCTGATTCGGGTAATTATAGACCTATTTCAGTTCTGTCACCTTTTGCTAGAATTTATGAAAGGTGTATTTATAGTAATATTATTGTAGATATGATTAAGGTATTACCTAGTTATCAGCATGGTTTTTTACCTGGTAGATCTGCTGAAACTAATTTAATGGTGATATCTGATCATATTGCTCATGCCTTATCTGATCAGAAGCAATTAGATGTTGTATATTTTGATATGACTCAGGCATTTGACAAAGTTTCATATATTAGACTTTTGTATAAACTTAAAATGTTGGGTGTTAGTCCTCATTTAGTTGAGTGGTTTTCCAATTATTTGAGGGGTCGAAAATCTTATGTACATATGGATAAAACTAATTCTCTTTTTTTTGATAATATGATAGGTGTTCCTCAGGGTGGAATATTAGCACCATTGCTTTTTAATGTTTATATGTGTGATCTTGATCATAGCATAAAAAATAGTATGATACTTACTTATGCTGATGATTGTAAGTTATTTAAAAGAATTATTACTTATAGTGATCATATTGAGGTTCAAAAGGATATAGATAGTTTTATTATATGGTGTAGGTATAACAACATGGAGATTAACATTAATAAAACATGCATTGTTTCCTATACTAATAAAACTGAAAAATCTGTTTATCAATATAAAATTGAGAATGGTGTTATTAAATATAAAGAGACTGTATCTGATTTAGGAATTATATTTTGTAGCAATTTTACTTTTAATGCACATATTAAATGTATTATTAATAAAGCATACAGAAAGATGGGCTGTATTTTGAGATATGGGAGAGATTTATCTATTTCCATAAAATATAGGTTACTTTTTTCTCTTGTTGTTACAGTTTTAGAATATAATTCTTGTATATGGAACTTCAATCTGATTAATATTCAGTCTAAAATATATAATATTGAAAAAAGATTTAATAAATTAATAATGGGTGAATGTCAAACTGTCAAAACAGTATTGAAAGAAAGGAGAATGTTGAAGGATATGATATTACTGAAAAAGTTGATTGATGGGAAAATTGATGTCAGTAACTGTATATCAAAAATAGAATTGAAAGTACCTTGTCGCTTATTAAGAGAAATGCAAACTTTCAAGATTAGTATATGTAAAAATACTTTCTTTGGTAAATCAGTTATTAATAGATTGCAAATGGTATATAATCTAACTTTTAATAATATTGATATTTTTTGCGATCAATTTGTGATGAATGTTAAAAAACAACTAAATGTATAGTTATGAACATATATGTATATATAATTTTATGTATTTAGCTTGTATTTGATTATAATTGTTTTTTTTTTGTTTTTTTTAAATTTTAATTATTATCATTGTTATTATTATTATTTTTTTTTTTTTATTGTGTATTTCTGTTAAAGTGTAAATGTTGAAATGCACATAATAAATGGATATTGAATTGAATTATTATTATTATTATTATTATTATTATTATTATTATTATTATTATTATTATTATTATTATTATTATTATTATTATTATTATTATTATTATTATTATTATTATTATTATTATTATTATTATTATTATTATTATTATTATTATTATTATTATTATTATTATTATTATTATTATTATTATTATTATTATTATTATTATTATTATTATTATTATTATTATTATTATTATTATTATTATTATTATTATTATTATTATTATTATTATTATTATTATTATTATTATTACGTTTCAATAAAGGCTTTATTGATCTCAATGGTTTACATAAGTTTACATCTAGAAAAATTTGAAATTTAACATACAATGAATAATATTAGGGTAAACACATATAAATGAATTTAGTGGTTACACTTTGTGGTTAATGGACTATAACAATATAAAAATTAAACAAGCAAAAATAATCAGAGTTCTAAAGTTTGAGGAGCTTATTCAGTTTTGTCCGCATATCACTTTGAATGTTAGTTGTATGATAGTTTTTCTTTGCAGCATTCACAGCATTGATGGTTGTTTTAACAATGACCATGTTGCTGCATATAAGTGGGGGTTGGTTATTATTTTATCTCTATTTCGAATGTGTAGCAGTTTGTTGCTAAATGTAGCTGGGTGTCGTCTGGTGTTATTGCCAATTAAGAAAGTACATCGGGTGCACCAATATGCATATAGAACAAATGTGGCTGCCCTAATGCTAGGTATTGATCTTCCCTGAAAAGCAGCTATTATGTGATTAATGATTGTACCCGGTTTTCTGTAGGTGTTACATATCATCTGTCGTGTTTGGTTAAGTGCTACACATTGATAAATAAAGTGGTCCAGTGTCTCTTCTGCTCGATGGCAGAGTCCACAGAAGGGGTCAATAGATATATACATTCTTTTATGATAAAGAAAGTGGGTTGTTGGCAAGGCAATGAGATTGATTTTCATGATAAAATCAAAGTATTTGGGCTCTAGAGCCCATTTTTTATATTCCTTGAGTAGTCTCTTGTTGTTAATTCCTAGCATAGGTTGTATAACATTAGTATCTGCTTCTCTGTTTATTAAACCATAAATATCCCAGTATGAATACTTATGCAAATACTGTTCTGGAATCTTGTCTGTGGTTTTGCATTGGTATATAATGTTGGTGAAAAAGGAACCTTTTGGAGGTGGTCTATCTGTTGGAGTAACTTCTAGCAAGTGGTTAATTTTGGGGTATTTGGCAAGTATTGTGATTATTGAGTTCCTTAACTTCTGTATATGAAAAACATTGATGTTGTGCAAGCCAAGTCCATTTTTAATTAGAGGTTGGCTAAGTTTTTTTGTGGAAATTGCTACTGTTTTTCTGGCCCAAAGTAGTTTATTATATATGGTTTTAATTTTTGAAATGAACCCCTTTGAGACGACGCTCTTCCGATCTGTACATAGTAAGTTATTTTGGTTGTGATAAGCTGGTTAATTAACTGTACTTTGGAATATAGTGAAAGATATGCCTTGAACAAAGAGTTTATAATTTTTGTGGCTTCTTCTTTAAGTTTATTTTGGATATGACATCTCATTCCTGTAATTCCCATATGAAATGGGAACCCAAGGAAAGAGTTTGGTTTTGATTTGTAAATTGATGTACAGGGTTTACCAGTGTATAGAGACCAGGCTGTGGTTTTTGCTGGATTAAATGATAATTCATATTTTTGTGAATATTCTTGTAATATCTTTTGGAGTTGCGGTATTTGTTTTTTTGATGTTAGGAATATGGTAACATCATCCATATAGGCGATGCAAGTAGTGCGCTGTGTTGTGTCTGGTATCTCGATCCCAGTAAATGCATTTTGTATGCTTTTAATAAGGGGATTGATGTAAAATATAAACAATAGTGAACTAAGAGGGGATCCTTGGGATATAGATTTGGTGGGTGTGAAAGATGGTGAGTTTCTTCCATTTAAAGTTATATGGATCTCTCTGTTCAGAAGCAGGTTAGCAATTATATATAGATGTGTTCTAGGAATTTCTGTGTCTTTTAGCATTTTTAGAAGTGTGTATATATTGACTGAGTCAAATGCAGCTTCTATGTCAAGCTGCACAACAACGGGTCCGTATTTTTTCCGCTGTTTTACTGTTGCTAGAATTGCTTTGAAGAATAAAGCTGCTTCTGTTGTTGAAGAGTTTTTCTTTGCATATTGTGCTTCGGAGATAAGTGGCATTATATACGGTTCAATTTCATCTTTAATAATTTTCTCCAGAATTTTGATTGGCAAAGGTCCCATAGATATTGGTCTGAGGTCTGTAATAGGTGGAATAATTGCTTTCTTTTTATTATAGGGTACTATGGCTATTGGATAGACACCCTCCATGGGTTGAATTTGTTGTGCTAGATGGTTTGCTAACTGACACAAATATTCTGTTGTGAATTTACTTAGATGCTTTAATACAAACAATGGAACTCCAGGACTACCTGGATGGCAAGCGTTTCGAATAGTATTTAGTTTTGTTGTGAAGAGATCTTTTGTGAATGGGGTTTTTGTCTCTGGTGGGCCAAACAGATTATGTGGTATTTTATATGGTTGTCTTTCTTGTAATTTTTCTTTAAAATATTCAAAAATTGGCATAATCATATTGTGTCCTGCATATGTTCCACTATTTGTATATAGTGCCATTGGCACTTTTACATCTGGTTGGTTCCCCAGCGCCCATCTTATATAATCTCTTGTCCAAGTGTGTGGCCTGGTTAGGCATACCTTGCTTTTCTTTATCTTCAGATAGCTTTTGAGTTCTTCACATGCATACAATAAATGCATGTGTAAGCTTGAATATATACTGCTGGGTGCAGTGTGATGGGTTAATCATGATTATTCTCTGGTGTAACTGATCTGCCAGAGACAAAAGTCTTGATGGTGGAGGTTGTTTTTTTGTTATATGGTTAATGTTAAAGGACAACATTCCCATAAATGCTAGATATTTCTGGACCGGGTTCAAAGTCATATCTTTGATTTTGTTTAGCATTATGTAGGTCTCAGAGAACAGAAATTCAGGGGTTGTTTCTGGGAGTAAAACTCTTATTGTTCTTGTAAGTGGAAAGGGTGATATTTGAATTTGGGCACAGTCAATTGTGACTATTTGAGCTGAGTGATTGGAAAAAGTTGAGGGAGTTAGTTTTATTTCAATAAGGTGGTGAAGCATTGGAGAATAAAAGCACAGATCAATAAGTGAAGAGAAGCGATTATTGTGGAAAGAGATGGCATTATCTGGCAAAAAACCTTGGCCACTCATTAGTGGTATGTTTATTCTGTGAAGCCAACGTTGGGTAAATTCCTGATATTTTAAATTAAAATCTCCAATTAAGATGGTTGGGTTTGAAGTTGTAGCTAACCTTGAATTAATGTTTGCAATTATGGTATCTATTTTTTTATCCTGTAAAGGCATATATACAAAAACCAGATTTATTGTTATGCTTTTTTGGTTGAAGGTTGCAATTAATAAGTTCATGTCAATGTGAATTATTTTGAACGTTGTGAATGGGCAATTTCTAGCAATTATGAGTCCAGTTCCAGCTGAGGGAGAGGAAGAGTCTCTGGAGCATGCACAGAAACCTTCTGTATTTAAATGTTTGGCTGGGTCAGTTTGTGATCCAGCATAAATTTTTGTCTCAAGTATACCAAGCAAGTGTGGTTGTATATCCTTGATCCAATGTTTTAACTTATTAATTTTTGAGGTTGAGTTCAAACCCCTGACATTGATTGCCGCAATTTTTATTTTCATTATATGTTTTTTGGTTGAGATTTAAATATTAGGGTTGATCTGGTGTTTCTTCCCATTCATTCTCATATTCCATTTCCAGATCTTCATCTGTTTCCACTGTAGTTGTATTGTTGTGATCAGAAAGGCTAAGGTTGGATTCTGTTTTGATTTTTTTGGGCCCTCTATTTTTCTTTGGTGGGCGGCCTGGTCTTCTTCTTTGTTCTGTGTCAGCTTTGGTGATTTGAGGCATATTTGGGGTGATAGCTTCCATAATTTCCATTGTTGTATTATTTTTAATATTGGGTGTTTGGTGTGTTATATATATTTTTTTCTTGATCACTATTACTGTGTGAGTTTATTTGTTCTTTTATTATCTCTTTTTCGTCAGTATTTTTGGTAGGCTGACTTAGATTGTGCGCTATTTTTTCCATTGGAGCGTCTTGAGGTTGTTGACTTTCTGTTTTTTTATTAGTAGGGGTTTGAATTCTATTGGTTGATTTTGTTGATAAATCCAGAATTTCAGGTGCTGGCAACGTGTGTGCAGTTTTTTTATTATTCAATTGCTGTTGATCTGTGGTTTTTTTATTAATTTTTTCTTGTTTATTAGTTGTTTTCGTTATCTGTTTTGTACTGTTTGATTCCGGTTGGTGAGCTTCTGTTGGTTGATCTTCAGAGCTCGGTTGGTTTTTCTGGTTGATTTTGGTGTTGCAATCGATTGCTAAGTGTCCGGTTTCACCGCACGCAAAACATCTCGGCCTTAATCCTTTTATGTGAATAGTCAGTATTGCATTCTGGTCAATTATTTGTGTTGGAATATCCTCCGGGTTTACATTGTCATTCAGCTTTATTTTGAACTGAAAGTTGTTGCTGAAAACCGGTATGGGGGTGTCGGATAAGTAGATTTGTTTTATATAAATAGCTTTGCCAAATGACTGTATTAATTTTTGAAAATCCTGAATGGTATATCCGAAGTAAGTGTTTTTAATTATTCCGTTACAATAGTTTTGCAAGCTTTGATCGACTATTATTAGCGCGTAGCTTCCTAAAGTTTTTACTTTAGTTTGAAATCTTGCACGCTGATGTTCATCGAAAAACTGAATTGCAACGTATCGCGAGTTTGGATGCTCTCCAATACTAGAGACTGTATCCCACAATGCTGTTGCTGTCAGCTCCTCGTAAAGAAGCTCTCTGGGGAATTTATAGAGTGTTAAATTCCTATCAGTGACAGCTAACACTAATGATCTCGGTGAAAAAAATTTTTGGAAAGTTGCGAATAATTTTTTTGGGATGGTACTGTTGAAATTAACGTTTATTTCTTGCAGTTCATCTTGATTCCATATCGTTGGGGAGGGCTCTTCATTATTGTTTTCCACGAGGTTTAAATTATTTATGTCGGCTTGATTTACCTTCCTAAATCTTGCTGTCTGTGTTAATGCTGGACTTTTTTCGATGCTGTGAAGCTGCTGGTTTATTTTTGTTACGTTTGCGTATGTTTTTGCGATAGTCGCAGTTTTCATTTTATCGCCGTTTGTTTGAGTGCAATTTACGTCGTTTGCTTCTTGACGCGACGCCATGTTTGTTTATGACGTTAGAATTATTTTTTGTTATGAACGACCGTATTACTTACTTTTTGCTAGAAAAACAACTGTTCAGTAATCAGCCATCGCTGTCTTTATCTATCACAGATATATATCACAGTTTTTAAGTGTGAAAACGATTAGAATATGGGAAAAAAAAGATTATTAATAAGACCTTCGTTCTTGATGACTTAGGCATACACGCGCATGCGCATTCTTATTATTATTATTATTATTATTATTATTATTATTATTATTATTATTATTATTATTATTATTATTATTATTATTATTATTATTATTATTATTATTATTATTATTATTATTATTATTATTATTATTATTATTATTATTATTATTATTATTATTATTATTATTATTATTATTATTATTATTATTATTATTATTATTATTATTATTATTATTATTATAAATGGAAACATAATGAATGAAATGCATCTAGAAATAATCTTGAAATGCTTTTGGTAGAAATAACAAAGCATTTAAAGAAGTATTTCCATATATTTAGAAAAAGTTTTCATATATGTACTTTATCAGTTTTTAGTCATAGATCTGATATTTGGATGTTTAATACAAGAGCAACAACACATAAAGACTTCAGACCACTCACTTAAGTATGGATAGATGTATATTATAAATAATAAGAAATCATAAGTAAAGTACATGTATGATATAACAAATAGATATCTGTAACATCACTGAAAGAAATTAAGAATTTGAAATAAAGCTGGATGGATTTGAGGAAGGTCTCAAAAATAACTGGAATCATTCACTAGAGGTTGAATGCATTGTAGTTCATGTTTCTGCCACTAGATGCTTCTTGAATGAATCCCCAGCACTAGTTTGGTGATTACTGTTATTAAATAAAGTCCTGTTGTAGAGTAGTAAATATTTTTGTTGAGTGTGTCTCACTTACATGTTAAATTTTGTAATAGCTTAAAAGTTAGAACAATATGAAATTTTATTTTCTGTTAGAAAAAATGGCAGAGAAAACAGATGTAATATTTGAAACAGCTTATAAACAAGCTGCTATGGGGAAAACACAAATCTGTAAGTACTTTAATGGAAGAGTCAAATCCACCATATACCAAAAAAGTGTGTGAGTAAAATCCAATATCAACAATGCTATTTTTTTTACATGCAAAAACATTGTTCACTCAAATATATTCATAATAACCAGGCATTTAAAATGTATACATTTTGTAAAATTTGTGAGAGTGGTAAAACAAAAAGGTCCCTTGACTTAATGGGAAGTGAAAGCTTGACAATGATAACACAGCAGTGTATAAAGTTGAGTGTGAAATAATTTTCTAAATAAATTCAGTAGGATTCATATGTATTTGCTGTCCTCACTCCATATGATTTTTTTTTGCTCTCTCAAATGAAAAACATGCTGCAAAATTATTTTTTTCAGACAAAAAGTAGTGAAAAAAAATGGCACAGGCATTAAAAGGCAGCACTTTGCAAGAACTTCCAGATTACTTCAAAAAGTGAAAAATATATTTAGACTGGTCCATTATATTTAATGAACTGTATCTTGAAAATGATTTAATTTATAACACCTAAAATAAATACACAATTTTTTAATTATAAAATTCAAGTTATTTTTGGATTTCCCTCCACACTTCATATTTTTAGAGAAATGATAATAGATGGAGAATCAGTGTTTTTAAATTAGATCCCAAAAGACCCAGAAAGAGATCATATATGAGACGAATAAAATAAAAATATTTTGTGGTGTATGTGAAGAAGAGAGACTATAGATCAGAAAAAATGGATCAAACTTGTAGAGATCTTTATCTTGCAGTGGATTGTTAATGGTTGCAAATGATTAAGAATTAAAATAGTATGACATCAGCTATTATACTATTTTTTTTTTCAGACAAATTCCTTCCATGTCATCATGTTTAAGCAAATGATTTATATGCAATACAACTTTATTAATGAACATATGTAATTCTTTATCTAACCTTACAAAAATGGAAATCCAGGACATAAGTTTATACTTAGAATTATTAGTATATTTAAAAATTAAAGACCACAAATTCCTATATTAAATTTTTTATTTGTAATAGAAATTGATTTTCTGTGTAAATTAAATATAAAGGTATTTAATGTTCTTTCTCTTTAAATAGACTAATTAACAATTTTAAAGATAAACATGAAAAGAATAATAAAGTCCAATTAATTTATGTCATGGATTTCTATATTTGTAATGCTAAATAATATAAAATGCCAATGAGAAAATTTAAAGTCAAGAATTGCTCAGCACTTTTGCTAAAGAAAAGAGCTAACAACTATAATGCATATTATTCTATATTTTTTGAATATAAACCTGCTGAAACAAAAAAGTGTAAAATAAAAATAATAAAATAAAATATTATAAAAGCCAATAGCATTATAAGCGCATAATTATTGATATTAATAAAAACTAGTATATCCATTTCTGATATAATTAATTAAAAAAATTTCTTTAATTTAAGAGCCAATACTTGTGGTTCAATCTAATAATTGTTCACACACTCTTGTGAAATATTTTACAGACACATGTAATGTAATTAATATTTTTAATGGATGTTTTAGATGGAAATATTGGCCTACTGTTCTAGGTAAAGTGCTTTCTAATTAAATAATTATAAATGGATAACTCCACAAATTAAATATTTCCATCTAAAATAACCATTAAAAATATTATATTACAAAGATAACCTACCAGTGGAGGGTTTATTATAATAAGTCAGAATATTGAAAATATTGTTATACTTTATTTTCTTACACCTATAAATATAAACTGCAGTGCTTTATTCTCTATTTTAGATCTAGGTGGCATTAAAAAGAGGGATCATCTAAGGGATCCTCCTTTTGAATGCAATCAGCCTGACAGTTTTACTTTAACTCTTGACCTGGAGTAGTTGACTTTCATTAGTTACTGTTCTAGCTAAAGTGTTTCTAATTAAGTAATTATAAATGGATAATTCCATACATTAAATACTTTCATCTACTATATATATATATATATATATATATATATATATATATATATATATATATATATATATATATATATATATATATATATTATCATTATACAGGTTATATAAACACACTCCATATGAAAAAATATCAATAATTTATGTTTAACATTATGTTCACAAAATGTTTACTTGACTTATTTTACCATAGTTGGCATTTGCACTAATATAGACATTATTGATTACAGAACATGATCTATTATAATGTGCTCTTTTTTTATTTTGGGAAAATTAAATTATTAGACAATGAATTATGCTAACAAGTAATTATATATTTTTTATCAGCATAATATTGTGCTAACAAAATTATGTATATATCTTACTGACATACACATATATATAAATAATTCATCCAAATTTATTTACATACAAACAATATTATAATGTGGATATAACCATAATCATTTTACTATATTAACTTATCAAAAATATCTTTTGCATTATAAATCTTGTTAACTTTAGTTCAAAGTTAATTTACAAGTGCCCAGAAATGGAAATTTTGGTAAATTTAGTAACTCTAAATGAAAAGTTTTTTCCCTTTGCTTTATTGCACTTCTTTGAATTGGCATATAGTTAAATGATTTATAAATTAGTACTATTCCAAGTTCAGATTTTTTAAGCGAATAATAAATTGACGATACAGACCATCTCTATAATTAATGCAATTTTTTAAATATTTATCATTTGAAATAAGTAGTTAAATTATTTTTTAATCTTACTTTTTTCTTTATTTATTTGCCGATAACAGACTGATGTTTTTGAATTTACCCCAAGAAAAGAAAAATTGGAAACTTTAGCCTATTATATCTTGTTGGCTAGTTTATCTTACATTTATTTTGATATATTATAATAAATTGATTAACACTTTTAGCATGATTAATTGTCTTTTATATACATATAATTTTTTCAACTTTTACACTCTCTAGAAAAGTCTTTGCAATATATCTAGATTTATTATTAACTTCAAGTACATATGAATGGTTGGGTTTAGATTAATTACTATTTATCATTGGAACTAAAATTTAGAATATATATCATTTTTTATTACTTCAATGTAAGTTTATGCTGGTATTGGATTATGTCAATTAACTTATAGTTATCATATGGGGATATCTTTAATGATTTCCCTCTAGTTATCATATGGGGATATCTTTAATGATTTCCCTCTGGCACATTTTCTTTTGAGTAATTTTGTGAGTGATCAATCATTCCTTTTTGAATAATTAATTCACCTTATTTAAAAAGAATTTTTTTTTTTTATTGAAGAAAGGAAAAAAGATTTCTACTTGTTTGTTCTCAATTTTGAAAACAGTAATTATTGCTCATAATTCTCTTTGAAAGTAACCCATTGCTAAAACGTAAAGAAGATTGGTATCACAAATCAAATTATATTTGCACAAGTATACAAATAAAGTTATTTATTTATTGCTTGTATGTGTTATTTACTGTTATATATATATTAAATATTTTCTGATATGTGTCAGTATACTTTGTTTAGGTAAATATATTATTAATTTATTCACAGTACTAAATTTCCATGTGCAGGGTGTATGAGTATTTAGAGAGCATGTAAATGTGCGTTCGTAATGATTATTGTGTGTTTTAATTTATTTTGTATGCAAAGACTGAAATATCTTTGTCTTTTTTAGGTTTGTCCAGTTGAATTATTACATAACATTTTTGTGGTATTATCCACCTTTATTCTAATTAGAAAATGTGAGAGGGTATCAGTGTTGTTGAGAAATACTCTCATGATCATTTTACTATAGCTTTACCAGCAATTTCTTTATTTCTTTACTCACTTCTGTTAAAATATCTATGCTAATTTCACCATTTGTCTGAAGATTTGTAATGATGGTATATTATAAGATGTGATATGTTGGACTATTTTCATCATTTATGAGTGTATGTTGAATGTATAGAAAATTTTAAACTTTATTTAAATTTTCCAAATACAAACAACTTGTTAGTAATGACACACAAATAGACAATACAGATTAGTAATTACACAATGTTTTGAGTAGTATTATTCTCTACTCTTCTTCAGATGTTGCAGGTCTATATGCAGAGTGACAATATTCGCTTAGAAGTTGGACTTGCACCTTTAGATTCTTGAGTATAGAATTTAAGGCAAACACTCTACCAATTGAGCTATTCTGTCAAAGGCAACCATATAGTAAAAATTTGATATATTTATATATGAGGGTTGGTTCAAATCCTCCTGAGTCCTTCAATTTTTTTTAATTAATCTTGCTCTTAGGAAAATAATAATAATAATAATTAGCTTATTATAAAAAAAAATGAAGGACTCAGGAGAATTTGAACCAACTCTCATATATAAATATATCAAATTTCTACTATATGTTGCCTTTGATACTCAAGAATCTAAAGGCATGAGTTCAACTTTTAAGCAAATATTGTCACATTGTCACTGGCTTAACCTGTACTGTCTATTTGTGTGTTATCACTAACAAGTTGTTAATAATATTATTTTATAAATATTGAAATTAAATTGAGAGAGTGCAAATTTCTCAAGCACTTATGACAACTAACAGCCAATCAAATCTTAAGCACTCTTTTCTTGTTAAATTCTCTGTCCCAGTGCTTAAGATTTGATTGGCTGTTGGTTGTCATAAGTGCTTGAGAAATTTGCACTCTCTCAATTTGACAAGTTGTTTGTATTTGGAAAGTTTAAATAAAGTTTAAAATTTTCTATACATTCAACATACACTCATAAATGATGGAAATAGTCCAACATATGTCTTCTAATTTCACCACTTTCTAAAACTTTTTTGTTCTTTATAAATTTAATTGTCTCACTTCTATTTCATTTAAAATAATAGTAATTTCAAAGATGTTAAAATTATAAAAACAGTTTGTTTTTGGGTTTATATTATTATATAATTTTTTTATAAATTCTTCCATTGATTTTCAGATATGCATTTGCCATAATTTTTTTGTATAAATACTAATATGTTTTATATTCTTGAAACTTCTGTTTTCTTTTATAACTTTTCTTATCACTTCACAGTTTTTTTGTTTATATCATTATTAACATTTTTTAATTAGCATTTTACAAAATCACAGATATTTATTTCTATTTAAAGTCACCTAAAATGGGTTATTTGAAAAAAAAAAAAATTACATTTTCTTTTTTTATATACTTATATCAGAGGAAACTAATAATGAATTTTTGCTTTTTATATAAAATATAAGAATAGCAAGTTTCAATAGTGTACGGATTATCTTCATAATGAACTTATTCAAATCAGTGCCATCACTGAGGTCTATTAATATTTCAAAAAGTTTGCAAGTTTTAAATTCATCGGGTCATTTTTAAAAATTAGAAGAATCAACTGAAAATATTGACTTCTCTTTATCAGTTATCATCTTTCTTGCTTTGAATTAACTATATATCATATATCTTACTAATTCATCATTTATTTCCTACATTAAATTTATTAAGCATATTAGTTTATAATATATATTTTCTGCAGGTCAAATTATAAGCAAACCTTGTGATCCTTCTTTTAGATAGTAACATACCCATTTCTGCTTTGGATTTTTTTTTTTTTTAAAAATATAATACATTTTTTTTTTTTTTTTTGGCAAAATCTACAATTTTTGATCATCTCTCATTTTTATCTCCATATCCAAATTTGTCCACAGCATTTTCAATTATTATTTATTTTCCAATTCTATTATTAAATTATTCAATGGAAATTTTAAAATGTTGATTTAATCAATAGTGATTAGATATTGCTATAAAATTCTCTGTTTATTCATCACATTGAAAATTTGTTGAGGTATAAATGTAACTTATTTGCAATTAGTATTTTTTTTAAGTTGATCATGATATCATCAACTTTTATTTGCCATTTATGATAAATTTCACACCACTTCTGATAATATATCTAACTATCTTTATAGTGAACTATATATTTTCACTTTTCAGATTAAGTGACTCTTTCCATTTTCTTCCAACTTTAGTTTTATTTATATTCTACTTAATATTAGATAGTTTTAAAAATTTGTGCAACCCTCTTTAACTTGAAAATGCTTTATAAATGTAGAAGGTTAAATAAAATTATCACTGCATATCATCTTTCTTTGCTTTCAGTTACCAACCATTATCTTGATTGATATCTTTGTTTCTTCCAGAAAATGAACATTATAACTTATTTTTGTGTATTATTATTTTAAATATAAAAGAAAACAAATATATCTTCACCCATGTAATCTATCTTCAAAATAATCAAACTGATATCTCAAAAGCTGTGACATCTGTAAAGGAAGTCATGTTTTTTTCTAAATCTTCAATTGATAAAGATAAAATGATGAATTATGCATAATAATGAGCAATCTTATAATATTGATTTTTCATGAAAATAATCACATGGTAGGAATAGCTGCAATGACAAGCACAAAATATAAAATAGTAATTAATTTTCAGCCAATTTCTTTTTTTATTATAATATACTATAATGACACTACAATAATTGCAAAATGTTTAGTAAGTTAACAGTTACATATTAATGAAATACATTAGGAATTTTTGTTTAAAGTTATGATTATCTAATCTTTTTTTTTTTAAGTTTTAATATTTTTAAAATTTTGTTTTAAATTTTATATCAGTTCCTTATAAAATCATGATATTCCAATAATCAAATGTCACATTGAGCAGAATAGGTTCATAGAATTGATCAAATTGAATTGTATTTTTTTTAAATCTGAAATTTAATCGTGAAAGTTTTCAATTTTTGAGTCTACCAAGGTGACTGCTTTTTTTCTTAGCTATTGTTAAGATTTGTATCTGTATGCTTCTGTGTAGATTTCATTTCCCCTTGTACCTTGTACTGAATCTTATTGAAAATATAACATTAGTCTATAAAAAACTATTTAAACAAACTCAAATAAAAAAATGGATTTTAGATAACAATCCTAATAATTATAGATTATAATTTATCCAATTAGCAACTTGATTAATTGATTAATCGATTTAGAAAGCAAGGAGAATTAATATTTGTAGTATAGTAATAGTAATTAAATATTAATCAAAAAGTTTTAACTCTCTATAAAGATATCCTTCCTACTGTCATTCTATTTTTGTTTTTCTGGATAATGCATTCTTGATTAATTTTGGTAGTTAGATTTAAAAACTCATTTGTCCTTTCTATATTTTTAGACTCTGATGTTAAGCTCCATATGGCATTCTTTACCAGTCTCTCAAAATAAATTGTTCTGATAATTAATAAAATACATTTTTGGAAAGATATTGATGCAAGATTTTTAAACTATTAAAAATAGACATTCTTAGCATACTTTTTTTTTTCAAATTTATTTTTCTTTGAGTAATGACTTTAGTTTTGTGTTTTCCTTAGGATAAAATTTAGTAGTTATGGAGAGTGTTATGCGCTGTAATAATATTTTTATATCTTCAATTAGTATTGCCTGAATGAATTAACTAATTTTACTAATGCTTCATAATATGCTAAATGAAAAGGTATGTTATGCAGTAGTTAATTTATCATCTTTGCATAACTCTTGGAGTAAAGTATTATTCTTTGACATCAGGATTTTTAGATAGTTTGTGTTAATATATTATGTAGCCTCTAATATATATTATAGTTATGGTTCTTCAAAACAGGATTTACATAAAAAAAAGATTTATATTGAGCATTTCCCATTCAACTAGTATATTATTTGGGATATGCACTTCATCATTATTATCAATAGTAGAATACAGTAGTCACATAGCAAGTTTATCCATTTCTTCAGTCAACTGTCTTCATTGTCTAGATCTTCAATTCCATATATTTCTTTCCAGTTTTTATTATCCAGCAAGCTCATTTTTTTTCCATTTTCTCTTCTTGTTTCAAAATTCACCATTTTCTCCAAAGTAACATTCATAAAACTATTCTTTCTTTTTAATATATTCCCAATTTAATTTTTTTTTCTTTACTTTTTACAAAACTTTCTCATTTGTCATTTTATTTATCCAAGTAATTTTTTTTACCATCATTTTTTAAGACTACATCTCAAAGGTTTACAATCTGTTCCTAATTTTTTTTAGCAGTTTTTATGTTTCACCCCATACATAACAGGTAATTTTCCCCTTAATTCTCTCTTTAAAGGGTCACAAAATATTTTCTTTCTTAATAAATGCCATTTTTTCTCATGCTATTTTTTTTGTTAAACTTTACTTCTTTCATTCACAGGCAACTAGCTATCCAAATATCTAAATCCAATTACCAGTTGAATTATATTATACACTTCAGACCATCTAAAAGGAAATCAAATTGATATGGACTTTATGGCATATAAAAGTACTTTTTTTGTAATCTATAATACAATATCCATACAGTAGTAGCACTCAGTGCAAGCCATAGTAACCAATGGATGCCAGAAGGCTTGTGCATAAAATTCCTATCTACCGCCTATTCATCCAATATCCCCAGACTTGTAACTTTCATCAGTGAGGTACTTCAGTTAGTGGTTTAATACAATATATTATTGTAATTGCAAACTAATAACTAGAAAATACTCAATGAAATTATTAATAAAGAGTAATTTTTAAGATCAATATTTCCATCTCAATGTTATAAATAAATTAATATACCTTTCAATATGAATGTGTATTTTTCTTAAAAAATATCCATGTTACTTGTGATCTAAAAAAAAAAAGACAATAAATAATATAAGTAGATGAATAATGCACTAAAAACAATATATATATATTGTACTCTTTTCTATAGGTCAGAAATAGTCAATTACAGTAAATTACTAAAAATTTTAAATTTTAGAATATGTTCTTTTGATATGTTAATTATAGTTTGTCAATTATATTATAAAGTACAATTTGAAGCTAAAGAAAATACGTAGTATATTAAATTATGGTGAATCGTTTAAAAGTAGTTAAGTAAAGCTTAAAATATTGTTGCATATGGTTGCAAAAGCTGGCCATAATGAATAACACAGCTATAAATATTTAGAAGTATATTTAAATGTTAAATTTTAATAGTTTAAAACTTATAATTTAATAAATGTTATATTTAAATTTATAAAATCATATTTAATAATCACAATTAAAATCGTATATTTTTAGAAATAAGCTTTATGATAGTGAAAATTGTATTTGATTTTATATTTTCTAAATTATTTTTCCAAATTTTTATGTTATTGTATTATTTATATAATATAATAAAGTGTAGCAATTTTATTAATTTAGACAGAGACATAGATTGAAAAACCGTCTTTTTAAATTGTTAATCATGTGACTTTTAATGCATAGTTTCTCACACATGCTTGTTTGAATTAATAACAAAGTTTGAAATATTTTAAAAGTTATATTATAGAGTTGAATAGAATTATTATCTGTCATAGAAGTGAATATTAAAATATTACGTAGTTATTTCTAAATGTTTTAAATGGTGTTTTAAAGACGAATATAGTTAATAAAAACATTAAATATTTTGTTTAAATAAAAATAGATAAATTGAATATTAAGAGTGGAATAGGTTATTAAAATTATTTTAAAAGTTATTTTAAATGTTCAAATAATTTTGATAAAGTAATAATTGATTTAAAAGTTATATTTTAAATAATATTTTTAAGTTTTATTACATCATAATTTTTATTTTGAAATTTAATTCTGTAAAATGTAGCAATATGTGAATTTGATCTCAAAGTAAAAGTGAGAATCAACCAATCAAATGACGTATTTTCTAGAATATAAATACGAATTGCATGGGGGTATCAGAGGAGATTAATAATATATTAGAGGAGATTTAAGTGTATAAAAGGTAGCTTTAATAATATATCAGAAGCTATCCAGAATACTTTTATATACTTTTAAAAGAGAGTTTAAAATATAATATATTTTAGAAACTTCGTGAAAATGATTGGCTAATTTTTAACAGTTTACTTACCAGGATTATTTTATTTAAGTTTAACCCAAAACTTTGCAATGAAAAATTGATATACTACGGAATAAAATGTATATAAATTATAATAATATAAAAATACATAGAATGTTTATTGATACTATTTTATTAATGCTTCACCAGAGAACTATTTTAGTACATAAAAACCACAGTATGGATATTATATGGACGCAATGGAAAGCTATTTGCCATCTAAAAAAAAAAAAAAAGAAAAAAAGAAAAAAATTGAGACACAGTATTTTATATAAGCTTATCCAAGAGTTTTAAAAAAAGAATAAGATACTTATATCTTATGAATTGTTTATAGAATATCATAATGAAAGGAATAAAATGTTTAGTCCTTTTTGAAGAAAACATTTCTTAAAAAAATATTTTTGCAAGAATTAAAGAAGGGACTCAGGAGGATACAGTACTGAAGCATTTTGGTATTTAAAACTTCTAGTCTTAGAAGTATTAAAAACACATTTTTTAAAAATATTTGTTTAAAGAACTTTATTAAGAATAAAAACCTATATAAAAAAAATGAACATATAGTAGATGAATAAAAGATGGATCCATGAAAATACATATAGTACGTAAAAGTTTACCGGATAACTTAAGTTAAATTGAACGTAATGATGTATCAGATAGCTGGCAGAGAATATTTAAGAAGCTTCATGAGATTAATTTTTAAACATTATGATTTTAATAATTATCATTCTGAACAGTAAAACCTAGGATTATTTTTCTTATAAACTTTACTAAATGGATTAATAATTAAGTTTTATTTTTAAAACTTTAACATGCTTTGAGGAGGACATTTTAAAAAACTCTGGAGATAATAATAAACATTTTTTCGAACTTTATCATGAACTGTTGTCAAGTAAAAGTTAATGGAAGAAGAAAGTAATTATAGTTTTGATTTCTTTTATTTTATTAACTTAGCTTAAATGTAATTTTTTTATGTTTTTTTTTATAAGATTAGGAAAACATAAACCATTAATTTGTTAATAACATAAAATTTTATAATATAATAATCTAATAATTTAGATAAGAATATTTTTTAAATAAAATGTATGGGTGTGTATTTTCTTTATGTATGCGATGTTCTATATCCAGTGGATGGAGGAAGCCTACCAAATGATGACCAGATAAAGGTTATTTGGTAATAGTAATGAATATTTATAATTTTATAATATATATTCTTTGTTTTTTTTTAGATTATCTATGAATAACAATGAATGAAGCATAAATGTTTTAAACTATATGTAAATGCATTTTTATACATTTTTAAAACATTATGAGATTAGGGTTTATTTGGAAATATGCATACAATGATTTTTATATTAGTGATATAATCCAATATAGTAACAAATAAATTGTGTGATTCTTTTAAAACTTTCATGTTAGGATATTAAAATATTATCTGATTAGATTGTATATGATTAAGCATACAGAATAATGAAGTAAACAGACTTTTCTTGCAGAACAGTGCGATTGTTTTTTAAATTATCAGTGAATTTATTTATTGTTTTGTAAATGCAGATAGCTATTTTATCGATGTAAGATGTGGAAAATCTTGAGAAATACTAATGACATAGTGGCTTGGAAGTACTTGGGTAGACAGAAAAACAAGATGCTGTTTTTTAAAAATAGGATGTTATAAGGGATGTGAATAATACTTATAGTCTTTGTGTAGATATCAGCATAGTTAACAAAGCCCTATGACTGGTACACATTTTATTTGGACAGTGTTTTTATTTTAAATATTTGATGTTCTAATAAAGCTGAAGGAATAGCTTTAACATTGTTTATGTATTGGAGGATATTAGAAAGGCAAAGGTCATACCTCCATTTCTTGTTAATGCACTGTGCCATGATTTTGAGATATGTTATGAGTGATACTCTAGATTTCTTCCTTAAATCCTATGCATGTGTTTCGCTATCTTTATTTCATGTAACTGCATCATTCAGTAAGATATTTTTGAAACAAAATGGTAAATAATTTAGAGCTTAAGTTATGCTATCGTTTGTATAAGATTGGTTTATTTGCTTAGAAGGAAGAGAATTTTATAACTTGAAATTGAACGTCCAATGAATCCTAAAGGAAAGGAAAAAATCATAGAATATATTTTGAATTTATTTTGGAAATGAAATATAAATTTTTAGATTAGAATATCTAAACAAAAATATTTTTTTTAAAATGTTAATAAGTTTTTAAATGTTTTATTATTATTTTTAAAAAAATAAGTATTGCATATTTTTAAAATACAATGGTATAAAATAAATGATATAAAGAATAGGCATAGTATAATTTTTATTTATTGAATAATAGGAATATATCGATGATTACACTTATATCATACCAAAGTAAGGTTAAATGGGAATATGTTGTGTTTAGTAAACAAAGTGTAATAAGTGATATCTACTAAAATCTAGTAATAAATTTTTGGATAAATATTTTATGTAACATCTTTGACATTGCAAGATAAAATTTGTTTTAATATTTTAAGAAATCTATACTCATTATAATATTAATTTTGTTTTCAGTATAATGTTTTTCCTATGAATGTGTTTAAAGAAAAATATAGTTAAATAATATTAAGGATGGAATTTTTTTTTTTTAAATAAAATAAATAAATATATTTGTAATAAGTTAACCATAAAGAGAAAACAAATGGTATCATTTTATTGTTGTTATCTCAAGTCTAAATAAAGATATAAAATAGGTATAAATTATTTTATAACCCAGTAAATAAAAATGTAAAGTATATAATAAGGATATCCACTGTAAATATTGTACATAAATTGTTTATTTTTATTTTGTTGTTAATAATAAACTTTGTTAAAATTTGTTTTCAAAAATTTTTGTGTCTGAATTGTTTATTTCTCCACTACACTGCATGAAATCACAATATATTCATAATAATTGAAACAAAACATATAATTTTGCACAAAAAAAGATAAATAAAGAATTATTTTAAGAATTTAAATGTTTTGTTGGTATTCTTTTAATTAAATAATAATTTTTACATTATCTTATTGGTCATAAATTAGTTATCATAATAGTATATTGAATTATATGCTATCAGTTGCCACACACACTTTGTTTGTCAGATTATCAAATGCTACCATGTGTTTATTATAGTATTACATGAAGATAAGATCATATTATATTATTTATTTATTTTTATTATGGTAATAAAATTATAGTAAAAGAAAAGATATACAGAATTGGTTAAACGATGAAGAATATTATTATTATTTTATTATTATTAATTTAGTGTAGTAGATTATGACATAAAATCCCTTTTCATATTTTACTACCATAATTTTAAATTAACTTAGAATAAATTTATGAACCTAAGATTTTTATAGAGTTAAATTATTATAAATAGAAGATTAAGATTTAATTATTAGCTTAATCTTAGTGTGTAAAGTTATTAAAGTCATAAGAATACTATAAGTTTGTTTATTTGAAATAGTAATAAGGGGGGATAGGGTTCTTATGCCATTGAGGTAGTATCCTGTAGGATATTGGATTAATGTAATCTATCTTGTCACCTGTATTTTCACTTCCAAGTCTCATGAAAATATTAAATATTTATTCATTTTATTTTTATAATATGAACCTTATTTGTATTTTAAATTTGAGCTAGTGAAACATTTAATTTTAATGCTGAATATTTCATTTATTAATTATTAACTGAGCTAGAACCATTTTACTTTATATCATATACTATCTGGAAGTGAGAATGACGCATGGCAGGTTAGAATATATATATATATTTCAACCACAATTTTGTTTTCATATGTAATTTGAAGTAAAAGCATGATTTTTTGTTCATTTCTCATCAAATTAAATAAAAACCTATTTTTATAAAATATTTATATATATATATTGTTTTTTTTATTTTTTAGTATTTAGTTATTTTGCAAATAAGTTTTTATAATTATTCATATTCAAATTTTTGTGTTTGTTTTTGCCCATTTTAACTGATTTTATAGACATTTATTGGTTAATAAAACTTGATTTATTTTTTCTTGAAAATTTTATTTTTGAAAAATATTTTACAAATATATGTGAATCTAAAAGCACTTAAAATTCTTTATCCAAAATTTCTTACACTGGGATATAATATTTCTTATAAATATTTATTTTTGATGTTCTTCCAAAAATGTGTTTTAATTCAGCATTGTACTGTGAGTTTATTATTTCCAATTTCAGGTTTTCAGAAACAGTATAACGTTACATTAAACAGAAAAGAAAAATGTTGAAAATATTTTGTCATATATTTTTCAATCTGTGAAATAATTATCAAATTCAGATAATATTTTTTTTTTATTTCCTTATCATATTTTGAAATTTTTTTATTTTTACTGAAATTATTTAGCAGATGGAAGTGTATAGCTTTATTATATCTAAGCTGGCTTTTTTTGTAAAATGCATTTATACAATTGCAAGAATCAGTTATTAAATTATTTCTTTCTTGCAACTTATTGAGTAGATTAAATTTTTTAGTTAGATCTAATAAAAACATAAATCTGACAGTGAATCATCATTTCTTAATTCAAGAACCAATTTTTTCTTTTTCAGTCATAAATATCAACTTCTTTTGTAATTCAAAAAATAATTTCAAACATAATTTTCAATGAAGCCAATGTTAGTATTAGTAAAATATATCATCATATTCCAAATCTAATTTTGTAAAAAATTTCTTAAATTGTCAATGCTGAAGTGCATATGATCCGATTTAATTGACATTTTTATGACAACATTCTTAGTGTTATTCAAGGATAATACTTGTGCACATAAATTTTGTTGATATATTAATTAGGGAATAACAAATATTTCACTTCTTTTAATGGCTTTTGATTCTGGATTATCTGTGAATAATGTTACAGCTTCTTATTTTTACTGATTACAGCTTTAAAATTCAAGTTGTTTTGTAAGATAATTTTCAATTATCTGGAAACAATCTTCTTCTCTGTTTGTATCTTTCAAGTTTAAAAAATTTACATTTCTTCAAGTTTTAAAACAATTATTTACAGCATAAACAAGAGTATCAGAAATTGAAATACATTAGAAATGTCTACCCTTTTATAGAATATCAGAATATAAGCTTTCAAATTCTATTCCATCTTATAAATAAAGATGAATTTTAATTGTAATGCTATTCAGTGGGATGACATATGGTTTGGTGTGATAAACTGATGCTTAAAAATATCTTTCATTTTTTTCATAAAACATCATTTATGACTGCTTGAAAATACTGTTTCACTAATTCACTATCTCAAAATGACTTTTTTTTTGACATCAAGAAGGCAAAAGAATAGCTTGCTTGTACAATAATGGATGATAGTTGTGATATTGTCTGAATCTCATTTGTTAAGACTTTAGTTGCAATTTAAACATAGTTTAATTTTTCTCACTTCTATATTAAAGTTTGTATATTTAACAGGTTCTGTTTGAGGATATCTTTTCAGATTGTATTCCTTGAATACAGCTACTATATCTTTGCAAATTAAATATATCAATTTAGACTTCTGAAATATATGATCATTGAATTGTCTGTTTTCATCTTTCACCTTTCCTTGAATTTATTTTGAAAGTCTTAAATCATTAATTTATGAATCTTTCATAAATATTGAGAAGTGCAAAATTAAAGTAATTAAATTGTATTGGTAAATTAATGTATAAATTAAATTTATTAAAATTAATAATGAGTCTGTAAAAATTACTTCTGAAAAAATTTGCTTCACTTTTCATTAATCCGATATTTATGTTTTGTTAACTAAATTTAATATTATTTTTAACTTCTGAAATAAAAATATATTTGGTTTATGCTATTCTTATTCAGATACATTTCATAATTATTATTTAAAATAAACAATTCAAATGTCACATTCATTCATTATTATATTTAATATAGAAAGCACAATTTTATGTATCCACTGTTAACCAGTGCATTAAGCAATTTTTATGATATATTTGCGTTAAAATATTCATGAAAATTTTTTTAGCTGATATGGCTTCAAGTATACAGGTTAAGGTGTATGCACTTTGACTATCAGAAAGTCATAATCTGGTATGGAATATGACAACACAGATTTATACCAAAATTTACTATTTGATCTTTATAATTATTTTAAAAATGATCATTCACAATAAGAATGGAAAAAAGCATAAATTGAATAAAAAAATTTACTTTGCTGTATAAACATTCAGCAAGCCTTAAAGTTAACATGCTAGATCATGTTAGCCAGGTCAATTTTACTTAAACAATCAAAAGAAATTAAAATTTCTACATTATTTCTTTTTCTATTTTAATTAACTATAAACACTTCTTAGTGAATTAGTTATGAATTTCAATGAAAGCATATTTTTAAAAACATACTGTCATTTATATTACATTTTTGAAAACTTACTGACCTAATATCAACTTGATTTAAATTCAGTCTGTCAATACTATTGGCTGGGAAAATAGCTGGAAAAACATAAAATAGTATATTATCATATTGCATTGTAATTAATACATCGCACATGACAAAATTTGAAGAAAATCCAGGATAGAAGCATGTTAAAATTTAATTATAAATTTGACCCAAACAAACAAACAATCAATTAAACAGAATTTCTAAGTTAAATAAAAGTGTTCAAAAATAAAACCAAAATTTAATCACTAATTTTTTAAAATGTATTTTTTTGCACTATTTCTGTAAATGTTATTAAAAATTTATTCAAGTAGACAATTATCATAAATAATCGCTAAAAATAGTTATTGAGAAGCTAGCAAAGAATACTGCCTCCAGCAAATAAAAAAACACTTTAATTTTTAATGTTTTATTTTTTGATTTCAAAGATAAAATATAGGTTTAAAAATAAAATTTTAATACAATATATAGATTAAATTAAACATTGCATAATTCTAAATAAAAGTAAATATAATAAAAGAATACAAACCAATATTACAGAATTTCAACATAAGTACCTGTATTTTGAAACAAAATCTGAATCACTTAACTTAGGCAAAAGGAAATTCTCTTATTTAATAGGAGAAACTTGTGTTCAAAAAAACACATAGAATCAAAATACTTAAGAACTTGAAAATCTATTAAGAAAGAGAATTTAACTTTTGCCTACATTGCAGACATTATGTTCCTAAATATAGGAAATGCTGTTGAAACTTTCTAGCATTGGTTTATATTCATTTAGTATATAAATTGTATTACAATGTTTTATAATTATAATCAATAATTACTATTATTTAATATTTACCATTAATATTTGTCTAATATTATAACCATTTGTGATATATAATCTATATATATTGGCTACTGTATTTACATTTTGCTATTTATTATTTATATTTTATATTCAGTATACAATTATGAATTTAAATATAGAAAAAAGGACAAATATACATGCCCATGATCTAAGTGCAGATCTATTCAATCTATATGTAATTTACATTACTTAATTAACCAATTGAAAACATTTATGTAAAATGATGTCTGTCAGAGCAATATCTATCATAAACCATTAGCATATATAATTTTCCAAATCAAGAAATATCTTTATTAATATTACTTATTTAAAAGCTCATATTGTTTTATCCAGATTAACGTGATTTATCTCCTCTGATTTAGAAGTTAGAGGTCAGAGTAGTCTATTGGTATTTACATAAGTTAGTAAGACATTTCTCATTAATAATAGGCTTTTACATATAACAACTTTTGTTATCACTTTCATGTGATATCTGAAATAAAACTGTCACTTCTATCAATGCATCTATTATATAGTTCACATTTGCACAGCCAGTAAGCATTAAGGGTATAATTGACCATTTCTAATTTTTCCAGTAAATATGAATATGTTTTTGTCTTTTTCTGTAAATTTTGCAATTATTTTTTTAATCAGCCTTGTTTTAGAAAAGTTAGTAGCGTAATAAAATATTTTTCATTATCATTTTATTCTTTTTGCAAAATGTGTGTGTCAATAAGTTCAATATTCTTTAATCAATAAAACATGTTAATATATAGTAAATTTGATATTAATATCATACACAACATGCCCACAGGCATAGAGTTGTAGACCCCTGGTATACGCAAACATAATCTAAATGTAATTTTTTAATAAAAGGAATATAATATTAATTGATTTGACTCCTTGATACTTTATAATAAAACAGACATATTGCCATGAAAAGATAAATTCATTGAAGACAGTGATTTTCCAATATCAAAATAAACAAACAGTTGCCATCTGTTTTAGAAGGTTAATACCCATTGTTATAATTTTTTTCAATAAACATTTCTAGCCCCCCCCCCCCAAACAGATAGCATAAAAGAAAAGTGATAATTATTATATGAAGAATAAGTATTTCACAAACACCATTTCTAAGAAAAGGTCTCTAACATTTTAATACTATTGGAAAGTGTTGATTCATTAATTGTTGTGATATTAATTGCTATTATGTGTATGATAACTTTAATTTTTTATTTTTCCATATTTTTGTCAATGTTTAATTTATCATAGGATATTGAATATTTCTTGTAATTTATCATAGGATATTGCATCATCATCAACCATTATCAATCCACTGTAGGATGAAGGTCTTTCTAAGTTTGATCCATCTTCTCCAATCTTTAGCTTCTCTTCTCCACATCACCCCTGCACACTTTCTTATTTTATCCATTCATCTCATATGAAGTTATATTTAATGTATAATATAACATTCTCAGCATTCAATAATTATTATTAGTTTCTAATGCAAGTACTTGAGATATATCAAATTTGACAAAGAAGTTACAACTGGAATCACTTCCATAATTTCCTAATCGTTTGATATTCGATATACTTTTTTATTTAGGTATTTGTTTATGCTGATAATATAATCTCAACATAGACTAGCAATTCTCCCTGCAATGAACTACTATTGTAGATATTTTTTAATTTATACATTTACAGAGCTTTAACATTCTTAGTTAACATTCTAAATGTGGCCATTTTGCCTAAAAATACTCTATACAAACTGCTTAGCTTATGTCAAAAATAATCTGACAGTTTCATTTTTATGCTATTTTAGTTATATTAATTGCCTTTATTATGTTGCAATAAACAGCAGTTGTTTTTTCTGATGTCATTTCACTGATTTCAAAGTAACTATTGAGTTTTTCATTTGAATTTTACCAGTATGTAAGTTTAATTTTTGACACCATTAATTTTAGATCTATTTTTTCAATTGTACTGCTGTAGGATAACATATTTTTACAAATGAAGTCAATCATGCCATTATCTGCTTAAATGCCCGTATGAAGATAGTTTATTAATGCAAGTAATACCAATAAAAAAATTGCTAAAGTATAACTGAATCAATAATAGATATTTTCATGTTCAGCTCTCATAGTTAGTAGTTGATGTAATGTAATGTTTATGTGCAAGCTTTAAATTAGCTTTTATAATTCTAAAATTATTTATTGATTGCAGTTGTGGCCTTTGTGCTTAAACTTTTTTAGAAAGTATACACTGTGGCTATTTGAATTTGATTTACCAGTTGCCTCATCTCGTGATAATCATTGTAAACAATGTTCTTTATTATAAATATACAAATATATTCTATAAACAAATGTTTGAGACTTTTATAATTTTTATTTAATTATTCCAAACTTTTGATTAAATTTTTATTTTTTATTTTTATATAAAACTTTTTTTTTTTTTTTATAAAACTATCAAATTGCAACTTGTCAATAATTTGAAGTTTCATTTCAAACATATAACACGTTTTTTCTTTACACTTTAGTTTAAAGTTTTTAATGTTTTGTTTAAATAGAGCAAACAGATATTATATATATATATATTTGATTTGTCTTATAATTATGAGACAAATCAATAGCTATTTGCTTTTCTATTTCTAATTAGCTTTGCATTTTAGTTTTATTAACATATTTTTATAAATAAAATTACCGCTCGAGAGTGTTTAATAATTGATTAAAGTTCTCTTTATATTTTAATATAATACAAAGTAAACCAGTCTTAAATATATGATGTTATATATAATATATATAATCAAGTCAGATGTCACATGACCTAATTTAAACAAGCTTGTATTACAAATGTTATATAAAGAGCTTGCAAATAAGTTCGTAACAAGCTTTGCAGAATATCTGTAATCCCAGACCAGGTTTTGCTACTGGATTCCTCAGTGAGGTGTTGGGATATTCAAGCATTAGATTAAAAATACCAGGGCTATTTAAGTTAGATAGTTGGATTAGAAGACATATGATGTCTAAAAATTTCTGATTTACTACTTAATAGTTATTCATTAGGTAAAGTGCTGGGCTTGTCCTGGTATTTTTAATCTAATGCTTTAATATCCTAGCACCTCACTGAGAAAGCCAGTAGCAGAAAACAATTTGGGATTATGGATATTCTGCAGAGCTTGTTAAGAGCTTATTTGTGAGTTCTTTATAACACACACACACACACATATATATATATATATATATTTATTTACAACTTCAAAACATGCAGCTAACTTTTGCTTTTTCTACTCTGCCATATTTGTATTTTAAGATATGTTTTTTTCTTTTTTGACAAAATACTATTTTCTTCTTGTTTATTTATTAAAATAAACACCAATGTTTGAATATTTTTGTACATTAGGTTATTATCAGGATATCTTCTACATTATATATACATATAATTCAATATTATCTGAAGTAACTCATGTAAAAGAGCATGTAAAAATCTTGCATGTTTTAATAGCCTAATCACTATTTTTTGACCAACAGAAAAAAGTCGTTTGCTGCTATCTACTAGATTTTATATATAGTAATAAGCAACTTAATTAATTTTATTCTCTCAAACTGTTAATGTCTGAATTTACTATTATATATAAGATCTAGTAGTTCTGGAAGATGAACCTCTTTTGTTGGAGAAAAATAGCAATGTGAGCATTAACTTTTGTGAGAACTTTTTAATGCTCTTTTATGTATATTTCATTAAATAATATTGAGCTTATTACAATAATTATTCAAGAATTTAAGTACTTAAGTATTAATTTGTTTATATATACATATAGCAAAGATAGAATTAAATAGCAGTGAAAATATTAGCAGAATCAAAAATTTCCAAGTTTTGATTTTGTTAGTATTGTTATATAATTCTAACTCACTGATTATATTTACTATTACAGTATATATATATATAAAATCAATAGATGGTGTTTTACCAAAACCACCGAACAAGTGTATATTTGTTTACATAAGCGACAAAAGAGTCAGAATTCACTATCTCTTTCGTTTGCCCACCCTCAGATCAGCTGATTTCAAACTAATTTGCTATCATCAGTGAAGGATAGAGCTAGAAACTAGATCTAAACACTGACTCCAAGTGTTTATGCAAAAAGTTTCTATCAGTTTGCAAACATGAATTTTTCAGACCGGTAAAGTCTTCAAACCCAGCCTAACAAGCCAGATAGCTACATGGGTCTGATCTCAGTTCAGTTTCACCACATAGTCAAAGCCTCTGCAATATATATCATTGCAAAAACCTTTAAAGGTACATTTATGAAAAACAAAAACAAGTTATAATCACATAACTTGCTATCACTTGTATTTATGATCAATAGATGGCTTGGTTTGAAGACTTTACCGGTCTGAAAAATTCATGTTTGCAAACTGATAGAAAATTTTTGCATAACCACTTGGAGTCAGTGTTTAGATATAGTTTCTAGCTCTATCCTTCACTGATGATAGCAAATTAGCTTGAAATCAGCTGATCTGAGGGTGGGCAAATGAAAGAGATAGTGAATTCTGACTCTTTTGTCATTTATGTAAACAAATATACACTTGTTTGGTGGTTTGGGTAAAACATCATCTATTGATCATAAATACAAGTGATAGCAAGTTACGTGATTATAACTTGTTTTTGTTTTTCATATATATACACACACACATTACATTAATTTCTTAAGCTTATCATCAAAATCGGCCTCTATATACATATTCAAAATTTTAGTATTGTACAAACATACATTGCACAGAATACACAAAAATAAATGGAAATAGAATAGAAACAATGAATGAATAAGAGTTGCATGTCAATTCCTGTTAAATATTATTGCCACATATAATTATATTTGCATATATTGTGCATGTAATCAAGGGAATGACAAACATTACCCAATATTGTTTATATCAATAAATCACTCTCTATAAGTGACTTAATTTTTTAGATTAGCTATTTTAAAAAGAACTAGAAAAACAAATGTATATGGATTTATTTTATATTTACAAAATAAAATCTTACAATAGATAGCAATGCATTTATATAAATAACTTGGGTAAAGCTTATATATAAATATTTATGTAAATATTTAAAAATGTTTAATTTAATTTAATCCCAAATTTAAATTTAAATATGAAGTCAACTCTGCTCTTATGACTTAAATTTTTACATTTTTTAATGTAACTATTCTACATTGGTATTGATTTATATTTTATGCACACTACTGAAAGGAATTTGTATGCAATTTCTTTGATCATAAAACAAAATTAAGCAGAGCAAATTTCTAATGTCCACACAATAGGTTGTTGTTCACTGCAACTTTTATTATTATGGGAGCATTTACACAATAACATAACATAGATGGACTCACCATGAATATGTATAAACTAGCATGATGTTAGATAAAAGTATATTATACTATCATTTCAGAAGGTTATAAAGTTATCATCTAAGGTAGCAAACACAGAAGGTAATAAAAATCTACATTGCAGACTAAAGATACTTTTTAATGATGGCTTTGTGTTATCTATCTACAGTTCAAGTGATGGAATATTTGCATAAAATTGAAGAAAAATTGAGTAATTATTCTAAAATTGAGTAATTATTCTGAAGTGAAAAAAAGTAGTCATTTGACGTAAAAAATAGACATATACTTTACTATATAGACATAAATATTAAGTAACAAATTATAGATTTATGCTTTACACTTGCCCAAATTATAATAATCTTAAATAGTGCTAACACACTTATTATGTAAAGCTGTATAAATTAATAGCAATTGAAATGGAAACCCACATAATGCGGCATTTATTTGAATTAAAAATAGACGTATAAAATTGAAAGATTGATGATATTTCAATAGAATGGCAAAATTAAATGTTCAGCCTAGTGGAAAATATCAAATGCAAAAAATGAGTTTTTATTCTGATAAAACAGTTTTTTTATTCAAATTTATATAGTGCTTTCAGTAAGACAAAATAATATTTTAAAATTGTCATGGAAGATTTTAATATTGGAAGTGAAAACAATTTAAAGATGAACATGTGGATAAATTTTTTTTTTGAAAATTTTTTAAACACAAATGAATATGGAAATTTATTTTGAGTATTAAAGTTAAAATATTAACCGATTCTGATAATTATTCTAACTTAAATAACATCAATAAAAAGCTAACCGATATTCCACTAAAATCATCTATAAAGATAATTAGTACAAACAAGTAGCAATACTTCATCAAACTTTCACTTCTGACAAAGCAATGTATGAGGAAAATAAAAAAATGAAAATATTTAATAATGATACTTTAAAAAAATTAAATATCAGAAATATTATAAACTGGTTAAAAAAGAATAAAAAGTGATATAAACAAATATAATCGTGAATTTGTAAAGAAAGCTATAAAAGAAAATAAGTCTTCAAAATGTAACACATCATTTTGATATTGTAAAAAAATGTCTTCCAGTAATAAGAAAAAAAACCACTATTACAAAAAAATAAGAGTTATATTATGAAATTTGTTGGAAAGTTTTATAAAAATTATATTGTAACAGAGCACAATAAAAACAAACAGAAACAGCTATATCTTAATAAGTAGATAAATCTAAACAAAAAGAAAGCAGCTCCAGATAATAAAAGATAAATCAGTGAAAAAAACTATGTGCTAAATATCTAAATAATAAAGATGTTTAAAAGATAGGTAAATTGCAGTAGTAATACTGATGTTTAAAAAAGAAAGAAAAAGAAAATATTGGAATACGCAGAATTTCAATTTTCTATCACTTTTGTACAATATTATAACTAAGAACACTACAACCTATCTACAAAGAGCTTTGGACTAAACTCAAACAAAATAATAAACTGAATTTGAAACTGATTTAGAATATTAGATCATACTTAAGCATTAAGTCAAGTAATAAAAAAGATTGATGTATAAAAAATGCCATTATGCTTTGGATGCTTAGATTATGAAAAGACATTTGATTCTATAAGCATTTTTTCTAAAAATTAACCTATTAAACATTAAGATATGGATCCAGAATAAATTTTAAAAAATAGTTATCAAAATAGATAGTAATGATTAGATATGATGACTTTAAGAATATATGACTGTGATTTTAAAGCTCCAAAAATTTTATTGCACTTTTACAAGTAGTATTTTGTGGATAAAAATAGGAAGCTAAACAAATAAAAATAAATAGAAATTATTTAAGTCATATATATTTTTCAGATGATGTTATTGCTTTCATATAATTTTTAGTAGAATTAAAGATCAATGTTTTTTTGGTTTACATAAAATGATAAAGATTGATAATAGTGAAGCGTTGTTAGCCGGGAGGTCATTACAGCCACCTTGCAAGCAAGTAATTGGTTGCAGATGGTTGTGGGTTTGCGTCCTGGCTGATGCTATGACATATGAAAAAAAAAGCTAAAACAATTAAAAACTTATTTAGATTATTTCTATAGATGGAAATATATGAGATGAAGTTAGAATAGAATGTGGATGGAATGCTATTGTTGAAATTAATGTAATATAAAAAGAAATATGCCTGTGTATTTGAAGAAAGTTTTAATAGATGCTGCATATTTTGCTAGTTTGAACTTATAGATGAGACTTCAGAACACATATTCAAGAATAGACATACATATGTTGAGATTAAAGCGATATTAAAAGTGAAGTATATGTATGAAAAAATAAGTACTTATTATGATGTCAGTGAAAAAACTAAGAGACTGAAGTAGAATTGGTCTGGATACATTGCTAAATGAATGTTATTTGATATACTGTTTTTCTCTTACACTAACTTAAGAAATTGTAAAAAACTTTAGAAAAAGACTATGTGAGGGATGGATGAATGAAAAATGGAAGTTTTCTGAAATGATATAGAAAAGGAAAATTATGGGCTAAAAAAACTGGATTAAAAAGACCTTGAACCTGCAGTGAATTGATGACTTTTGAAAAAAAATGAAGATGATATACATATATTAATATATACTTTGTGTTTTTTTAAGTTAAATCATTTAATTTTCTATTCTGTATGAAAAGTAAATTTATAAAAAGCATTGCAGTATTATAAGATTAATATTTAGGCAATATCCTTTAAATTTATGACAATAAAATTTTATTTTAGGTTATATGTGGAAATATAAATTTTCACAAATTTTACTTTGTTAAATTAAAATTATATTTAATTATGAGGTTAGTTTGTTATAAATAATAAATCAGTACTACAATATTACTAATAAATACATGGATTATGAATTACTTCTACAACTTTATATTAAAAATTAGCAGAAAACTTATTAAAATAATAATAAGGTTTGGTTGATTTATAGCATACCCCAAAGTATCCTGAGTGCATATGGAAGATAGTGGCAGCAGAAAAAAAATATTTTCAATCTTCTTGATTGATGTTTTTTCTACTCATTTTTTCCTTGATTGTTTTATATCATAATTTCTTATAAGATAGCATTCAAAAGTTTCACAGTTCTTCAAAAGTGGTAAATTAACTTTTGATTAACAATATAAAACAAATTGAATCTAAAAACTTATTATATAAAAAACTGTTATTAATTAAAATTATAATTTAAATAAAACTGTTATTAATTAAATATACTATTGTTGTCATAGGACTGTTTCATAAATATTATTGTTCTGATCAAGTACATTATACAAATTAGATTACTTGTATAATGTAAACATAGATATTATAAACTTCCTGTAAGAAGACATACCATAACTTCTATTATTCCACAGGTTGGGACATGCTGTAATTTACACATACTTTTCATTAGCACAACAATTCTTTCAAGCGAAAATCTTTTATTGCTATGAAAGTGATGATATTTCTTAGTTACTTTTACTGAAGAGGCTATATCATGTTCATTAATTATAGGTATCAGTAAATTTTTTAAATTAGTTTATTCATGATGAAATAATTCACAACTGTTGCTTGATATCATCTGAATGTAGATCAATATGTGTTCTTGTTTATTTTGGTTCTGAATTTTATATATATTTTTAAAAGTAAGATAATGTACTTCCAAAATTAATTGAAGAGATCTCTACACTATTAACCTTATTTTGTTTTACCACTAATATCTTGCTAACAGTGCATTACTTTTTTCCTTAATTTATATTTTTTTAAACCTCACATTGTTATTACATCACTTATAATAAATCTGAAAGTGGGATTATTTCCATATGTCATGGAATTAATTGTAAAAAGAAAGGATGGGATTTTCTTAGATGCACTTCCATAAGTACTTCAGTGAGGATTTTCCCATTGGCATTGATGTAATATCTGATGCGATGTTGTAACAGTTCATACATATTTAATATGATAACTTGATATTTGTTTAAAATATTGAACAGCCTTTTTTAAAAAATCATTTAACATAAAAATAGCACAGTGAAGTAAATAGATAGATTATTTTCTAATATTTGAAAAATTCAAAAACTTTTGATGAGATAAACTCAGTCATATCATCTATGACTAATAACTCTGATAATACATGGTATGAAAAAAAAAACATTTCTCTAAGTTTGATGATTACATCTTTAGTATAATTACTTGAAATAAGTCAGTATTTAATATAAAATGAATATGTATCAACTGATACTAAAATATATTTCATTAATTACACCTGGTCCAGAATTACATTCGCCTAAAGCCTAATAGTTTGCATCCACAAGACATACTCTTTACATGTATTATGTTGACATTTTTTATATCTCATTATATAATTTTTAAACTATTTATTCAGATATAACCAGCAATCCTCAAATTATTTTTGGATGGCTTTTATATACCATATTAAAAATTAAAAATTTTCCATTAAGAGGAATAATGATTTAAGATAGCCTTATCAAATAAAGAGAAAAGTGGATCAGCATGTTCCATATGTGAATGTTTTTGTGTTTCACGAATGGTTTATATAGTCATGGCAAAACTCACTTTTGGAAAAGTTATTTTCTTCCTCCTTCCTTTCTTTTTTTGGAGTTAGAATGTCAATTCTCAGTTACAATTGGCTCATTATTGTTGCTATTGAAATTGTGCTTATGGATGAAGTAAAAGATAGTTGAAGATGCTCTTTCATTTAAAGATTGTTTTTAATATATAAGCTAACATTGTGTATAGTTATCAAAATGAAAGATCAACTCATAATATTACTTAGTTGCAAATAGATATAAAAAAATTAAAATTTTAAATTTGAGGAAGACAAAAAAAGGCGCTAATATTAAATAGCTTGTAACAAAATCCGTTATGTCTTAAAATCTCTAAATAACATTAGAATAATAATGTACTATATAAAAACATACTATAAATATTTTGTTTGATCAATTATCACCGATAAATATTGCATTCATTTTCTTTTACATTTCACTTATTGCAATATCAAATTTTTTCTTACAAAGATTGATGAGTTATGGATAAATAAGATTTTAATAAGACTTCCGTCATCACCACCACCATTTTGATAAAAAAAGCTTCAATGGAATTTTTTACTTTTATTTATAAATGTTTTGTTTTCGGTTTTTATGACTTATAATTTTTATTTTGTGATTTAATATTACTTGTCATTTTAAAAATTCTGATAGCTATCGCATTTACATTTTTTGAAAAGCTTTAGATATCATGTTTATATTAATAAAAAATTAAATTTTAAAATATTGTATATAATAATAGTTTCAGTTTGTTTTTAATTTTTATTTGCAAAAAAAAAACCTTCCATAGGGTCAATCACTTTCCCACGTATCTAAAATGTTAAAAACTAAGCGAATACAAGCATTTACTAACCTAAATAAAATTATATTTTCAGTTTTACTACTGATTATGTGCTCTCTTTTGTATATATGCAATGTGTTTCAGTGATGAAGTGGTTGATTCTCTCTCAAGATACATGTAACACCATCTTAAAATTATTGCATGTATTATATAATGACATAATTTTGCTATTTACTGCAAAAGAATTTAGGTGTTGGTGTGTCTGTATCATGTGCTATGGCAAGGAATGTGACAATCTAATTCATATCTTTATAGATCATCTTCAATGTTCTCTCTACTATCAAGAAATTTTGCATTTCACTTAAAAATAATCTTGTACCTCATGATTTCACTACCACATGCAGTTTGAAATTATTTTAATGTGTACATAAAATTGAAATAAACTAGCTAAAACATTGATATAGACAGTGTGATACAATTGTTTCATTATAATTGTCATTTCATCATATATCTTAGAAAATAATATTCTGAATCCAATTTGATTAATTTTCCTTAAAGATTTCCATTACTATTCCAGCAACAAAATACTTTCCATAATTTTATTTTCATAAATTATTTCTCTATCAATTAATAAAATTTTAATTTCAATCCTAAAAATTAAAATTGATAAGAGCTGCAAGCTGCAGAAAATTTTCCCTAATGATTTCTGAGTATCAACATTTAATCGTATATCTCATTGTCTAATTAAAATTCACAGTCTTTTGGTCATAGAAATTAAGATATTTAGTGACTATATTATATATATGTTTAGAAGATTTCATAGTAGCTCTGTATAATTCTGCAGAAGATGTGACAAGATTAATGTTCGATTATTAATAATTATGTTAGTAATATTTCTAATTTTATTTTATGAATATAATGCATAGAAATAACAATGAAATATTTTTTAAATTGGAATACAAATTGATCAGATATGACTAACAATATTTTTGTGAAATTATAACAATGATGTCATATTTGATCCAACTTTATAATCTGAATAATATAAAGATATAAATTAAGATGGTTATCAATATTTGTAGAATTATACCATAAAAAAAAAACGTAAAAAGAAGTGTATTATTTATCACAAAAAATCTATAAAATAAAATTTTCCATCTTATCTATACTGTTTCATGATTGTACATGTAATGTAATATTTAAATTTAAATCATTTATTGTGTGTGTGTATATATATACATATATTTTCCAGGTTCAACCATGTATAATTTTTATTACAAATATATCATTTATATCTGTAAACCATGAAAATCTTCATAACACACACACACACACATATATATATAGAAAAGGCATTGAGGTGATGTAATTTGCATATTTATTTTGTCATGTGTGTAATCTAATATTTAAATTCAGATGAAACTTTGAAAAAAATGTTCAGATTATTAAAGATTTTTAATAATCAGCTAGAATGTAAGGTATCCTATTATTATTAACTAAAAATTATTTAAAAAAAAAGAAAAATCATAACATTTCTCACTCATCATCACTTTATTATCATGATGAGTAATGTTTTCATTTTCACTGTTCTTCTATGAAAATATTTGAATCCAGGCACTCTTTACAAACCTGGGAGCTTAATTGAAGAACTTTTTTATCTATTATTTGATCAGTTATGTATAGATTAAAAAAAATACAAAACTTTTCAGTAGTTCTTTTCAGAGGAATCGAAAAGAAAGAAAAGTAAAATAAATATTTCTCAAAAACTGATACTTTTCAAGTTTCTTGCTTTATTTTTAAAATAAAAATAACTATATACATTTAATTATGAACAGGTTAATTAATAAAATCATTTACTTAACACATATTCTGAAAGAAATTTCAAATTTTGCTCAGTTCACATTTGAGTGCAACTTTATGGGCGTAATAGAAAGATTCTTATATTGAATTTTAAGGTAATGCTCTAACCAACTGAGCCATCCTGCCAAAGGCAACAGTCAGTAAAAATTCCATATACTTATTTATGAGGTTCCTTCTGATTTCTCCACTGTTTTCTAAGAGCAAGATTGATTAGTGGTTTCCATATATTTTGTATAGTCACACTAGGTTGACTTATGGGATCATTTGCCATTGTGATGTGAGCAGCTTCTTTAAATTTTCTTTTTTGTACCTTTTCTTCTTTACCTAATATTTTTGTATTTTTCCAATTGAACATATATAAATATAACTAAAACATCATCATCACAAATCTTCAGAAAAACAATAGGTCCTTAATATGTCCATTTAATTATACAGAAGAGGGATAGACTGGATACAGGCTAAATATGTATATTGTCTAATACTAAATTTAAAATAATTATAAGGGACTTGAACTCAGACTTTCAAGATACTTGTAGCTATACAATTCATCTTATGCAACTGATAAACATGTCCACATACATGTGAAAAAGATAAATGATCTCCAATATATGTATTTCATGCTGAACCAGCACTCATTAGTTGATCCAGATCATCATCTCCCACACATATATACAATCAGCAAATTTTCAAACTTTAATGGACATGCTTTAATCTTCTTCACTCTACAACTCTTTAGCCATCTATATCATTAAATATCTGAGGATGGATGGCTGAAGAATTGGAGAATGGAGAAGATTGAAATTTATCCATTAAAGTTTGAAGATTTGATATCTTAATATAAACTGAGCACTGATTGTATACATATATTTGGGAGATGGTGATCTGGACCAACTGATGTGTGCTGGCTCAGCATGAAATAGATACATTGGAGATCATTTATTTTTTTCACATGTATGTGGTCATGTGTATCAGTTGCGTAAGATAGATAGCTATAGAGCGTTTGAAAGTATGAGTTCATGTCCCTTATAATAATTACATATATATATATATATATATATATATAATAAAAATAATAAATGTAACGATAATTAACTACTATATAATTTTTTATGCAGATTGAAAGACTGTATATATTAGATAATTACAATTATATTTATTATTTTTATTGTATGTTGAAGTAGACTTCTTATAAGAAAAATAATCTAGAACAAAATAAACATATGTGTATGTTAAGTCTCCTGCTAAATGCAAGAGGAGATAAGTAAAATAAGTACTACAATTATGGGATTTCCTGGATTATTATTAATGATAGTTTGCTACTGTGAAACTTTTTAGCACAATTTATTTTCGAATCTCAAATTTAAAACTACATTATAAAGTTTAATGAGTTATTTTAATACTAATTGTAAAATATGTATATCATTTAGCAAAAATAGTGTATAATTAGTAATTAAATTTAAAGAAGTAGGGATATAATTTTTAGATAAGATAGTCTATAGTCAACAACATAAATATATGTACATATAATCAAGTTGTTTACCAAAAAATTATTGGGCAAAATTAATCATATTTGATTAATGTCTTCTATTTAAATAATCACATATTAAAATCACTGGTATTAGCATAATCTATAATTTAAATTAGTTATATTCAGAAGTTAATTATTAGTTATTAGATTTATAGTATTATAAATCACTTAAGATTGTAATTATTTTATAACAAATTTCATTATGTTAATTTTATGCTTAATTATGAACATACACACACATATATATATATCATTTTCAACTATTATTGATTCACTGCTGAATAAGGATCTCTCCAAGTTCAATCCATATTCTCCAACATCTTACCTCTCTTCTCCACATTATCCCAGCACACTTCCTTATTCCATTCATTTGTCTCACATATGGCATCTTTCTATGTTTTTTGAAATCACTTGGAATCCAGTTAAAGATTTTAATTGTCCATCTATTATCATCTCTTCTAGCAATGTTTTCAGTCCAATTTTAATTCAACATATTGATTCTTTTAATGATGTCAATAATAGCTGTTTATCTTTCATCACTTATTTCATTTTTGATGTCTTCTTGTTACTCCTAATATGCATCTCTTCATACTTCATTGAGTCATCTGAAGTCTTTGTATAGCTTTTCTATTAAGGGTCCAGGTCCCAGATCCATAAATAAGAATTGGTAAAACAGATTTATGTAAAATCTCTCTTTCCAAACACATAGGCTTATTTCATTTTTAATATTATTTTTACCAAAAGCACTCCAACCAAGTTTAATTCTATAATTAATATCATCCATTATGTTTCCATCCATAGCAATAATCTGAGTAAGGTATTTATAGTTGTTAACTTATTCTAATTCATCATTATTAATCTTTATTTTCTCTTTTGAAAAAAATCCAGTGAACATTATTTTAGTCTTTTTAATTTTCATCTTTACTCCTATTTTCTAACCTTTATTTGTAAGTAGAGGAATTTGAACTCAGATGTTTTTAGTCTATTCATCCTCCACTCTATCTCAGGCAACTGATACACTCTTGCAACATTTCCTAAATCTCTAAAGCATTTATTATTTATGAAAACAATTATAATATCTGCAAAGTTTAGATGCCAAATAATCTCCATTTATTTTTACTCCCTTAGCTTTCTATTTCAATCCACAAAATACTTCTTGAAAAACTGTTGTAAAAAGTTTTGGAGATATGGAGTATTTATTCCTGTGTGTACAACTTCTCAATGTTAATCTTCCTAGTATCATTATATAACTTAATTAGTGCTGGTACATTTTTATAAAAATTATTCAGAATATGACAGTACCCTTGATGATTCAATGCATTAATCATTGAAGAAATGCAAATAGAATCAAATGTCTTTCAATAATCTACAAATTCTAAATATAATGGCAATTCATATTCATTGATCTTTTTTATATCTTCTCTCAATACTTGGATATAATCCATTGTACTGAAATCACTTTTAAATCCAGCTTGTTTTTTTGGTTGGTTGAAATCCAAAAATTACAGTAGAACAAGTTTTATTTATCTTGGAATTTTTTTTGTATATAACTGATAAAAGATTGATAGTTCTGTAATTTGTAATGACTTTTTTTAAATATTAATATTAATATTGGATTTTTCCAATAATTTGTACATCTTTATCATTTAGATATTTGGTATATAACTTAGCCAAACATTTTTATATATCTTTTACCTATTCCTTTTAATTTATCAATTATAATTCCACCATTCCCTGGAGGTATTTTCTTTTTCATAGATTTAATTGCATTTCTCACTTCTTCATTTAAAATCTTGGGCAATTCAGAAGATATAATAGTTGTAGAAAATAGATACCTTGATCTTTATTGCTGTATAATTCTTGATAGAACTCTTCTATACATTTTATGGTATCATCTCTCTTTTTAGTAATAGTTCCATCTTTTTTTTTTTTATTGTGGATATAAGTTTTCTACCAATACCAAGATCTTGTTTCACACTCTTGAGAGTTTTATTCTTTTCTACAGCTTTCCTTACTAATTTACAATTACACTTTCTTATATCATTATCAATTCTTTTTTGCACCATTTTACAAAATTACAGGTATTCAATCCTTCTTAATGCATCATTTTTATATATTTTTATATTCCTGCCTTTTCTTTGTAAATTATCTCAATAGAAATTTTACTGACCAATTGCTGTATCTCTAGTTTTGTATTAACCTTACATTTCAATAATATATATATATATAATATTATTTGATTACATTTCAATAATATATATATATATAATATTATGATTTGATGTTTGTATTTTTAAAGCAATATACATAATTATATAACTGAATATTTGTAAATACAGTAACTAAATAATTAAAAATTTTTTATTCACTTAGGAGCGCTTTTGATTATCCAAGTAATCTGTGTCAACTAAAGCTAAAAGTTAGCATTTCAAAGCTTTAGTTGACACCGAGTACTTGGATAATCAAAAGCGCTCCCAAGTGGATAAAATTTTTTTAATTATTTAGTTACTGTATTTACAAATAAAGAAGAATTCATAGCATTATTTCTGGAAACTTCTGTGTAATAAAAATATAATAAATAAATAGCTGACGTTATATATATATTAGTAATTAACCAGTATAATTTATATTGTTAAAAAAATAAGCAGTTCAATATGCAGTATATAAATTTTCTTTATAAATTTTATTTTAGTGTATAAACCAAACTTTTACCATATCCATATATATAACATATGATTTTATTCACATCCTACAGACATATTCAAAGTCTTTTCTTTTGTTAGCCAACTTCACTCCTATTTGTCTATAATAGATAATTTGGAGTGAAAGTGGCTATGGAAAGAAATGGATCTTGAAAATGAAAATAAAAGTGAATAAAACATAGTTGTAGATATAGAGTAGAGATATACTTATATAGACATGGAAAATAAACTTAGTTTACTCAATAAAATACAATTTATAAAGAAAGTGAATAGAAGGAGAATTATTTATATATTGAAATGAAAGGACCGTTTTTGAAAAAGAAAAATATTCATCTATTGATATATCAAATATAGGTAAATTATCAATAATTCAAAATTTCTGATTCTATAGGTTTTTTTTTTTTTTACATTTGTGAGGTTTCAAATTTCAAAATAGATTCTTTATGCCTCATCATAAGCTCAATTCTGTTAAGTAAAAATAAACAGTTACCTAATTGTTATTAAACATATTCTCTATAAGTTACTTATTAAATGTTATTTTTTTAATTTTTGTTTTAAATGTATGTACAAACTAGATAATTTATTCTAAATAGTTAAAGATACCCTTTGAAACTTAATAAATAATATTTCCGTCTAATGAATGATTAATAAAAATTATTAATATAACTTTTGGAATTTTGTTTGGATAATAGAAAATTTTAAATAATAAATAATATTCATTCTTATACAGTATATTTAATATTAGTACAACAGTAATGATTCTTATGATGTTCGATATTTATATTATCATATTCATCATTAGCATTCTCTTATATAGCATGGCCATGCGAACATGAGAACATAGAAAGATGGATAATGAGAGAAGATAAAAGACTGAGGGAGAGAGAGAAAAAAGAAAAAAAACGAGAAGAGGGAAAGATAGGTAAAAATGAATTTTATGATGACAATGTAAAATCAAACTCATGATTCTGTTTTTAAATGCCTTCTGTAGCAAATATTTTGTTTAAAAGACTTCAGAGCTTCATCTAATTGTAGTTCCCCATTCTGATTTATTACCAAATCTAACTTTTTCAACAAATTATCTCAATATTGTACATCTTTAAAATGACTATGAGATTATATTTAATAAATGAATAGGATCTATCTATCCCACAAAATACTTATTTAAGTTCACTATAAACTGTTATTTTTAGAAAATCTCTCATTCTTTGTCTGATTTATATGCCCTATTAAAAAATTCATGTTTACAATGGTAAATATAATATCACTTTCAGATGGCTGAAGAACATACTTAATGGACTTATTAACTTATTATAATTATTTTAGTATTTATTATAAAACTTCTTTAAATAATTTTTTGTGTCATTATGTTATAACAATAGGATATCATTGTTTTCTGAAGATTTGTGATGATGGTGTTCTAGTTATATTTTTATATTGGACTATTTTCATCATCTAATAGGTGTGTTGAATGTCTTTAGAAAAATTCAATTCTATTTAAATATTTCAAATACATTCAACTATTACAGAAAACAGGTTAGTATATGCACTAACTGTTAGTAATATAAACAGATATTATTCTCAGTGTTGCTGGCTTGACCAGTGATAGTACTAGCATGGGATTCAAAACTGGTTCCTTAGATTTTTGATTATTAAATTTTTAAGGTAATGCTCTAACTAACTGGCAGGAATTATTCAATAACATTTTTGAAAATATTTTTATCTACTTAATATTAAAGACAGCATGTTCTAATCAGCTTTTTCTATTCTCTTACAATTGGAGTAATAAAAATAATTTTTAAAATTAGATGGTACAACTTTATAATCTAAATATTATCTCAATAATTTATTAATAATGTACAATGTTACAAAGTGTGAATGGGAATAATAAAATACAAGACTTAATTATATGAAGTAAAATGAGTATACCAGCTATACCATGTAATCAATAAATTGAAATATGTTAATAATTGGGATAAGAAATAACCTGCTGTCATTATCTACTGCCACTACACATGTAGACTGGTCAATCACCTACACTGTCCTGTCAGATGCTGCACTCAGCTACATGGTGATTAATGCTTTTAGGCTTCACCAAAGGAAACGTACTGGCATCTCAGTGTCATTGAAATTTTATGCAGAGTATCACATAAGTAGTGTATCCAGATTGCTATATGCTGATTCAATAATAAAAGTCTGATCTATGGGATATTGAAATCCCATTTTTTGAGTAGTTTGGGATCGAATCAAATGTTACAAAGGAATTATTCTGTTAATATAATAAGATCCCATGTCTTGGAGAATCTAACATTTGGATCTAGGAACTTGTCACGATGTTTAATTTTTATTAGTTTTTTAATTATAAAGTCATCTTCCTGAATATGTCCAGAATTAAAGATTATTTTGCAGTGGGTAATCCAAAACACATAATTAATAAATAAAGATAGTCCTTATGATTGGTATTGATTTTGTTTTGATATTATCTCTAAGCGAGGTGACCAGATAATAATTTACTTTGAGGTTATTAATTATAATCCTTCTGGATTTCCAAAAGCCAGGACATGAGCAAACTAGAAGGTCAAATGTTTCATTGTGCATCTGACAGAAGGGGCAGATAGGATCAATCTTGTTAATAGCCCATCCATAGACAAAAAACTAGTTAGTGCTTATGGAGTTCAAGTTTATTTTAATAGGGAAATCCAAGTATTTTAGCTCCATGGACCAGAAACTGAAGAGTGAGATGACTTTCTTGTTGGTTATCCCAAGTTCAGGTCATACGGGAATAATTACCAGATTTATAAGTCAATATGCCTCCCAAATGCGAATCCAGTTGTCAAATGTGTCATTTGTGATAACCATATAATTTTTGATTAATTCAACTGCTGCATCTAGGAAATTACTAGCCTTAGGAGGCAGTCTATCCATGTAGGTGGTTGGCTGGATTACCTACAGATATCTGAAAGTTCTGATCAGTATGGAGATTAAGTTAAATGTCTATTGGAGAAGGATGGCTTGGATAGAGTGATAGAATAAGTTGTTGTATTTCCGATATTTTGATAAAATTCCAAAAAATTTTAAAGTTAATTTATCAGCAACATATTTTTAATTTTCTTGAATAACTTATAAGATCTTAAACTGTTTCTGATTTATCTTCACCAATGTAAAAATCTCTTCCACATTTAAATAAATAAAAATATTATGAAATTCTAGAACCATTATTTAGGAATGAGTATAATTTATTTTTTCTACTTTTTTAGAATATCATTACCATATAAAAATGAATGCCATTTAATATATTTTCAATGAGCACAAAAAATTAAAGTGTATATTTTTCATGGTTTTAATCCACCAATCATTTATAAGATTTTTAATTAGTTGTCTAACTTCTCTGACAATAAATTCCTACATTGCTTATAAAAGTACATATTCATTTTATTTATTTTCTAAGCAGAAAATGTCAATATTTTTTTTATAAATAAATTTATTGATAATACAATTGTTGGCAAAAATTGTTAAGATGTTTATTTAATCCAAATCCAGATTTATATTTATAACACATTCCTTAAAACAAAATAAATTCCATCTGTAAAGTTTTAAAATAGATGGAGCAGTTTTTACTGAAACTCATTTTACAGAGACAGTTTGATCGAAAAAAGAGATAGCAATGAGGTTTTTGGATTTTATTCAAGTCTTAGAAGTCTGTAAGGATTTGCAGAATGATCTGACTTGATATCTTCTATTCTTGCAGTAGAAAATAGTTACTATAGGAATTTATATAACTTTTATTTGTTTACATTTGACAGAGACTTTTGATTTTATGGAATTAAATTATTTCTTAGTAATATTAAAAATGGAAGAAATTTAGAGTCCTCATGAACTATATGAGTAAGACTTTATGATACTGATACATTATTTTCAAAACTGTTAGAATTTTATCAGCATATTTGAACCTATGAAATTGTACACTTAATTTTAAACACAAACTTGAAAGTCCTAAATAGAAGTTTTAGTATTTAACAGAAGTTACATTTTAACATGATAGCAGTTGCTTTTAAAAATAAAAATCAAATTTATTATCAATATATCTGGGATAAATCTATTTTAAATGATATTTAACCACAAATTTATATATTAACTTAAATCTATTTGAAAATTTATTCTTAGAAAGGATTATGTTATATTGATTTTATTTATATTCTGATCTGTAATTAAATACAACCCATAAGATTCTATCATTTAGAGTAAATTGTCTCAAAAAAAATTTATAATGACTTTTTTTATTTAAAAAAAGTATTTGTAATTATTAGCATATATTTTGTGCAAAAATACATGAAAACAGACCATTATACCCACCTAATAACTTTTATTCATAGTTCATCATTTTAAGGATTTTTCCTAATACTGATAATGATGAATAATACTGTCTAATGAAGAGTAAAACCTCTGAACTTTCTGAATATATATTGGAGCACAAGCTTTGATAGACTGAACACAAATATTATTGAAAAAGCAATTTTTAATATTTTTTAAGGCTGATATTTGAATGTATTAATGCATGTAGAAATTCCATGAAAAGAAGATATCAAGTCAGATATCATGGCAAATCTCCAACACTCGATGAACAATATATATTTTTTTTAAAAAAAAAAAACTTATAGCTTATTCCTTTTTAAATTACACTCTTTCTGTAAGATAAGCTTCACTAGAAGCATGACACCAATCTTAAAACTTGAAAACTACTTTGCCACTATTACTATTACTAATAATATTAACTAAATCATGCAATCTGACAAGCATCAAAATCTAACCAGATTTTATAAGTTAGATCATTTTTATATTACATTGTTCAGAATTTTCACATTGTGGGAATAGAAGATTTATATATAAGTACTTATCCAATCTATAATGACTTTCTATGTTAAAATAAGGTTCTACATTTAGTTTCAAAGATACTTATTATTGCTAGATTTTATTATTTAATGCAATATCACTATTAAAGTCTACATTACTGTCTTCCTAACACCATATCTTTGCATACTCTACATATGAAATATACCTGCATACAAAAAAGAACTAATTGGAGTCAGAATTTTAATTAAAAAATAAAAATATTATCCAAATACCTTATTTTTTATATCTCAGTGTGAAGACATTATTACTGGCAAGAGAAGATTATTATCACTGAACCTATTCATAAATGTTAGAATATATTAAAGTAAAAAAGAAATAGAAATTGGAGAGCAGAGAGAAATATGAGCACAGATAAAAGTTAATAAACAATATGTAACTTTTAATGAACTAATATTTTACAAAGCAATAGAAAATATTCTTATTTCAGGCATGGTTAACTGATTACTCGCAATTTATTATTATATCTGAAAGTCATTTCAAATATGAACTGAACCTCAATGGGAGTTTGGATTCAGTATACAACCCATGCCCCTACCCAATATATATTGAAATGATAAAGAAATTTTTTATCTATTTATCTAGAAATATTTTAGCTATGATGTAACTAGGTAAGCAATCAATTAAAAATTGGAATTACCCAATGAAATCATATTATCTAAAAATAATATTTTCTGTCTGACCCATCACAAGCCAAAAGAGGAACAGCTAAAAATTTTTTTTTAGATAATATAATTTCAGCATGAAATACCATACTTTATTTAGTAGCTTATCTGAAAATAACGTCCTTAAAATATGTGTAAATAAATACATCAAAATTACCCTTATAATTTCAATATGTACTTTTATAATGTCTGCAAAAATCTGCTAATACATATATAATTATGAAACTATATATATATATATATATATATATATATATATATCATATATATATATATGTATATATACACTGTAAGTATTCATATATAAATATGCCACCTTGAAAAGTGTATCTATATATGTATGATCAGAGTTTATAAATATATATAATAATAAGTATAAATAATAAATATAAAGATAAATAAATATACATATACAATCTTTCAATCTGCAAAAGTACTTTTGGTTAAATTTTTAACCCTTCTCAGCTGCCATTAAATTAAAAAAATCACAATGGAAAGAAAAATCATCAACTCAAATCTCATGAATCTCAAATTTTAACATTAGCAACTTGTCTATTAATTATATCCATTTTATTTCCATTTATTAAAAAATTGTCTTCTTAATTTTTCTTTTATTATGGTTTCTCCTTTCATAAAGCATCTTAACACTTTCAAGATCAAACTTAAATTTATATTTACATGTCCTTTATGACCCAAATCATTATTATTTTTACTTTTCACCTACTTATATAACAATTCATGTTTTTTTAATCTGTACTCTATATCTTGCATCTTAATTCACCTATATATAATAACATACCATCCACAAGAAAATTGATACACATTAGTTTTTTGCTTGACAGTTATGACACTTTTAGAATTATTCATTAACTTATTAATATTATTTTACCCACAAAATGAAACATTAAACACATCCTTATATATATATGTTAAAACGAAGATTTGCATGGGTTAAATATATAAAATACATATTTTGCGGGTTCATCCGTGTTAAAAACTTTTAATATCAATATACTGACGTTTCGACTTGGTCACACAAGCCATCCACAGAGTTATAAAAAGGTAGAAAGACGGTTGTAGAGGCGCTACAATCACTGGTTTGAATAAAACATTAAAAATCCCACCAATAGCAAAAATGTTAAATTTAAGAATGTTTTTTAAAGAAATCTTTCCAAATAGGAGGAAGTTTGCACGTATCATCTCGCTTATTGATACAATCTGGCCTTTTAAGTATCTCAATGGCTTCTCTGATTTTGCATTGGTAGAGATTATCACATCTGGATATGATCCTGGTACTAGAAAAATCTATTTTATGACCTGAATCTATAGTATGGAGTGAGAGTGCTGATGATGATGAGTGTTGTTTAACTGCATTAGCATGCTCATCTCTCCTAACACTGATGCGATGATTACTCATACCTATGTAAGAAGCTTTACAATTTTTACATGAGATTTGATAGACACCATGAGATTCAAGAGGGATTGAATCCTTAGGCTTGGTTATTATATTGCTGATCTTTTGATGAGCAGAAAATGCTGTATCTATATTATAGCGTTTTAATATACGTCCGATACTGTCTGTAGTTCCTTTTACATATGGAACACAAATCCTAATAGCTGACTTATCATCTTTTTGTTTCCTATTTTGTCTATTTTGGGCTTGAAATAAGGCTTTTTTTATAAATTTGTAATTATAACTATTTGCTAATAAAACACTATTAATATGATTTATTTATTCTTTCAGATGTGTGTCATCTGAAAGGTTAATTGCTCTATTTAAAAGAGTTTTGGCTACAGAAACTATCTGAGTTGGGTGATGATGAGAATGGAAATGTAAATATCTGTCTGTGTGTGTATCCTTTCTGTAAATAGAAAAAGATAAACTATTTGGTGTTCTGGTGACTAGAACATCAAGAAAAGGGAGTTTTCCATCAGACTCTGTCTCCATTGTAAATTTAATATGAGGATGCATATTATTTAAATGTAAGAAAAAATCATCTAATGTATTTTTTCCATGTTGCCATATGACAAAAGTGTCATCTATGTATCTGAGCCAAATGAGAGGTTTTAAAGATGATGATTCTAAAGCACGAGTTTCTATATATTCCATGAATAAATCAGCTATTACTCCTGAGATAGGTGCTATTGGTGGGATTTTTAATGTTTTATTCAAACCAGTGATTGTAGCGCCTCTACAACCGTCTTTCTACCTTTTTATAACTCTGTGGATGGCTTGTGTGACCAAGTCGAAACGTCAGTATATTGATATTAAAAGTTTTTAACACGGATGAACCCGCAAAATATGTATTTTATATATATATATACTTAAAAAATTTCACTTGAGTATTTGAAATATATGGAATAGATATCCATTTTTTATTATTAATCTTCAACTCCTTTAAATTATTATACCTCATTTTAAATTGATATAAAGTATTATTAATCTGTACAATCATATAACCAACTTCAAGCAATTTCCTGGCCAATATCTCAATATTTTTTTTATTTTATTTTTAATTTAACACTTTGGTAATGATATAATTTTTTATTATGAAACAAAAAAGATTTAAAACTTGCCATCTTATGCATCATTGGTACTTTTGATTTATAATTTACATATCCCTTTTTTGCAGTGGTTTGATTATTAATTTATAACTTAACCTACTATTATCTCTCATAATAAATAAATCCAAATACTTAATACTTTTATCCAGTTCTTTTTCAATAGTCAATTTCAACTCTTCAAATTATTAACACTTCTACAACAAATTTATAGTATTAGTATGTCTGCAAACAAAAACATCCTTTTTGTAAATTTTAATATCTTTAAAAGTACGCATATCTAAAATTTTGCTCTCATACGTAGACAAAAAATTGCAAACTTGTGCAACAACAGGTAGACCCACAGGACAACTTTTGACAAAGTAATGAAATTCATTTATTTTACTTGATTTAAAAATTGTTTGTTATCAATATGAGATAAATCATACAACATTTAAAAGCTATAAAAAGATGCATTAGATCACATTCTATGAATAAATCATAAGTTTTCGGACAGATATTAACAAAAGATATCAGCTTTTCATTTATTTTTTGAGGCTTATTAATTTTAAACAAACTAATCATAGAAGTGATATGAAATGCAATATATATTATTGAAACCAATAACTGATGACACTATTGGATAAAATTGTTGTTTGTAAACCATGTTTATTATAGGATTAACTTAATTATCTAAAATATTCAATTTTTGGTATCTGTTATCTCCACACACAATAATTGTTGTACCAAGAGAAGAAGTGTAGTAACATTTTTAAATTATTACTTTTATTATCATATCACATAATAGAAATAAATCAAGTTACTTGTTGCGCTTATTTTTGTGATTCACAAACAAGTACTTTCTCTACAATTAAGAAAGTATAAGTGATTATTTTTCTGATCATATGCTATGCTTCAAGCACACATTGTCCATATTTTACTTATTGATGTGATGACATTGTAATTATCATAGAAACTTTTGAAACATACTTTTCAGAAATGATTTTATAAAGAATATAATGAATTGTCTTGGACCAGTAGAATGTTTATATGTGTGATGAGATGTGTAGAGATTTATTCTAGTGTGATTTTATAATTTTGAAAGATAACCATTTGCAATGTATGTTGAGCCTTCTTAGTAAACATTGATTTCCAAACAGTGGATTCTAACAGCTTCCTAATGAATTCAAATACTACTTATAAATTCTGTTTATTTTGAAACATTAAACAATAAAGCGCTTTTAGTTCACAGAGCATAAACTGATTATGCTCTAACAATTTAACTTCTTATAAATTCGAACAGATATGATGATTATTCATTAAGGCTTGCAAAATATCATCTTTTTATCACATAATCATTTGTGAGATATTATTTGTAAAAAAAAAACACAAAATAAAAATATCACATTAGTATGGAATTAAAATATTCTGTTGTATTAAAAATATAGTACTAATGACAAATATGTCCCCATTATTCTGTTAAAACTTATGTATAATATATATATATAGATATTGTTATTTTTATATATTCAGTAAAAAGGATTTTCTTAAAACCAATAAAATAATTATAATCTTACAAGATTATTATAATTTTTTTTTTTTGAACCTAGGAATGAAGTAATAAAAATAATCTTTTAAAATAATTTATTATACTATCTAACTGTAAAGTAATAAGTAATATGTAAGTCTAGCAAAAGTTATTTATTCCATTTCTGTTATTGAAAAATAAAACTTATTTTTTTAATAAGAAGATAGTATTTTTTAGACTTTTAAATAGTATCTTAACGTTTTCCATATTTAGTTACAAATTATTTATTAGAAACCAGAGAAAATTGCTTACCTGCATAATATAAGGTTGAAAACTATGTATGACAAATTTTCTCACCGAGGTAAAATGAAATAATTAGGGCTGCAGATATTTTGAAAACAGCCCTCATCAAGTAATAATTTAACACCTCTTAAATAATATCGTAATCATATTTAAAGCTACAATTTGAACTTTAATAAAATTCTAAAGATTCGGTGTAAGATAGAAAAATTATTCTCACATTTTTATTTACAAAGTGTACTCAGCTTGCGCAAAAAGATTTTCAAAGAAATCAAATGGTCATTATTTGCAAATGAAAATTTGATTTTGAATAGATTTACTGATAAGAGTTTTTTATGTTAAACGTTTGAAAAATAAATAATAGCTTTAATAAAGATAGAATTTTGTATTACAATTTATTTGCATTACAATAATGCAAAGAGTTCAATAAAGTTTACCTATCACAACACTTTTTTGCGTAGCAGTGTGTAAACAATAAGACCTATATAAACAATATGCGATAACACACACACATATATATATATATCATGAATGTAGTCTATAAAAACACAATTTTTGTAGAACCTTAATGAGAACTTATTTTCTTTTTAAATAAATATACCAATATGCTAGTAATTATTTATTAGGCTAGAGATTACTGCATTATTATTGGCCCAGATATAGATTTAAAGTCAGTTTAAAATCAATATATTATTAATTGAGTAATTATATAGTTTTAACTCTATTCCTTTAGCAATTTTTGTAGAATCTCCATAATAATTTAGATTTCTTTAAATAAATATATCAATATTATTTATTTATCTAAAATGATATGGTGTTTAAGGAAGTTTATCAAGTTTAAAATAAAACAATGTGGTTTTATAGATGATAAGTATACATAGTGAAAAGATGACCAGTTCTCTTTTTCCAAGATGACTGCAGTACCAATTCTAAATTAATAGGTGTTACATAGTAGCATAATTTAACTATTCACCATGACAGTTTGAAGATGCTAGAAAGTCTGAATCACAAGTTATGAAAGAAAATGTAGTAGTCTATTTCATAAATTTAACCCTAGATCAAACAGTATACCAATATTACATTTTGTTTTTAAATGGATAAAACTCCTACTGAAATCTTTGAAATGATTCAATCTGTGAATGGCAGTGAAACTGTGAATTTCATTGCAAGAATGTTTTCAAATGATTTTCACAATTTTGTGGTGACAGAAAGAGCACTAAATACAATCTTTAAAGATGCTGAATTTAAACTCTTTATTTAAGCTAATATAAACATCTCTAGCTTAATAAATAATTATTAATATTGATATATTTATATAAACATGTATATATAATTAAAGTTCTAAAAATATTTCATACGGTCATAATAAAATATGATGATAAACAATGAATGATGATGAAGACATTTGAGATGACATAATGATCTGGACAAGTGACAAGATTAGTTTAGAAAAAGTGTATTTGGGAAGCATTTGCCTGTATTTGATGTCTTTATTCATTTATTGGAAGTGATATAATGTTTAAGAGAGTTTTTATAAGCATATGTGTGTGAAAATGAAGACTTTTACAGGCTTCAGATAAAAAGGGCATATTCTCCAAATTCATCTGCATATAATATATTGTACCAAAAATATATAATGATATTTTGGCTGGCATTGGCCATCATTTGTATAATGATTACTAATAAAACCTTGTAGAGGCATTGCAAAAACTGACAAATAATAATATTGAAAGTTCTGCCAGTAGAAAATAGATAGAAATCATAAAAAATCAGAAATTATTTACATTAATGGTTTTTCAAAAAAAATTTCCAAATAGAAGATAATTTACATGTATCATCATGTTTGTTGATGCAATCTGTTTTTATAAGATCTCAATTTAAGCACATTGTAGGAGAGAGCCACTTATGGATAGGATTCTAATATTAGCAGAATCAATGGCCTATAAACAACATGGAATGGGAATATTGCTGCTGATGAATGCTGATTAATTAAATGAATATGTTCAGCTCTTCAGAAATATTACCAAATTCACCACTTCCTTTATTTTGTTGTAATATATAAATACAATTTATACACTACTTTGAACACTTTTTAGAAAAAAATCTTTTATTGACCTATATTCATGCACAATTGTCCAGCAGTCTTTTTCAGATCTGTGATATAATGAACAACATAAAATAAAATGCATAACTACATAAATAATAACATAAAAATGTGAACAATAATATTAATAAAACAATAAAAACATAAAATATAGCAAAACACAATATAAGTGAAATAAATATAATTAATTATTATAATTAATATAATTAACTAGATTATTTTATTTGGATTTGATTATATTTATTTCAGTTGTATTATGTTTTGTTATATTTTATGATTTTATTAATTTTGTTTACATTTTATGGTATTATTTATATAGTTATGTATTTTATTTTATGTTGTTCATTATACCATAGATCTGAAGAAGACTTCAGGACAGTCAAACCATAAGATTGTGCATGAATATAAGTCAGTAAAAGGTTTTTGCTAAAAATTGTTCAAAGTAATAGATAAATTGTATTTATATTCATCTCTTTTATCACAGATGCAATGATTGCTCATACCTACCCAAGAAGTTTTACAGATGCCACACAAAATGTCATAAACTCCATGAGTTTCAAGAGAGATTAAAACTGCTTATAATTTATCAAATAAAACCCATCTATAGATAATTTATATGTGTACATTAATATTTTATTTTACAGAGACAGATCATAATGTTGATTTCTTTAACAACAGAATACTATCCACATGTGACACTTTCCAACAACTTTGGATTAGAAAAGCCATTGAGATTCTTAAAAGACCAGCTTATGTCAACAAACACAATGATATATATTCAGAAGAATTTTTTTAAAAAAATTATTAATCTAAATAATTTCTGAATTCTATTATTTCTATATTCTACTTTATATTTTTTGTATAGAGTAGTTTAGAATTGTCTATAAAGTGTTTAAAGAAGAAAAGAAATGCACCTTCTTTAGTATCTGTCTATACCTTCATTTTTTACTTTTATATGGAATTTACTTAATGATGTCTCACAACTGGATAATTAATATGTAATAGATATAATCAGTTAATTATTATTTTTTATTTTAAGTACAAGTATAAAACCAAAATTCATGAAGTTTTTTAGTATTTACCCAAAATAAGATTTGTAGTTTTTGATGATGAATAAAAGGAAGGACACTTTTTATTTTCAATCAGTTTTATTAACATTCTAATTTTTAAACATTTTTATTTTCAATTATTTCTAATAAGTTTATTACCACTACAAATTTATTAGTATTTTCTAGAAGATTAGTAATGCTGCTGATAACTATCAATCGAATATTATCATTATAATTATAATTTTTTAAAATAAGTTTTGCTATATTAATCTTTATCTTTCAGATATTTTATAAGAAGGCTTAGATTTAGCAGAAATTCTTGAAAATCAATATAATAATATAGAAATTGATAATTGTAGGGATTTTTATCTTTTGAGTAAAATTATAGAATGGGAGATTGATTTTAGTGTTGTCACATATTTAAAATTTTTTGTTCCATGTTTTAAAAATCAGTTTCTTTCTGATTTGATATGTTTAGAAGTTATTTTACAAGAAGACATCACTAGGTATTAGAATTATGTACTTGATACTAAATATAACATAAAAATTTTGGTTAACAGAAGTCAATCAAGCAGATATTATAAAAATATAGAAAATATGAATTTATTCAATCTAAATTTCTAGTTAAGCATATAATCAAGACAATATCTCCATTTAATTATAAAACATAAAACAAATCATAAGTAGAGGTAATATTGAATGGTAAATTTAGACTTAAAGCTAATTGCATTTTCAATTTATATCTTTTTATGAAGTTTTAAACAAAAAGAATCTTACCTATAATAACATATTTGTTCTTGCAGTCCAATGTTTTAAGAACTTCTACAAGCTTCTGTAACTGTATTTTGATAATGAGGGCCATATCTAATCAGAATTTTGACATTAGTAAAATCTATATTATGACTAATGATTAAAATGTATAGTGTGAGCATTGATAATGAAGAATGCTGTTGACTGGATTAATGTGTTCATTTATTATAGAAGTGATACAACAATTACTTTTACCCACATAAAAAGTCATACAAATTCAAGAAATATTTACACAGATATACACTAATTTAATTTTGTTTAGTACTGATAAATTTAAGTAAGGTATAATATGTTTTTATATATAAATAATATATACAGGAATATTGTCCATGTTCAAATATTTGTATTTAACAATTCTATTGCAATGACAATTTGATCTAGCTAAAGTAATGGCACATTAGTAATGTTAATTACTCTTTCATGAATCTGGATAATATATCTTTTATTTCTGTTGCCTATAAACATGTTTAATAGATGTGTGAGCCTCATAAATATACCAGTCATATCTCAAGTGAATCAAATATTAGTTAGAATTGTAGACAAAAATTTATAGTGCAAATATGTATGGTTTTGGTGTTATTTTATACTTGAGAGGTCTGCCTTAATTTAAGCTATAAAACCAATGATTATGACATTTATTTACTTTTGACTATTGATAACAATTTTGAATAGGTATAATTTGTTTTAGGAAATTGATTGATTTAGATTTTAGAAGTTTAAAGCTACAATACTATTTGTAAACAGAGTTTATTATTAAATAATCATAGACAATCTTTTAATTTCTCCTGTAAAAATATACATATTAATATAATACCTACATGTTAAATATTGGAATAATGAACTTTTCAAACACTATTTACATTAAATTTAATTAAATAATTTGTAATGGCATCATCTAGCAGAAGAAAATAAATTTATTTTAAACTTTGTCTCAAGGCATATATATATATATATATATATATATATATATATATATATATATATATATATATATATATATATATATATATATATATATATAATATAATAAAAAAAAAAAGGGACACAAGTCAAATAATATAAATTATGATATTTAACAATTAATTCTACAAGAATGCTTACACCCCCATATTTAAATTAGCATCAGATTTTGTGATATAATATATTTTTATTAAATATAACTTTTTAATATTAATAAAAACATGTGACTGAATTAAAAAAACTGTTTCCTCTAAATTAATTTAGAACTTTATCTCAATAGCAACACTATTAATTATTATTTAGTAGTTAATGATAATATTACAATATATTTAATTAAATTTAATATAGATGCTGATGGGGAAAGTTTGTCCCTTTGAAATATTACATATTAGTTAACACTATGTAGAGAAATTTGATGTTAACTGAAAATAACCATCTTGATTTACCTTAGAGATCATGAAAAAATTGAGTGAACAAGTTCCCAATGTTTATACCAAAAATTCTTGTCACTGCAGCTGTTATAACCATGTGATTATTTCTAGTAAATGAATTTAGATGAGCTTTTCACCAATATATATGAACTAGCATGATAAGTTTATTGGCTACTCACTTCTGGAATTAAAATTAAAAAGACTTTTTAAGTTGCTTGAATTTTTTTAAAATATCAATTAAGTGTTATTGAAAGCAGGATACATGTGTATACATTTTTTTTAGATATTTACAACCATGATAGTTAAAGTTAAATTATAACTCTTATTCCCAAGAGTTGTAAAGTCATTAGTCAAAAAAAAAACAACTGAAAAATAAAGTTGGAGAATGTTAATCCTGATTGCAGATCCAGGCTTTTATTCAATGATGATTTTAATACCTACAACTGCAGATTCTTTATGAGTAAAAAATATATGGATTGGAAAATCAACTGGACTTTGTGAAGTTAGCAGAAAAGATGAAAAGATAATTGATTTGAAAAGTAAACCTATATTTTCTATTTTGGAAATACATGTGGAGATTGATGGCATATCAGACAGAGTGGCATGATTTCTTATTCAACTTAGTGGAGGACATTAAATGTAGATTATACAGGTTTATGCTATAAAATAAAATTATAAAAACATTGACAAATGATAGTACTGTGAATGCATTTTGTTATGGTGAAAAAAATGAGAAACACAGACTACCTTATATTCTTTTATTGAGAAAAATGCTAAACAGAAATGTACATAAACGCATTCAAATGAAGATATAGCAAAATTGGATTACATTTTAACTAACAGAATGTACATATTCCAGTATTATTATGATTTAACACAGGAAATGAACAGTATTTAGCTAATGTTAATACATGTGGTCAAAAATATTAAGATAAGTTATCAACTATTAACTATAATTTTACAAAATATATTTCATTTGCAAAATATTTAATAGTTATAAAATCTATAGACCCATTTTCTTTTATTAAACATTTAATAATACAATTAACTTTACAGATCTATTTCTTTTTAATTTCTTAAAATGATACAATTTAGCTACATATATATTAAATATTTGTTCTGTTATAATATTAAAAATATAAATGAATGATTGACAGATTTGTTGCTCAAAAAATTGTGACATCTAAACACCATAACAGATTGAACTTTGAACCAAAGATCTTTGGAACTTAAGCCCATAATTTTACAACTGAATTGCCCAGTACGCTTGGACTTTATCAAGTGAAATTATATGCTGATTAGAAAAATAATAAAGTTCAATTATAAACACTAAACAGATCAATTTACTCAATATCAAAACTAGTTTTAAACATAAATTGGTGGAGATGCTAAAACAGATATCAACAATTGGATTAGAATTTGTTGAAACAATGATTTATATTTTTAATAAGTTACCTATTTAATTGCTGTAAAGAAAAAAAGCTGTGAAAAATTAATTTAAAAAAAATTAAGATTATGTATTTTTTGAACTAATATAATATGGAGAGTCTGAACAAATATGTATAGTCTTGTCATGTGTAGATGTTAATCCTTTTCTATAAAGATAATTACTCTTCATTCAACATATGTAAATAGATTATTGGACCAGATGCAATTAACTTTATATTGCATAGTTTTATCCAGTTTTTAAAACTGTGATATGTGAAAAATGTAATAACTGACTTCTAATTTATTCTTCAAAAAGATAAAAAAAACTTATGTTAATTAAAGCAAGCAACTACAAAGACTTTTAACCTATGAGCTACATCAACCAGCGCATTACAATTTTTTTTTACTTAAATTCAGTGAAAAGATTTTTTGGTAATTGCCTTTTTTTTTATTCCTATAGGTAATTTTTGCAACTCATCAATAGTATTTATAAATAATATGCACAATGTAAATGATTTTTTTATGTGTAAAGGAATGTATATTAAATTATCTCTCTAATTCAAGTTGAGTCATTAATGTATTATAACTTGAACATAAAAGATCAATAGATATGATTAATAAACATAGTTTATTCCAAAAAAAGATTATAAGCAAGTGTAGTAAATGATATTGATATAACTGAATGTTTAAGCTCTATCTGTTCCTTAAAATGAAAGATGATTTTTAAAAATGATAGCACTTTTTTATAATACAAACTAATTAAAATACATGTCTGGTAAACTGTCATCAACAATAATTAAGTGTTACTATGGTAATTGAATTGCTTTAAGTGCCACATCTGAAATTGATTTCCACCATTTTATTGCTGTAACAAACTATACAGGACAAGTGTTATTTGTTAGTTATAATACTCAGTTGTTTTGTTACTTAATATATCTCCTAATAGAAATATACATATATATCATGAAATGTAAAAAATGTTTGTAACAAATTTCAGGATTAAGTAAATATTCATTATATATATAAGTATATACATTTAATGTTTTAAGGAATTATATTTTAGATCATTTAACTAATTAGTAATAAACCTTATCTAGCAGTTTGATCATTTGATACATCAATAGCACTTGGTAATGGCAGATGTTTAGAAAAAAAAGGTAAAATAGTATATTGTTAATGGGATGTATCATTTTCTTGCTGCAATTTAAAATATGTCTCTTAATGATAGAACAAGTTCTATTATTTTGACAGCAAATAAAACTAATTTATCTTTTTTACAATATATATATATTGGGATTGGAAAATATTTACAAAGATGAATTATTTCATTAATTTTGTAAAGTTACAGCCAATAATTTAATAGAGAAATTTATAAGTTGGAAGCACATGCTAATAAAATGGTTAATCTACAATTTATGTACAATTTTGATCTAAATTAGTACTACCATTCGTTAATTATTAAACAGTATATTAAAATAGACAAATTAGCATCAATTGAGTTTTTTCTACTCTTGATAACAATAAATAAGAATTTAAAACAATTTGTTATAGAGACGCAGAAATCAACTTCACCACAAGATCTTATGTGCTTTATCATCGTCTCTCAGCTGTGGCAGCTATTTGAACTATTAACGACTATTTGCACCATTCATTCACTAATTTCTTAATGAATGTTATTATTATTTTTTTCTGATATTTTATTCAATTTAAATAACAATATAATCTATTACAAATATTTACATATTTCTAAATATTTATTTGCAGAAGAGAAAATTCTATATTTGCAATAATTTAATCTAGAAATGAGTTTTTATATCACTTTAGATTTGATAACTCTTTTATCTCAATATAATTTAAAACTCTGCTAAATGAAGATTGCGAAATTTTACTTTTTTTTTGTTTTTAACTATAGGAGCCTGGAAGCCACTCTTAACAAGCATTTTATATTACCATCATAACAAATTTTGAAAATATTACATTTATTTTTGTGAAATATAAAACACAATAAAATAACCATATTTTATAAAAATAATTTTTTATCCCATTATGAGTATGATAAATGAATTAATCTAAGTAACTGCTTAATGAAATAATATGTTTGTTTAATAACAAAACGGCATCAACTCTTGTACCAACCACAAGTTTAAAAAAAAAAAAAGATTCCAAAATTCCAATTCTCTTTGATATAATTAATACATATCTGAATTAAATTTTAACTTTGTGGCTTGGAATATACTTTATTAAGGTAATGGATTGCTAATATTAAACAACGATACCTTTCTGAAAACCTTTCAAATGTTTGAGTACAGCCAATGCATTTTAATTAAGGAAGCTATAATATTTTATTTGAAAACTTAGTGGTAGTTTAGAGGTTCAGTCATCTATAATAAATATTTCTATGTATACATGATTTGAAAAGAAAAATTGTATAAGATCAAATAGTGTAAGGCAGAAATGATCATAAATTTTGTTGATGACTTTATTAATTTGGGCAAACTAAATATGGTCTTTATTATTTATAGATAGTCATGATCAAATTATCAAAAGAAGCTGTGAAACTGTGTATCAAATATATTTCTAAAGCTTTTATTAATAGTGAGTGGTTAGCTATATAGATTTAAAAAATATCTATGATCTATAATAGGCAAATAAAAATGGCAATGATTATGTTTTTGGTAATTTTTTGAAAAATAGCTCAAATTATGATATAACTAATATATTATGAAGTTTAATCTTATTATGAATTTAAAGACCATCTATTACCCAATTCTTTAACACAAATATAATGTATTATTTCTATAAAGTAAATAACTTCTATTTTCTATCTATCTATCTATCTATCTATCTATCTATCTATCTATCTATCTATCTATCTATCTATCTATCTATCTATCTATCTATCTATCTATCTATCTATCTATCTATCTATCTATCTATCTATCTATCTATCTATCTATCTATCTATCTATCTATCTATCTATCTATCTATCTATCTATCTATCTATCTATCTATCTTTTTTTCTTTTTTTTCTATCTATCTATCTATCTATCTATCTATCTATCTATCTATCTATCTATCTATCTATCTATCTATCTATCTATCTATCTATCTATCTATCTATCTATCTATCTATCTATCTATCTATCTATCTATCTTTTTTTCTTTCCTTTCTTCCTTCCTTTCTTCCTTCCTTCCTTCCTTTCTTTCTTTCTTTTTTCCTTCCTTTCTTCCTTCCTTCCTTCCTTTCTTTCTTTCTTTCTTTCTTTCTTTCTTTCTTTCTTTCTTTCTTTCTTTCTTTCTTTCTTTCTTTCTTTCTTTCTTTCTAAGGTAAGATATGTAAGTAAAAAATGTAAGTGATTATAATTCTTATTCATCCAGGATATAATTGTATGCATGATATGTTTGTTAACTACAAAAAGCATCACATTTGAAGATTATATACATTCTATCTTTTACAATTTGAAATAAAACTAATAAAATATACTTTATATAAATAAAATTGTGAAGAAATTTTGAGTTTTTCACATGTAAATAATGCTATTTATTAATGACACTAGCATTTTAGCTAAAACTTATTACCTCATCTGAGTAAGATTATAACACATATATAATTGATTTAAGGTTAGTTTTCCATTACTGGTATCTCTAGTAATACCACCTAGTCCTAAACTATTCATATTATTCAAATAGTTGCAGGTAAGATGTGTGTAAAATGACATTATGCATGCAAAAACTTTATTTACACAAATGCCCATGCACACCTATAGATATAAACCATGATATAACTTAAGACATTAAAAGCATACTTCAGCAGTTTATTTGTTTTAAAAGTAATTTATGGCAGTATACACTAATGCCACATTCACATTGTATAAAGTCTTACAATGCATTGTATAAAGTCTTACAATGCAATGGAAGCACATACCCATACAATTGAGTTTAAATTCAGCCTGAGTAAAAACTTAAATTCCTTTTTAGATTTTAATCCAGTTAAATCCAGCAATAAAATTCTCTTTTTTATGCTGATAATCATATTTTGAACAAGTGGAAGGAATATTTTGATCATCTTTTTATTAATGATATAGGAATTGAAATTATAGCCTTTAATAATATATCCTTTTAACCAAAGCACTTAGATATTCACCTTGGAAAAATAAAACAGTTCTTTGTTATATTAAAAATGGAAAAGCTGCATATTCTAATAAAATATTTGAAAAAGTTTTAAAATATATTTATATGTAAGATTATAAAATTTTGGAATTCCTTTTAGAAATCTATAGATCCGTAATGTTGTGACACTTGATCTTAAGAATATTTTTATTATTTAAGTTTTTAAAAATAAAAGGAAAAAGGCAAAATTGCAGTAATTAGCATGGAGTATCATAATTATCTACTTCATCAAATATTATTTCAAAGCTTTTGTTGAAAGAGTTGATTTCGTTATAGATGAATGATTACAATGATTACAAAAAACTCATTGAGATTTAGAGAATAAAAGTTTCTATAGATACGGGTTTTGATGCCAAAGAAATGCAGAAAAAGTGGTAAAGTGAAAAGAGTGATTTATAAATTGCTTTTATTGAATTATGACAGCTGTTTTTGAAACTTTTTATAGGTAGTTTAATGAAATGAAGATAAATATGCAGTACAGATTTGATGATGAAATTTTTAATTTTAATCGATCAAAAGCAAAAACTTAAAAATTTTGGATCTGGATTTATATTATGCTAAAGATTGTACTATTTTTGTTAGTTCGAAAGACAATTTATAGAATGTTCTTAGTGTCTTGAATTCAGCATTTAAAAATTTTGGTTAAAAATTAATATTAGAAAGATTCAAGTTCTTTAATAGCTATGATAGCAGAAAAATCCTTGGCAACTTAGTTATCAATTTGAAAATATAATCTAGTTCAAATATTTTGATTGTTTTATAAGTAGAAATGTAAATTTAGATGTTGAGATTCAACACAGCCTCAAATGTGCTGCTTCTGCTTTTAACAAGTTAAAAAAGATAGAATATTTTATCCAGGGAAATAACTATTGCATCTAAGTTAGCAGTTTATAGAGCTGGCATTTCACCTAATTTATTGACAAAAGTAAAACTTGGACATCTTATCAATGCAATATAAAGGTTTTAGAAAAGCTTCATTTAAGGATGTTCTGTAAAATTTTAAAAACCCAATGATAAAATCATAAAACCAATCAATATGTTTTTGCAATTTGCTGGAGATTATTATAAAATCATATCTTTGGGAATGGACATGTAAAACAAATTAGCAATGCAAGACTTGCTAGAAAAGAGTTTTATGAGGAACTTAAGCATTGTTTCCTGTGAGAGGTGGACCCAATCTATGTTACAAGATTATCATTACAAGATTATCCTAAAAACATCCTAAAAAAGTGCAATATTGATTGTTTTCATTGGGAAGATGTTGATAGAAAAGAGTTTTATGAGGAACTCAAGTATTGTTTCCTGAGAGAGGTGGACCCCATCTATGTTACAAGGTTATCATTACAAGATTATCCTAAAAACATCCTAAAAAAGTGCAATATTGATTGTTTTCATTGGGAAGATGTTGCTAAAAATAGTTTTATGAGGAAAATAAGCATTGTTTCCTGTGAGAGATGGACCCCATCTATGTTACAAGATTATCCTAAAAACATCCTAAAAAAGTGCAATATTGATTGTTTTTATTGGGAAGATGTTGATAGAAAAGAGTTTTATGAGGAACGTAAGCATTGTTTCCTGTGAGAGGTGGACCCCATCTATGTTACAAGATTATCATTACAGGATTATCCTAAAAACATCCTAAAAAAGTGCAATATTGATTGTTTTCATTGGAAAGATGTAACAAATACATATAATGTATCAGAGATTTACAAATAAACATGGTGTTGACATATTTTAAAAAGAAATTTTTTTTTACAGAAATTAAAAGATAGAATCACAAAGTATCAAATAAATAAAAAAATTGACTGGGATGTTCTATAGTAAAAATATTTGTGATTCACAGATTGGCTAGTATGGTTATGGCAAAACTCATTTTTAAAATAATTTTATCTCTTTTTTCATATGTTGGAATAGCCATACTGTTTTATGAGTGGATATGACATATATGTAATCAAATGTAGAATATTTTTTGATAACAAGCTCTTAACTTATCATATAAATGACAAAAAATCCTCACCCAAGCCCTTACTACTAACAGTTGATAGGCATTGTATTTCTCTCTACTCCCCCCCCCTCTCTCTCTCTCTCTATATATATATATATATATATATATATATATATATATATATATATATATATATATCTCCAAATTTTATTACCTCAGTTCATCTTTCATTTTCGCTTAACCATATCACAATCATCCATCAGCCCAGAAGTCAGATCAATCACCATCATTCTGAATGCATTTTTGAAACATAAAATTTATTTTATTACAATTTTCTGAAACATATTACCAAAGACATGTGAAAAAGATAAACAATATCCCAAAATGCACATTTTATGCCAGAACTCATCAATTGGCCCAGATCACAATCTCTTACTCATATTTTCATTATTTGTTTAGGATTTTATAGATAGCAATTTATTATAGTTTGATTACAAGTATATTTAATGTTTTCATGGCTGTATGATGTAGATAAATTATAACTTTTTGGGCTGTACCATGTATTATTTTTCATTAATCACTGATATTTTGATGGACTAGCATCCATCATTATCAAGATTAACTTTTGAAAAAAAAACCGTTAGTTCTTAAATAATAACGTGACTGTGTGCGAGATAAAAATGAGATCCAACTTGAAGTAGTTCAGCATTCACAATATGAGATTTATTAAAATTTTTATTTCCCTCAGTTTTTTTTTTTCAAAAGTTAACCTTGAAAATAGTGGATGCTAGTCCATCAAATTATCGGTATTTAATGAAAAATAATACACAGTACAGCCCAAAAAGTTATAATTTATATATATATATTGTAACCAGAAACATGACCAACCCCCACTCTTCATTGGTTTTATTTCATGATGAGCATATTGCAGGAAGGAACTATCGATTGTCATTCCCCAATTCAGACATCATCCCACCTACAACAATATTTCCTGCTCATCAGAGGATGTAGTGCCGTAGAGACTGGAAGCATCTAGAAATTTATATGTTTGATTTTCCAAATGATGCCAATAGAGTTCCATCTCACTACAACTTTACTTACCATCATCTGGTTATGACAAACATAGCTCAGGAAGCTTGAGATTCTTGTGAGCAAGAGCAATAGATAACTAGAGATGCAAAAATGGAACTAAACAATTAGATTAATTTTTAATAACAATAATTGTTGATAAGTCCTTTCAATAGAGTTCATCATTTGTATCAAATGAAAGCTCATTTCAGTACAACTTATGTGAAGAAGTCAAAAAACCTTTTATCAAATATACATAAACATAGGTTTTATTACTTTATTCAGATTTGGTTTGTTCAGCAATGCATACAAGCCTTTATAATTCATTATTCAGGTTGGTATATTTTTGTTACTCATTCAAACACAGATGTATATTTTTACATAGGTTTCATCACTTTATCCAAATGTGGATTATTCAGGTATGCATCTAAGCATTTATAACTCATTATCATTATAATTCATTATCCAGGTTGGTATATTTTTGTTACTCATTCAAACACAGATGTATATTTTTACATAGGTTTCATCACTTTATCCAAATGTGGATTATTCAGGTATGCATCTAAGCATTTATAACTCATTATCATTTAATTATTCTAATATATAGTACTTCCAAGTTTATAGATATTTATTATTCAGTCAAACATAGATGTATATTATTACATCAGTTTCATCACTTTATGCATCTAAGCATTTATAATTCATTATCATTTAATTATTCTAATATACATTACTTCCATGTTTATAGATATTTATTATTCAATCAAACACAATCATATCTTTTTACATAGATTTTATCACTTAATCCAGATGTGGATTATTCAGGTAAGCATTTATAATTCATTGTCATTTAATTACTCTAATATATAATAATTTCAGGTTTATATATATTTATATTACTCAGTCAAATGCAGACATATATTTTTACATATAAGTTTGTTATCAGCAATTCCATATTGGTAGAACATTTATAAATTTTGAACATATAAATGCAATTAATGTTTTCATATTATTCCATTAATTTTATATTGTATTATTATTATAGAATTAATAATTGAATTATTTTCTAATGCTTATCTTTTAACTAAGGTCTTCATTTATTGCTCTTTTCACTAAATAATGGGGGAGGGTCTTGAAGCTAAACAGCACTGGAGGCTTGGACTGACACTGGAGGCTTACTTCATGATAGTGGATAGAGAGAAAGAGCAGGTTATCCACCCATGTTAAACTGATTTTTCATGGGCCTGCTTGATGGTTCAATTCACTTTTTTAATAATCTAATAATTTTAAAAAAATTATTGTCTCTCATGATTTTCAAGTATTGAATAATAATCTAATAATAATCTCTCTCAAAAATTGTTCAACCTATTTATACCTTTTCTCTCTGTCAGAACAGATTCACTATAAGTGCCTGATGAATCCAATTAGTATTGGTGTTTTTTATCCATGTTCATGCTGTTAATCCTCTAGCTCATTGGCTATTTTTTGGCAGGATTAGACTTTTTAATTATCTGGCTGTGATTTCGAATTTTTAATTAATTTTCTTTTGCATGCGACATGATGAAGAAACACTTTTAATTATTGTTAAATTACTACCATTCCATCTTACAAATCATTCTTCTAAAATATATGAGCTGAAAAGCAGTAAAGAAATTTTTATTTGAATTATTTTTTTCTCATACGTTTTAATAAAAATAAAAGATTTATGCCTCTTTTTTTCTTTAACTGCAAATATACATGAAATAGTGTATCTGTTTCATTATCCCCCACCAAGTTTTTGGGATGAAATTGCCTGGAAATACAATTTCATTCTATCAATAAAACTTTTATTATTCATTATTATTGTCTTCTTTTCATCATTTCTTTTTGATCTTGGAGAGATGCTGATGAAATAAGTAAGATGAGACGGGGAAAGTGAATACATGACCTGAACTATCCAATGCCAGGATGAGCAGATGTCTAAACATGGATTACCAGGACACAATGCCTTATGACGTCATGAGAAAATACCTTATTTTTAAGCACAACCCCTTCTAAGTACCTAGACAGATTATATACAAGGAGTAGTATCCAGAAAAAAGTATTAGATATTCAGCCAGCTTTGATAATCTCTTGTGAGTCCTAGGGGATGTAGATGAGGTCTATTTATGAGACCAAGACCTATTCATAAGGCCTACATATACACCATTGGATTACTCTGGGAGCTTAACATCTAGGTCTAGACAGTGGTGATCATATACTTCAGAGCATCATAAACTCAATGCATCCAAGCAGCCCTTCTCAATCATCCACCCACCTCAACATGAAAAACAAATCCATGCATCACTACATCTCATTCCCAAACTTTTTCCATCAGCTACCTCAATTTTCTTATTCAACCTGTAGTTACATATGGTTTGGGAGACTGAAGATCATGATCAATTCTTCTGTAATACTCTTCTGTATTATGAGGTGACACATTTCTGGATCATCTTTTCTTTGAGAGTTTCTCATGCCAGACATCACTGTGGTGGCTTGCTTCTCTACTTACATGTTGTCTTTGGAGATCCTTTTTACTGTTTGAGCTTTTAATTACATGGATCTGGTATGGACCCTGAACACCATCTGTGGGTTTTTTCCTGTTTCTTTTCCATGGTGGTACTTCATTTTTAGGAATAAGTAAAGATTTATTTTAAAATGGTTCTTCTTCCATAGCAATTATTTTTTTTCATTTTTTTGTTATTTGTAAAAGTTTATTCTTTCTTAATTTTTTTCACATTTATAAATCCTGAGTTTTCAGATTTCTTTTTGTTTCTTTTCCTGCAGCAGCAAGTATATTTTTAATAACTGTCTTTATTACTTTTTTTGCTGTATTCAATCTCTTATTTGAATTGATTGAGCTTTTGTTTATGTTTTTATATATGGCTGAGGATTAAAATACTTTTCTTCCAGATTTATGGTTTTTCTTTCTACCTCTGTTACTATCTCAGAGCATACATCAGGCAATTTTTCTGAAATATTTTCTTCTATATTGGACAGTTTGATTATCTTCATTTTATCAGTTTTGATTATTAGTGTCAATTGGGTTGGAATAGTTTCAGGAAATTCTTCAGCAACCTTATTATTTTGAATGTTTTTTTTTTTTCAATTTTTTAGACTGAGTTATTTCTTTTAGATTATTGCAAAAAGTTACATTTTTTGTAAGCTAATTTATAGTTTCTGTGATTCATTTTCCCATTCTTTGGTATGATGATATGATTTGTATTTCTATTCATTCACTTAAGGTTTTATTTGCTTCTTTTCTTTGTTTTTGTCTTCTTCTCTTTGTTCATCTCATTTTCTATTCTCTTCTTCTCTTTGTTTATTTCATCTTCTATTCACTTCTTCTCTTTGGTTACAGTCTTCTTTTATTTGTTTACACTCTTCTTCTCTTTGTTCACCTCATTTTCTATTCTCTTCTTCTCTTTGTTTTTCCATCATTTCTCATAGCTGCCTTAATATAGATGTTTTCTCTGTTCTTTGAGCTTCCATGTTCATCATTTTTCCTTTGTTTTCTGGCTTAGTAAGCTTCACTCCCTATCCACTTCATGATTTGGCCCCAAGTCTTTGTTATGCATATTTCACCATTTATGCCATTTATTTCTATATGTTTTTCCTTTTTTTCTTTTCTACATTTTTGTCCATTTCCCATCACTGCACCATGTGCTCTGCTCACACTCACAGAATCATAATTTGCTTTTGCATTTTCCATTTCTTCTTCTAACTTTTTTTTCTAGCCTTTTACATCTATGGGCAGGCTAGCTAGATCGGGTGTCATGATTAGGGTGACAAATGTAACCAGACACATAATCAAACCTCACTCTTTGTTGGTTTACTTTCTGATGAGCACATTGCAGGAAGGAACTATCGATTTTCATTCCCCAATACAGACATCACCCCATCTACAACAATATTTTCTGCTCATTGGAGGATATAGAAACTGGAAACATCTAGAAATTTGTGTTTGATTTCCAAAATGGTGCCACTGGGGTTCCATATCACTATAATCTTACTTACCATTGTCTGGTTATGCCAAACATAGCTTAGGAGGCACGAGATTCTTGTGAGCAAGAGCAATAGATAACCAGAGATGCAAAAATGGAACTAAACAATTAGATTAATTTTTAATAACAACAATTTTATTAACAATAATTATTGATAAGTTCTTCCAATAGAGTTCATCATTTCTATCAAATGAAATCTCATTTCAGTTCAACTTGTGAAGAAGTCAAAAAGCCTTTTATCAAGTATACATAGGTTTTATCACTTTATTCAGATGTGATTTATTGAGATATGCATATAAGCCTTTATAATTCATTATCATTTAATTATTCTGATATATATCACTTCCAGGTTTATAGATATTTGTTATTCAGTCAAACATATATATATATTTAAGTGCCATAGCATCGGCTGGAATGCGAACCCGCAACCCAGGCAACTGCCTGCAAGTGCAAGGCAGTCGCGCTGACCTCTTGACCACCAATTCAAGACAACATAGATGTATATTTTTACATAGATTTTATCACTTTATCCAAATTTGGATTATTCAGGTAAGCATCTAAGCATTTATAACTCATTATCATTTAAATATTTTAATATTTAGCACTCCCAGGTTTATAAATATTTATTATTCAGTCAAACATAGATGTATATTTTTACATTGGTTTCATCACTTTATGCATCTCAGCATTTATAATTCATTATCATTTAATTATTCTAATATGTATCACTTCCAGGTTATAGATATTTATTATTCAATCAAACACAGATGTATATTTTTACATAGGTTTTATCACTTTATCCAAATGTGGATTATTTAAGTCAGCATTTATAATTCATTCTCATTTTAGTTATTATAATATATAACAATTTCATGTTTGTAGATATTTATTATTCAATAAAACACAGGCATATATTTTTACGGGTTTTATCTCTTCATCCACATGTGGATTTTTCAGGTAAGCATTTATAATTTATTATCATTTAATTATTCTAATGTATAGCACTTCCAGGTTTATAGATATTTATTATTCAGTCAAACATAGACATATATTTTTACATAGGTTTTATCACTTTATGCACCTAAGCATTTATAACTCATTATCATTTAATTATTCTAATTTATATCACTTCCAGGTTTATAGATATTTATTATTCAATTACACAGATTATATATTTTACACAGATTTTATCACTTTATCCTCATGTGGATTATTCAGGTAAGCATTTATAATTCATTGTCATTTAATTATTTTAATATATAACAATTTCAGGTTTATATATTTTTATTACTCAGTCAAACACAGACATATATTTTTACATATAAGTTTGTTACCAGCAATTCCATATTGGTAGAACATTTATAATTTTGAACATATAACACAATTAATGTTTTTATATTATTCTATTAATTTTATATTGTATTACTATTATAAAATTAATAATTGAATTATTTTTTAATGCTTACCTTTTAACTATGGTCTTCATTTATTGCTATTTTAATTAAATAATGGGGGAGGGGTCTTGAAGCTGAATGGCACTGGAGGCTTGGATCAGCACTGGAGACTTACTTCATGATAGTGGATAGAGAGAAAAAATGGGCTAACAGCCCATGTTAAACTGATTTTTCATGGGGCTGCTTGATGGTTCAATTCACTTTTCTAATAATCTAATAATCTTAAAAAAAAATTGTTGTCTCTCATGATTTTTAGGTATCTAATAATAATCTAATAATCATTTCCCTCAAAAATTGTCCAACCTATTTATACCTTTTGTCTCTATCAGAATGGATTCACCTTATATGCCTGCTGAATCCAATTGGTCTTGGTGTGTTTTAATCCTTGTTTGTGCCATTAATCCTCCAGCTCATTGGCTATTCATTTTGGTGGGATCAGATGGTTTTTAATTATCTGGCTGTGTTTTCGAATTTTTAATTAATTTTCTCTTGCCTATGGTGAAGAAACACTTTTAATTATTGTTTATTTACCACCAATCCACCTTACAAATTATTCTTCTGAAATATATGAGCTGAAATTAGTAAAGAGATTTTTATTTGAATTTTTTTTTCTCACTTATAAGTTTTAATAAAAATAAAAGATTTATGCTTTTTTCTTTAACTGCAAATATATGTGAAGTAGGATATCTGTTTCATTATATATATATATATATATATATATATATATATATATATATATATATATATATATATATATAATATATATATATATATATATATATATATATATATATACTTTTAAACAGAGGGCATTACTGGATATTTGTAATTGTATAGTGGTTTAGATATATATAAAACTAATAAATATAATGGGAATTAACTATTATATGTAGTCTTTTAATCCACAGAAATACTTTTTGTTAATTCCTTAACCCTTCTCAACTGCCATTAAATTCATAAAACAAAATGGAAGTAAACATCATCAACTCAAATACCATGAATCCCGAATTTTAACATGAGCAGTTTGTCTAATTTATTTTATTTCTATTTATTAAAATTGCTTCCTTAATTTTTCTTTTATTATGGTTTCTCCCTTCATGAAGAATCTTAACCCATTTAATATCAAACTTAAATTTATATTTACATATCCTTTCATAAGCCAAGAAAACTGAAGCAGTCATTAAATCATTATTATTTTTATTTTTCATCATGTTCCTTTAATCTTTTTTCAGTACTGCACCCCGAGTCACCTATATGTGATAACATACATCCACAAATAATTTGATATACAACATTACTTTTCTGCTTGACAGGTATGACATTTTTAGAATTATTCACTAACTTATTAAAATTATTTATAAGAGAAAATGAAACATTAAACACATTCTTATATATATATTCTTAAAAAATTTCACTTGAGCATTTGAAATATACAGAGTAGATATCCATTTTTTACTGACAATCTTCAACTCCTTTAAATCATTATAACCTTTTTTAAATTGACATAAAGTATTGTCAATCTTTTTAATCTTATAACCAACTTTAAGCAATATCTTGGCAAATATCTCAATATTTTTTAATTTATCACTTTCTTAATGACATAATTTTTTATTATAAAACAAAAAAAATCCAAAACTTGCCATCTTATGCATAATTGGTACTTTTGATTTACAATTTATATACCTCATTTTTTGCAGTGGCTTTATTATTAATTTATAACTTAATATACTACTATTTCTTATAATATTTAAATCCAAATGCTTTTTGTCCTGTTCCTTTTCAGTTGTCTAGTTCAAGCCATTCAAATTATTTAACTCCTCTATAAGCAAATTTATAGTATTGGTTTAAATATTACAAGGGATAATAGTATGTTAAGTAAGATATAAATTAATAATCAAGCCATTGCAAAAAAGGGGATAATATAAATTGTGAATCCAAAGTGTCATTTATGTGTAAGATGGCAAGTTTTAGATATTTTTGTTTTGTAATGAAAAATTTATGTCATTACCAATGTGATAAATTTAAAAAATATTGAGATATTTGCTAAGAAATTTCTTGAAGTTGGTTATAAGATTGAACAGATTACCAATACTTTTTATCAATTTAAAAAGAGTTATAATGATTTAAAGGAGTTTAAGATTGATGGTAAAAAATGAATATCTATTCCAGATAGTTCAATAGTCCAAGTGAATTTTTTTAAGGATATATAAGTATGTATTTAATGCTTTATTTTCTATTAGAAATCATGTTAACAAGTTAGTGAATAATTCTAAGGGTCATAACTGTCAAGCAGAAAAGCAATGCTATCTAACAAATTTTTTATGGATGTATATTATCATATATAAATGAATCAAGGTGCAGTATTGAAAAAAAACTAAAGAAGCATGAATTGTTATACAAGCATGTAAAAAGTGAAAATATAATGATTTAATGACTGCTTCTGTTTTCTTGTATCATGAAAGGATAAGTAAATATAAATTTAAGTTTGATATTGAAAGTGTTAAGATTCTTTATGAAGAGAGAAACCATAATAAAAGAAAAAATTAAAGAAGCAATTTTAATAAATAGAAATAAAATGAATATAACTAATAAACAAGCTGCTAACATGCATGGGATTTGAGTGGATGATGTGTGATTTTTTTTTTAATTCAATAGTAGTTGAAGTGAATTAACTATGTATAATAGTTAATTATTGTTATATTTAATAGTTTTATTGTTATTACAATATATATATATAAAATACATATTTTGCTAGTTCATCCATGTTAAAAACTTTTAATATTAATATACTGACGTTTCGACTTGGTCACACAAGCCATCCACAGAGTTATAAAAGGTAGAAAGACGGTTGTAGAGGCGCTACAATCACTGATTTGAATTATATATATATTCTGGTTGATCAATGTATAATTAATTATATTATTATAATGAGAATTTAGCTAGACCACAATTAACATCAACTGATACTAATGTTATTTTTATAAAATCACCGGAGTGATTTAAGCAACAACACATACAAAAAAATAAAGATTCTACCAATAAAAGAAAAAAATGTGTTAAAATATATATATTGATGGTAGTAGATGATAAAACTGGTATAAAATCAAGTGATATTTTGATTAATGGGTTTAATTTTTTTTTCCCAAATAGAAGATAATTTGCTGTAGCATCACATTTCTTAGTACAATTTAGTTTCTTACAAATCATCATTGTTTTTCTGATTTTTGTTAGGTGGATGGTATCACATTTGATTAGAATATTTTTGTTTGCAAAATCTATATTATTAATAGTATTCATAGCAGAAAGTGAGCAGGCCAGTGATGATGATGAGTGATTCATAATCACATTATCATGTTCATCTCTCCTAGCTTTGTTGGAATGATTACTATTAGTGCACATAAGAGGTTCCATAAACTTCATATGGGATTCCATAATCTCCCTGAGCCTCAACAAGGATTGATCCCTTAGTACAGAACAGGTTATCAATGTTTTATAAGTGATATATTAAATATATATTATATAAGGAACTCATGCTTTAGTAACGGGTGTTTTTTTTACCTCTGGGTTTTTTTAATTTATAATTATTTTGGACTTGAATTAAAGCTTTATTTGTAATTCCATTATTATAATTATTAATTAACAAAATACAGCTTACATAATTTCTTTCTTGATTTAGGTATGAGTTATCTGAAAAGTTAAATGCTCTAATAAAATTTTTTTTTACAAGGAAAATAATGTGAGTTGGTTGATAATGAGAACAAATTTTAAGTATGTATCTGAATCATCTCATCATCATCCAGTTCTCTTGATGCACAGAAAGTTTACGAAATTCCATATGGAGTTTAAGAAGTTTCTTATGTCAGAATGAGTAATCATTATATCAGTTTTAGAAGAGATGAAAAAGCAGCCATTATAATCAACATTTTATTCCATAATATGGATACTGGTCATAATATAGATTTTTCAAACAGCAAAATCTTACCTAGAATTGACTCTCACCACCAAAGAAAAATCAGAGAAAGTCATTTAGATCCTTAGGAAATCACATTATATCAACAAATGTGATGATACTTATTAATTCTTTTCCATTGAAGGGGGGGGGATAACACCAAATAATAAGAATACCTGTTAATTTTATACCATTTTTTTTTATTATTAATTATCACACTTATATTCATTACTTTAAAATTTTCTTTTTGTTGTTTTATTAGTTGAAATTTTAATTTTATTTCATGGGTTGTTTTTTGAAGTCCCTCTATAATGTTTTTTTAAAATAGTATTCATTACCTAGTTGAGTGTAGGTGTGAATTCATCTAAAATATTCGTATATTATACATGAATGAGCCAAAACAATGTTATTAATTATATCGTTGTCTTTTAAAATTGTTATCATATATAAAATTATATATATATATATACGGTAAATAATCTACTATATGACAAAAGTCTTTCTGACATCACCTTCACAGGAAGAATAAATGCTAAGATTATTACTCATCATCTTAGACATGTCACATTGCAAGACAGGTGAACTAGCCACTTATTAGGCATTAATAAACATGGGTATGATGTTCACACTATATTTATTGTCAGTTTTATTTTAATGAAATTCATTTGTTTATAACAAGTTTATTAATAATTAACAAGAAAAATAATTTATGTTTAAAAACTTTTAGATAAATATAATTAAAATTTTTGTTATTAATTGAAGAGTGCTAATATCAATATACAATTGATGGTGGGTGGAGGTCATTCTATAAAAAGATATAATTTCAAAAGGAAGATGTATTTCTGGAAGTCTTGATTAGTTTTTTGACATTTAATTGAGAAGGATAACCAGTTTCACTAATTTTACAATTTAATAAATTATGTAAATAATTATATCTAAACAATCTGAAAACTGCTTTAACTAGCATAAAGTATAATTAAAAATTCTCACCAATTATATTTGTAGAAAAACAGATTTAATGATATAATTGGTAGTTCAGACAATTGACCCGATTAAATATATTAAAAAAATAATGTATTAAAATATTATTTTAGATCTGGACTTAAACTTTTTTCAAGGGTCTAAAAGTTTTGGGTCTTTGTTATTACCATAATAAGCAGTAACTCCATTATTAAAAGGTTTCCTGTTTGGATGTGTGGTAATATAGTCATAAGTGTCCAAGATAAAGAACACAGAATATATTATTATTTGTTTGTTTTTACAATTAGAGCATTAATATTTATATAGCTAATCCCACTTTAAACTGGTCCTTTCACTCTTCAGATTAAAGCCTCAAATATCTACCAATGAACAGACTGAAGCCAATTTAGGGATCTCTTTTAAATAACTAAATGAGCTAGTTGTAGCCTTCTAGATCAAGAAAACCTAAGATTAGCAATCTCTGAAGAAAATGTAAGTTTACTGTCTCAAATTTAAACATCTTTTTGTGATCATAATAAGCAGATTTGTAACAACCGCAAGTGACCATGAAATCTTTTGGATGCCTATTGTGAAAATCCAATGTTGTACTAACTATTTTATAATTTAGTATATGAACATATAATTTTATTTTGATTTATTAGCATACTCCTATTTAAAAATGCTTTAGTTTGCACATTCATATTTACAAGTATGAATATTATTACAAGACATAGATTTTTTTATTTTTTAATATAAAACATCAACAAACTTAAATAATTTTCTGGATTTTTTCCTTAACTGAAATCATTCAAAAATTAGTTTCTGGATTAATATAAAAGATGCTCTAAAAGTTCAAACATCATTAATTTAATAAAAATTTGTACTTTCATCCTGGAATCAAATTAATATCACTTGAACTATCAAGGAGCTTATTATAAACAAGTTTAAGTATGCAGAATAAATATTATTGGTTATTCTGCAATCCAATGAAAATTAAATCAAATTAAAAATAATAGGTTAAACTTATATATTTTGTTTGAAAGATTTTATACAAAACAAAACAAAAAAAGTATTCAAGTTTGAAGAAGTGTGAATTTGGAGATAAATATATAAGAAGAGGTATGACTAGAATTGGGGAAATAATATTTGCTAAAAACACTAATAAAAGAAAAAATTGAATGAAGGAAAAGTTAAGCAAAATTAGGAAAGTTATGTGAGATCCTTGCTTTGGATAAATGAATAATGATGATGGTATTACAATCTTTAAATTGGAAATAATTAAAAGCAAAAAGAAAAGCTCTATTTTTTTGGTTTTTTTAATTTTATAGACTGAAAGTAGTGTTCTTCTGAAAATTTAAAGACAATTAATAGATTGTTTGAGTGCTTTAAATGCAACCTAAAAATAAAAAGCAACGTAAAAAAACACACAGTTTAATAACTAAGGTTAAAAATGCTATATGCTTTATTGGCCCATGATGGGAAAAAAGATCTTTAGTGTTTTTCTGAATGGATAGTTATTAGATTGAAAATTTGAATTAATTTAAAGATTTCAATTTTTTTAAAGTAGAAAGATAAAATTAAATGATGTGCAGTTGATATTCTGATATTTTGTTATATCAGTATAGTAATGTAACTATTTTACCTAAATTAAATATACAGTAATGTCTACTAAATTAATTAATTAGTTTTTAGAAAATTATTCATATGTTATCTGCTGTTGTGCTTATATTGATGTACCTGTAATCAGTTATGGGCAAAGTTAGAATCCAGTCTTGCGTTGTTAGCCGAGAGGTATCGCAGCCGCCATGCAAGCAAGAAGTTGGTTGCAGACGGTTGTGGGTTCGCGTCCCGGCCGATGCTATGACATATGAAAAAAAAAAAGTTAGAATCCAAAACAATTATTTAAACAGAACAAAAATAATAAAAAAATGTTTATTGTACAATTCAATTTTAATAAAAACTAAAATAAAATTTTTAAAAGTATAAAATAAAAATGTCAAAAAATGATCAAATATTTATACTTTGAATTAAAAGTAAAAAACTCCTGCATGAAATGCATTTTGAGTTATTTGTTTTGTTCAGATGTCTTTATTCGCATGTTTCAAGAACATTTGGTGAAGTGGAGGTTTTAAATAAATCCATTCTAATAAAAAAATTCATAGAATATTGATTTAGTCATATCATTTTCAGAACTTCTATTTTAATGTTTAGAAATTTTGTTTTTCTTGATATTACATTCTAAACCTGTTTTTGCCTTATAGTAAATATTATAATCAAAACTAAAAACAAACTTCTGCTAATCATAAATCAGTTTATTTTCTTTCTTGTAGTTTTTTTATAGCATTGATCAGATTTTTACTTTAACTTTTTCAGAATGACATTGAACTGTTTTGTTTATGAATATCCATGTCGCTCAATAAAATTTACAATAGAATTTACATCAGCTGATAGTTTTATAGCTTTTTTAATTGGAATTTGTTTCCTTGATACTATGTTCTAATTATTTTATGTTTTATAATGAAAATTAAAATCAACATTAAAGGAAAACAGACATTAATAAAAAAATAACTTTACTTTCATTTTCCTCCTTAGTAATTTTTTTTCCATAGTTTTAATCAGTTGTTTAGAATGGGACTGCAAACATTTTATACCCATGTACAATGTCAAACAATGACATACCTCTTAACGTTTTTCTTGGTTACTATTTTACATTTTTTTAAATTTAGATTTTTTTCCTTGACACTATTCATGTTTTAAGTATAATCTGTCTCATAGTAAAAGTTAAAATCACACTTTAAAAAGCAAAAGCAATTTATATTAATAAAAACTCATAACTTTTTCTTTTTTATATTTTACAGTATTTATAAATTTTTCATAAAGACCTGAAACATCTTATGCTTGTATGATTTATATCAACCAGTGGCATTAATCAAGCATTTTGATTTGTTGACAGTCTTACATCTTTTTCATCTAAAATAATTTTTTCCATGATAACATTAATTAGTTGTTTGATTTAGATTTTTAAGCTTATGCAAGGTCAATAAGGTTTGGTTTATTTAAAGAATAGGCTGTAAGCATAAATGAAACACTTATGCTTTTAAAATATTTATTGACTGGAGAATGTGTCTCAATTTAATATTAATTTAATAGTGCAAGTGTTGAGGAGTAATTTTTTTTTTTACAAAATTATATACATAAATTGGTATATTATTATTAGTTTCAAAAGGCTTTTTGAACTATAAGTTTGCAAAACAGTACTTTACCACTTACATAGGATAGAGTAAGAAAAGTGTATGTGGTTTTAAATAAAGAAAGATATGTGGTTTATATTATATACTTTGTATTTTTATCTTGTACTAAAGATGAAAAAATTACAAATGCGTGTGTAACAGAAAATATAATACAATCTTGAAAGCAGCTTAACATTTTCTGTTTGCTATATAGGATTTACATCTTTCTATGTACATCATTGCATTAATGTCTTTTTTGTTTTTAATTATCTAGTTATCATTTTATAATAGTGAATCATGTCATAAATTTGAGTGAAGTCAGATTAGTGACTGTGTAACTGAAATTTTTTATCCCTTATGTGTATAATATCCATTTTGTTCCTAAATGTATTAGGTTTCTTTTTGTGTTTGAACTATACATAAATGTACATCTGGTACACCATAACGTGAATAGTATAAGTGTGCAGGCTTGAACGTGTGCATAAATACCATTTTTAAATGTATTGATAGGTGTATGTATGTTGCAATTTCTATTTTAAATATTTTAAGGATATCCCACTGAATATTATTAAACATGTGGCATATGAATAGAAAATGTGATTCTCTCTGACATTGTTTGCATGTCTTTAATTTTAATGCAATTCCTTCTATATTTGTAGAAATAAAGGATGGAAAGTACTTTAAGATTTAGTTTTAGGAGAAAATCATAGTATTTTGCTTCTAATGATCAATATTTGAATTTTTTAATCAACTGTTTATTGGTTATATTTAAAAGGGGTTTGTTATTATTATTGGATGGGGAAACACAGATTAAATATATGTCCTCGTATTTAATTTTATTGTTGGAAAGGCAATATATTAAATTGGAAACGCATAATAAAGAAGAAATTAACATATTCTAGTAATTGCATATGGGTGGTGGCCTGTATGTGTGTGTAATTTTAAAAACTATTTCTAGGTATGGAAATATCCTTGCACATGATGATATAAGATTAAGTGTGTTTTGAAATTTGGAAAATGTTTATAGAATGTAAACCCAATTAAATTGAGATAGAGGGTGCAGAATCTTACTTAGGGACATTTATGTCATTTTTTTCCTCCACAATAATTTTCTACACATTGAGTAAATTTTAGATGTAAAAGCTTTTGTGTATATTATTATAGATGTATAGAATGTGACCCATGTTATTATTAGGAGATTGAAAAAAGTCACTTTGGCATAGAGTGATAAATATAATCTAAAGAGAATTAATTATATTGTCAACTTTATTCATTAGTTTTCTCTGTATTTGTGATCACATTTCAAAGTTACTCAAATGGAAAGGAAATCCCACAAACAAGATAAGCTTTCATAGACCATGCAATGGATTTTTCTAAATTGAACTCCAGTTTATATTTGTCTGAGTAATTATTTAGAATTTTTATTAGTTTTGGTATCTGTTTTTCAATTGGCAGAGATTGTTTTTCATCCATGTATGCAATACATGAAACATTTATCTTTATTTCAGGTATAAATATTTCAGTCATGCCATTTTTAATTGCTTTAAAGAGAGGATCGATATAATAGTGAACAAAAGAACACTTAACAGTGAACCTTGTGGAACTGATGTAAATGGAATGAATGATGATAAATACTTCCCATTGCAAGTTATCTAAATTTATTGACTTAGAAGAAGATTCATAATCAAGTATATTAATGTTCTGCATATTGATGTATTTATTAATGCATTAATTAAAATACCAATTGATTTTATATGAAATGCTTATTAAATATTCAGCTGAACTACAACTGGTCCATATTTTTTGCTGTTTCTGACTGTATTGATTACCATCTTATAAAAAAATGCCGCCTTCACAGTAGATGAGCCTTTCTTTGTAAATTGGATTTTTGACAGCAATAGAAAATCTTTAATTATTGATTCCAGGATCTTAATCTCAAGTGGACTCACTGATATAGTCTAAGGTTTTGTGATGTAGTTATAATGTCATTTTTCTTAATAAATGGAACCAGTGAGATGAAATAAAGCGCATGTATGTGAGAGATTCCATTTGTTAGAAAGTTAGCTAAATATATCAGCTATTTTTCTGTGAATTGTCTTAAATATCTGTACATAAAATAAGGTATTCTGTGTATCCCTGGATGACTTGAATTTGGTCCTGAAGCAAGTTTTTCTTCATTGAGAAGGATTAAAAATTTTCCCTTTTTACAGGATATTTGCTATATTATTATTTATTACATATATTCAAAATAATATGATTTAAAGTCACAGGTAGTTAAAAAATGAAAAACTTCCTCTTCCCTGTGATATATTAACTAAAGCTAGTGTGAATAATTTTTCAATTGAAAAAATCAGGTTCATAATAAGTTTAAGCTATGATTTAAGCATGATGAGTAAGGATTGATTTTCTCTAAGTATAAGTTTCCCACTTATGCTTTTAAAATCCTTATTGATGGGAGAGTGCATGTCAATTTAATATCAATATAATAGCACATGTGTGTGATGAGTAATTTGCTATCACAAATTTATACATATATATCACAGAGTAATTAAAAGTACAAATAAATCCATAAATTAAGTTTATATGAAAAAAAGTGGATTGCTATTTTAGTATTCATTATAGGTATTTATATTTGTTGTATAAATCTTGATTCAGTGAGAAAAAGTATTCAATGCATGTTCCGTAAACCTTCATTGTAGCAGACTTCATTGTATATAGAATCGTTGTTCTGATAAGGTTATCATTAACATCCATTAAAAATTTTCTTTTAAGAGTGCTCAATAGTTTTCTGAAAGATTGTGGCAAGCCTATAAAACCAATGTTAATGTTATTAGAGTTATTATTATAAATACATATTTGTATTGCATTGGACATGCAAAACAAATCAACAATAACAATCTTTGTTAAACAAAGTATTTTTTTTAATATTTTTTTTTGGTGAACTTTGGCACCGTCATTGTGCATGAGGTTTGATCTCATTTTCATTATATTATTTTAAAGATGCACTAAGAATGAATAATATTGTCTGTATTTATCAAAAAATATTCTTGAGAATATAACGAAGAGCTATAATTAGGCAAAAGAATAAAATCTTTCAGAGAAAGTATTTAACAACAGAAGTTAAAAATATAATTGCAAAATGTCAAATAAAGACTTCAAAAATACAATATGTGGTCTATGTAAAGGCATTATGATTCATATAATTGCTTTGTAAAGTCATAATAAAACTCACATTTTAATCTTTTTTGATTTATAGAAATAGAATAATTCTATCATTCATGATTGACTATTAAATAATCTTATGAATATCAACACTAAATGCATGAAAAGTGACTAAATATTTAAATTTATTGAATTACCCTTCATTTTAACAATCAATTACTTTGGTTGTAAAAACTATTAAAAAGTTACAATTTTTCTGTGCTTCATCTTTGTAAAACTATTCAAGTTTTTGCCAACTAGTAGAAATTTCTTCTGTAATTTCAATAATGTATTTGAAAGTGAACAAATATAAAATTATGAGAGTCATTCAACATGGCTGACAAACATGCATGAATAATTAATAAAATTTTCAAAATATCAATGTGCTAGTAGTATTTAAAATCTGTAAAATTATTTGAATGATATTATTATACATAAAAAATTAATGCTTTGACAATAGGTCATGAGATGATCAAATAAAAGTTTTACGATATTGCTATAAAATTTCTATTTTGAATTGATTCATAATGATAAATTGCCTTACACAGAGGCAAAACCCTCCATGTGATGTTTAGTGGTCCAATATTCTATTATACATAGTAGTCATCCTGATATAACTCTATTTGCTAAAAGAAAGGCATGAAGAAATGTGTACAGTAAAAATTATAAGATGTATATTAACCTATTCTTTAATAATATATTTAGATGTAAATGAATATAATTTACATTAATTTTAATCTAGTTAAACAGTTATGATAAGACGGGAAAACAGAATTAGTTTTAAACATCATGACAATTGGTGTTGAATCAATTAAGCATGAATGGTCATTTAGTAATTTAAATAAATCTAGTCATCCTATAATAAAACAGTCACAAAGTCATCCTATAGATTTTAAATGTGTTACAACTTTAAAATTTCTTGTAGTTTTTTTATTTCATTAGTATTGCTTTCAGATACCTATTTTAAAATAGAAATAAGATTTGTAATATATTTGACTATAAGAAAACTTCAGAGTATAAATATTATTTTTAAAAAACATCTTCTATAACAGTCTTTAGTGACATGAAATAATGAAAAATTATCAATAGATAAATACTGGAAATCCTTGTAGAAGAATATTACTGATATTATCAATATGGTTTTGCATTTTTTTATTCTTCCATAAAATATTAAACTAAATATGACAATAAAAATATATAACTGATGCTTTAAAAAAAATTATCATAGTTATATGTAATGCAACTTAATGGTAATACTGATAAACTTTATCATTTAAAGCATCAAAATATACACACATATTATTAATGTGCATTTTAAAAATTACATAGTTTTTACTGTAATGCCAAATTCAAATACAAAATTTAAATCAAACTACATGTATTTACTATCATTATATACCTGGGAAGAGCTATTTCTGATTCTAAATGCACCTTTAGATAAACATCCAAATTCTAGCTTTTATTGCTGAATAAATAAACTTTTATTCTTTATTAACTAACCAAATTATTCAGGATCTTAAACTTCTTTTTTAAAAGCATTTATTTTAAAATAACGTTTATGTAAACTTTTTATCATAGAGATTTTTCTTTATTAACATTCATCATATTAATTTATGATAATATTTACTTGTAAAGTATGCTTTAAATCATCGGACTTCAGAAAAATTTGGCTTATTATACATATAAGATTACTATTTTATTTATTTGTTGCAAAGTGATTTAATGTATTATTCTAATATCTGTTATATAAGACCAACTTTTAACTGTGTCATTTTAAATTTCTAACCTAAAAGTACTCTTTGTATTCTTTATATATTTTCTATAAATGAATAATTATTTAATGTAAAAATTTCCATTTTACTTTGATTTAATCAAATTTGAATTCCATAATATTACTGCTGTTCCATTAATCTTTTTTGCAATTCCATTTTATTTAATGTTGATTTTAATATGCATATATTTCTTTAAAAATAAAATTAATTAAGAATAGTTTTACAACCAAAAAAAAATTGCTTCAGCCCACACACTGGATTTGAACTCCAGGTCATGGATAAGGCAATTTAACATAGTAATAATTATCCAAAAGCCCTTAAAACTTAATTAAATTCAATTTTTTTTTTGGTAAATAACTTTTTATTATAATTAATATATATAGAAGTTTTATATTTTTATGCAAATGTATTTTTAATACAGAGTGAGAAAATTACATGACAAAATTTTTATTACTATAAAGTAATAAAAAAAAAAAACTAAATTACTAAAAGAGATTAATTACTTGTCTTTCAAATTTTTATTTTTAAAAAATAAAATTGGACTTTATTTAAAGTAAAATTTATACAAATAAATTAAAATAAAATATACAGCAAATGTAAATAGACATGGTGTTTGTAAACCATGGACATAATTTTATAGAATTATGAAAATATACAATGTATCAATGTATCATAAAAGAAATATAGGTGTTAAATCCAGATAGGAACCAGTCCCTATTTTACATGAGAGTGGTGTAGGGAAAATTTCACTCTAAAAATATTATTCATTAAATTGATGATTTCTAGTCTAATGAATGATTAATAAAAATTATTAATATACTTTCCATTAAATGGTTTGTATCAAAATTGTGAGGGAAGTAAATTTGACACTTATCAATTAAACTGTAGTAATTGGCTATATATATACTGAATAATGATAAATACATTGTAAAAGATTGTGATCTTGGCCAACTGGTGAGTGCCGGTTCAGCGTGAAATGTGCATCTTGGAGATCATACATTTTTTTCACATATCTTTAGTCATATGTTTATAATTACAACCCTCCACAAAGTATTAAAAGTCAATAGAAACTATGAAATATTATTAATTAAGTGGATAATCTCCAGTCTAATAAATGACTAATTAAAATTATTAATAATTAGATAGATATCACAAATTCAATTTGTAATTATTGTGAACTAAAAAAATGAAATAGAAGAACGAGCGGGTATAAATTTTTTAAAATCAGATATTATATATATTAAAATATAACAATCTTTAAAGTGATCGCAAAAAGTCAAATATCTTTATAAGAGGTTCTCGTAAGAAAAGTGAAGAAAAAGCATTACCGAATGTGCTTATCAATTGCAAAGTGATGAGAATTCGAGAATTTTTCCATTCATATTTTATTCTCTACCTAAGAATAATTAAACATTCATTTGCTAAACAATATTAGATGCGCACCTACAATGTCACAATGGATTTTTATATACATATGTAAGTATGTGTTATTCTAATCAGTCTTTCATCATAAAGCTTATACATACAGGAAGTAACCCCCTCCCACCAAAAAAAGAAAAACTTATTTTGTTCTTTCCATATTTAGGAAAGCAGTTTTATTTTTTTAGTAAATAGTTTTTAAAAATAAATAAATAAAATGACGCAATATTTTTTATTCTTCTTTGTACTGGTATGTGTTGTGCATATATAGAGAGCAAAAGCTCATTATAATGAAAGATATTCAAATTTTCATCGCAACTTTTTATGTAAATAAAAAAGACACAAGCGGAGGAATAATAAGATTTTTTTATTATTTTTAAACGTACAAAATCTTATATATATATTAAAAAACATTTTATATTTATATATTTTATTTCTTTTCTAGTAATCGAAGCATTACCTAATGATATTATTTTACAATTTCTTAATTGTTAATGAAAAAATTGTTTCATTGATATTAAAAAACAACATCGAGATAAAAAACTATTAAAATAGCGCCAAAAAAAAAAAAACATTTGCATTTATCCTATCCAAGCTCGTACTGAATCCCGATTAAAGAGCTAGAGAAATCATTTTCTAATTGCAAAAATAGTTATTTTAAATATTATATAAACAAAAAAAAGCTTCAAGAATTAGCTTTTTAATAACATTACAATACTTTGAATTAATTTATATCTTCTATTCATTATTTATATTCATTCAGTTTTGAATCAGTCTTTAATAAGTTCTAAACGCCTATCGAAATGGAACGCTAAATTCCCGAAATTATCGCTTCTTCTAAAGTTTCAATGGGAATTTATCCGATTATAATCGCAAATTTGAAACCAGATTATTGAATTTTATAATTTTATCATAAATTTATTATTATCTTACCTTTAATAGAATTAGCCCGACGGCCAAAAATGATTACCTTGAAACATATTTGGGTATTATTATTTTGACCTAGGTAACTCTTGTTCCACCGACATTTTAACCCTTCATAAGGTCATTGTATTCATTTTAGTTCACAAAAATATGAATATTTGTTTTAAACAGGTAGTTAATAAAAAAAAAAAAAAAACAGTTTCAAATGTAATAATAAAATGAAAAGAAATATAAGCTCATCTTAAAATTACTTCCCTTTTTTAAAAAAAAAAAATGTGTCAATTTAATTAACTCTTAAGCAGGTTTTAATGAATTTAATACTAAAGTGACAAACGTATATGTGTTGCTTCAAGTAATATTCAACAATACTTGATCTAAATATGTCTAGAGCTTACCGGTTAAAAATTATATTAAATGACCTTCAAAAGGACAGAGTGTCCTCTATATAGAAGTCAATCTGACATTGATGGACCGTGTAAAAGATTTAGTTTATACAAGTACTGTATATAAAAACTTGTTTTATTAAAATATTTGCTTGTTTACGGGTGTGTATTGATTCCCACGCAAATTTATATGAATTTATTTAATAACATAAACACATACATATTTATCTTAAGTAATCAGCAGTGAAGCAAGTTTATTAATTTAAAAAATCTTCCGGCAATTGATTCAATGGGCTATCTGATTCATCATCATCATCAAGAATATTTTACTACTGTTTTTCAATTTAACAATAGCATAAATTATTATGTCTTCCAATAATCAAGATAACTAGAGAAACACATAAATTATTATGAGTATTAAATTCAATCAATTCGAGGCAATCTTATCAGGAACATTTTTCAGAATAGACTATATATACATTCAGTTATACAGTCATTATTATATTATAATATTTGCCTTTCTCATTACTATTATTCATGTTCTTATTCAGCCCATTTAAAGAGTATATATACTTTTTTTGTAGAAAATAAGCAATTTCATAATAAAATTTTATTTTGAAGGGTTACAAGTTAGACCACAACTTGGAGAATTTTCACTGTCAGTTTTAAAGGTATATCTCTGAAACTAAAGAATCATTTCAAAGTTTTTTAGTCAAGTGATCAGTGTTAGCCTAAGATAAATTTGATTATAAACTTTGTCCATCTCATTGCAGTTATTTCTGTTTTTATTCAGGATTTTCAAAAAAGATATTCCTTATAAAAAATTAGACAATTTCTTAAAATTTCAACCTCATAGATTAAACCATAGGTTGAACAATTTTTATCTCTGCATCTGAAATTGTTTTTGACAAGTTTTTCCTTTGTCATTATTAACAAGTGCCAGTCTATGATGAATTTAGTGATTTGGTAAATGAATAGGGATTAAAAAACTGCTTCATCTTCTATTTCTCTACTCATTATAAAGTCACTGTCTTTATTTTCACAATCCTGGCTTTCTTCCTATTTATCCACAATCCCACTTTTTTCATTTTGATTTTTAACTTTCATAATGTCAAAATTTATCAATTTAATCTACAAAAATAAAATTAAAAGAAGTTAAAGAGGTATTACAATTTAATCTAAAGGTGCCAAATTTTTTTGCACTTGCTCATTTGACATCCTGTTTTAGATAAATATATTAATGATTATTACTAATTATTTATTAGTCTGTAATTTATGTTATATTCAGCTCATATATAAATTTTAAACTTAATTAAAAATTAATATATTTATTTTTATTAAATACAAGCATATGGTACCAATAATTTAAGTTTTCGATTTTTCTCCCTTGTGTAATATATCTAAAATATAAAATCATTGATTTTTGCCCTCATCATCCATAATTTATATTTCATATGTTCCAATCTAGTTTCCATCATTATATGATATAAATAAGTACAGAAACAATATACTGCTATATCTAATTTCTTTCTCAATGTGGAACTAGTTGGATTCCCATACTTTCAAGAAAAACATTCCATATATAACATTTCTAATTATAATGAAAGACATTATTTTAGTATTTCATACATTTTACAACTATTCAATATATGCAATTGCCAGCAATGAAATCTTTAGTTCACATCCTGTAGTTCTACAAAGTCCTAATGTAGACTGATAATTATTTTTGATATAAAAATGTAAATTGATTTTCTATAAATCTCTGTGACAATGAGTGAGTTTCAGATTAATTTATATAATTTGACCAGCATTTTTATTAATTCAGTTGACAAACAAATACAGGTTTGGATTGCCCTGAAACTATCATATAGTTTATTTTATTTATTAAAATATTGTAATAAAATTTAATACAAATTTATGTTGAAACTCTGGCAATAAAATGTATTTTAATTGATTTTTGTGTTTTTCAGGAGTCCAGTATGTTATAATTTAGCTCATATAATATAAGAAGATTCATTATGTTATATTGTAGCTCATGTTATAATAAAAAAATAAACTCAGAAGACTTAATTTTTAAAAAATAAAAAATTTTAAAAATAAAAGATAAAAATGTGAATTATTATTATAACATAATGAATGTTCCAATAAAAATAGGAAAAAAGTTGATTTTGTTTATAAATCAACTTTTTCATTTTTAACCATTATAAATACACTACAGGATGAAGATTACTCCAAGTTTAATCCAGTTTCTCTGATGTTTAGCCTCTCTTCTCCATATCATTTCAGTAGACTTTCTTATTTTATTCATCTATCTCACATAAGCTCTCTTTCTAGGTCTTTGAAAATATCTTGGGAATTTAGTTTAAGATTTGAGCTGTTTATCTACTATTATAGCTTTTAGCAATATGTCTAGTCCAGCTTCATTTTACTTTCTTAATTCTTAAATGGTATCAGTAACACCGGGTGTTCTCTCACTCATGTATTTCATTTTGATCTCTTCTTGTTACTCTTAATGTATATCATATGTTAGGTTCTAGTAACAACTTCATAATAATATAAGTAATGTTAAAATACAACTCATGAAAGTTAATAATATAGTTTAAAAATAAGATAACAGAATAAAATTCCTTTAATGGTAATTATCTTAATAACCTAATTATCTTATACTGCTTCTAATTAAATATGTACAGAGAAATCACTGGAGGGGGGGCAACATCCTAAAAGTAGCTGGTTTTAAAATGTTCTTGATAAGTAATCAAATTGACTTTTTGAAAAATGTTTAAAGTTAGCTACTTACTGTTCATGAAAATAGTAAATAAAGAGGCATTTATTTAAAGTGATTGAATCCTATAGATCTAAGTGCAACTAATATTATATTATTTACAGTAGAAAAGAAAATATGATATATTAGAAGTCTTGATAATGTTTATAGTTGTCTAAATCAATATGTTTATAATTTGACAAATAAGAATGGATCTTGAACATACTTAGTCAACTTGAAAATAAAACTTCATTTTCAGTTTTTTTTTTCCTAACCTAATGTTAAAATATACTGAAAAGCGATGATCCCTGTACACGATATAAAAAAAGCCTTTTTACATATTTGTGAAAAAATATGTTGAAAGCATGCTTGCTTTATATATTTATAATCTTTTTTTGTTAAATGTGCAAACTGCTGTTTAAATATAGAAACTTTAGGTTGTAATTAAAATGATATCTATTCAGTTATCAAAGAGAACAAATGAATTATTTGATTCAATTCATTTAAACTATGATGATACATCATATAATCTTTTCTGAATAGTTTAACCAATTCCCAGATTATGAGTTGATTAAGAATGCTATACCAATACTTAAGTTTTTAACCCTAGAAGTGAGTTAAAAATATTATATATATATATATATATATGATAAACAAAGCTAGTTATAAAATTTCGTAACTTGCTCTTAGCTTGCATTTTATAAACACTAGATGGAGCTTTACCAATAGCTCCTAACAAGCTTTTGTTTACATAAATTCTGAGAGAGATAGAATTCAATATCTCTTTCATTTTAGTTTGTTTGATTGGATATGAAGATATTTATGTATCTGAAAAATTCATACTTTTAACCTGATAGAAATGTGTTTCATAAATGTTGATTGTAGAGTTACTATTTAGATCTAGTTTCTGGTCGTCCTACCCTTTATTGAGGTGAGCCAATTAGCTTGAAACCATGGTCTAAAGGTTGGAGACAATGAAAGAGATATTGAATTCTATCTTTTATGCAAACAAAAGCTTGTTAGGAACTATTGGTAAAGCTCCATCTAGTGATATATATATATATATATATATATATATATAAAGTTGTTGATAGTATAATGTTTTCTTAAAAGTTAAAATTTTCTAAGGAAAGAGATATATAAGAAAATATTTCACATTTAATTGTGATGTATATTGACTAAAAATATAAGCATCTAAATAAACTCTTATATGAGATTAAATATAGTAGTAAATTAATCTAAATAAAGAAATATATTTAAATTTTTAAAACTTACATTATGACTTTTAGAGTTTGAGGAGAGATATTACAATTGTCCATTTGTATAATTAAAAATCTCTACTTCAATTCTAAAATGTGTCTCCCTGAAACTTTGAAAACAAGATTATAGAAAGAACTATCCCAACAAAACAATAGTGTATCCACTGAGAATAAAATGATCACCTGATTTATCTGGTTGATTTATTTTTAGTGTTTAACATTCTTTTATAGCCTCATAGTTCTCATTTTCATTTATTCTCTGAAAACTCTTTACTTAATAAATTTTAAAATTTGCACTTTTTATCAAGTTTTAAATTGGTTTGTCATATGTTTATTTTACTTGAAATAATCCTGAAATATTAAAACATTTGGTTTTAATGAATTTTTTTTGCATCTTTTTATGTTATTATAGCTCTTTTTGTCTTATAAGTAGCTTAAGAAGTAAATATCAAAAGTAAATAGCAGAAGCTAACTATCAAGATAGATGAACTTTTATTATGGCTGTTTTTGGTGATATCTGATTAAATAGAAATAATCAAATGACTTCATTATTCCACAGCCATTGCACTAAACCATTCAGTGCTTGATATTTGATTGACACAATCAATTAAAGTAAAAGCATTCCTGTATTTCTTTTATAGTTCAAATTTTACTGTGCTTTTAAATAATAATAATAATAATAATAATAATAATAATAATAATAATAATAATAATAATAATAATAATAATAATAATAATAATAATAATAATAATAATAATAATAATAATAATAATAATAATAATAATAATAATAATAATAATAATAATAATAATAATACACAGGCTTATTTATACACCTGTGTCTATATATGTAATAGACAGGGTATGAGCACAGACTTTCACATGACCCACCACTCTCCACACTATCTCATAACACTGATACACCTGAACACACATATGTCGAAAAGATAAATAATCACCGATATCCGTATTTCATGCTAAACCAGAAATCATCAGTTAGTCCAGATTACCATCTCTACACATATATGCTACAAGTGCTCAGATATATATTAAGATGATAATAATAATAATAATAATAATAATAATAATAATAATAATAATAATAATAATAATAACAACAACAACAACAACAACAAAATTATTTTTCTCTTCACTAGTAAAATTGTAATTATAAATATGCGACTTTTTTTCGCATTAAATAGGGAAGCTATAATTTTACTCTAATTTATAATAGGTTTGGTTAGCACTTTCGAGATTTTATGTTCGAATCTTAGACTCATAGCTTTGTAAATAAAGATTGTTATGGTTTATGCAAATGCATTTGAATTTTTAATTAGTCCATTGTTTAGAGAGAGCAAAACATGCCTCTCTTCTATTAATGGTATATATATAAAGAAAAGTTAAGGAAACTTTATATATAGCAAATGACATCAATGGCATTAATAGAAGAGAGACATGTTTTGCTCTCTCTAAACAATGGACTAATTAAAAATTCAAACGCATTTGTATAAATCATAACAATCTTTATTTACAAAGCTATAAGTATGAGATTCGAACATGAAATCTCGAAAGTGCTAAGCAAACCTATTATAAATTAGAGTAAAATTATAGTTTCACTATTTAATGCGAAAAAAAGTCGCATATTTATAATAATAATAATAATAATAATAATGATGATGATGATGATGATGATGATGATGATGATGATAATAATAATAATAAGTAAAGGATGTTTATTTTTTAATGAATTGTATTTAAAAAAATAAGTGATCTTTACTTTTTATTCAAACTTTTGATTTTTCCAGCATCATGGAATAGCAAAAAGTTCTAGTAGAAGACACAAATTGAAAATTTTGATAATATGTAAAAAAAAGTAACGCAAATATTTAACCTGCATTTCCTCTTTACCTAAGTTAGCTGGTAGCTAAAAACTAGTAAGAAAACTTACTGCTATCTAGTAACTGCACGAATGACTTAGTATTAGGCAAATGTGATTCCTTGTTACTATAACAAATGCATACATTAATTAATAAAATAAAAGTAAATGTTTAAGAGGTCAACATTTTAAAATAAAATAAAGTGAATACTCAGCTTTTATGATATATTACATATATTTAAAAAAATAACATATTATTAGAATAATTTTTTATTTAATCATTTCAATACTAAAAATATGTTGAAATTATATAAAAATGTACATATAAATGTTATTTTATTTAAAGGTAGGAAATACATTACAAAAAAACAAAAGAAAACAAATAGCAACCACAAGAATAACAACAATACTGTAATAAATTTAAATTCTCACTTGCAACATATTCTAATAAGTATCTAAACACAACTGCTTTCCTTTCACTAATTGTGATGTTATTGAATAATGATGAGTAATTGGATTTATCTGTGAAAAGGGCATCAAAATCATTAAAGATTGCAAAATGGTAGTAAATCATGACTTAAAGAAAGAATTACAAGTTAGGTTTAAGCTTGAATTTGCTATCAGCAATTCATTTCACAACATTTTAACCAAAGTCAAGGCTAGAATGTGTGGGCATGCAGTTATGTTCTGCATAAAGGTGCTTCATCATGGGGAGTGTCATGTCAATGGGATAATTAATGAAACTTATATGTAAATTAAATATTTAGATTTCCAAACTACTCCATTGCTAGAAACGGATTCTGATTTTAAATATTTTTTTAATTTAAATTTGAGTGAATCACTTTTTTATACAATCTTTTAACAATCCCTCAAAATATATTGTATATTATACATTTTAACACTGTGATAAATCGAACACATTATATCGATATTTTAGAGTGAACCATTTAGAACAAATTATCGCGAAAATTAATGTATTATTTGATTCCTTTAAATGAAACAACTTTTATTTAAATATCCTAATTTATATAAAAAATATCACATTAATTTTTACTATTAATAATTTATTTAAAAATACTCTTATTTAAAAATATTATTTCATAATAATTATAGTAATTCTGCAGTATGTTGGACAAGTAATCCGTATAATATATAATTACATTTATCAATCATACTTTATAAATACTATGCACAGCGTGTTGAATATAACACAACAGTAAAAATATCAGATAGTAGAATATGAGGTCTCGTCTAATTCTAATGCTGTCTCAAATGTTTTTTTTTAGTAGTGATATTATTTTTTTTTAAGTATCGATATTATATTTTTTACATGTTTTATTAATTTGTTTTTTTTAAATTATGGAATGTTGTGGAGTTTGTTACCTAGTAAAAACTAATTGATCCATATTATTACCCAAATTTATTTGAAAATCATTGTTTTTGATTGTGGACCTATGGCTTGCTTTAGCTGCCTGATAGTTAAAATTTATGGGAAATAGAAAGAACAAAAAATATTTTAAAAAAAATATTGTGTCACAAAATATTTAATTTTTAATGAATTTGATTATATTGATATTAATTATTAATGCCACTCTGTTAAATGTGACAACCACATAACATTATTTAAAAGCTCTTGTAAAAGATTGCCCTATTAGAAAAGAATCTAAAACATTTGCTGTCTAGTGCAGTTTTTTTTACCTGACTACATGCTGTGGACCAGTAAATTTGTAATTTTTTATTATTATGGATCAAATAAAGAATTGAACACGAAAAAATAAAAGAAAGAATGAGTGCTTTTATAATAAAATATAATTATTGTAGCGTTTAACAAATTTAATATACATGCAAGGGAGAATCCAAAAATAACCAGAATTTTATAATAAATTTATTTTTAGATGTTGCAAATTGAATCATTTTCAAAGTATAATCTATTTAATGTAATAAACCAATCTAAATGTTTTTTTCACTTTTTGAGACAGTCTTTAAATACTTGCAAAGTGTTGCCTTTTAACACCTCTGTCATTGTTTTCTTCATCATTTGTAAGACCACACACACAAAAAAGAAAGAAACACTTTTTCATTCAAGAAAATAAAAAGTTGCATAGAGTGAGTTTGAGAAAATGTGGCTGATGGATAAGTTAGATCAGTCTAAATTTAATTAAAAATTATTTCACACCCAAGATGTGTGTTAGCACACTGCACTGATGTGATGAAGCATGCACTCTTCACTAAGCCACAAAATGATGAAAGGTTTATCTTTTACCATATTACACAAAAGTTTCAGAACTTATTGGGTTTAGATGCATGATCATTACAAATAAATTGTGAGTGGACAATGCCATTTGCATCCCCCACCATGGCCAAAAAGAGAAAAAATAAATATCAGCATCATCTTGACATTAGACTTTACTCACCATGCTTTTTTTGGGAAGTGGAGAATTTGTCTTCTATTAAACCACTCATAAACTTTGTTTTTCCAGAGTAACTTGCTTGTAAGCTGTTTCAAGCATTGCAACTGTTTTCCCTGAAAGAAAAAAGAATTTCATATGGTTCTAACTTTTCAGCTATTACTAAAATTGACAAATATGCACAATGCACTTTACAAATAAATGTGCTACATAAAACCACAATGTCACATAATGATGTAATTTGGCAGATTGATGCAGAAGGGTCCCAAAAGAAGTATCTAGAAGCAAAAGCATGTAGTACAACATATGTGACTATCAGAGAATTATTCTGTTTAATTTTGTGTACCTCTCATATATATTTTGAAAGAATGATAAAATACATAGAATAATTGACAAAACTATACAAAAAATAAATTAACTACCAAAATATTAAACTGATATTAAACAAAAATCTGAAGAAAAACAAAAAATAATATTTAAATGATGGAGTAAAACATAATTATAAAATCAAAACTTAGCTTATCAAGTTTTGAATATATATTTGTGACGGCTAATCACAAAGCTGAATTTATTAATAAATTGATTTCTTTTTTTTGATTTTATGAGTATCACTGCTGAAAATATCTGTATGTGGTCAAAAACAGCAATAATACTTTTAAGACTTTTTCATGTAATTCCTGAGATTCAGTTTTAATTTGAACCCAAATTGAGTTATATTTGTCAAATTAAATGATAACTTTAATGTATCATAGTATCTTAAGTCTATTAATTTTCCCTGTTTCACATCAGTTTGGTTATTTTCTTGTTCAATAAACAAGTGTAAAATCCACATATTGTCTCTCCATATGTCTTTTTTTTTTGTGGATAATATTGATAAAATCCACAACAAAGTCCTTTTAAATGTCCATAAACAGTATTTTTTAATTCGCCAATATTTATATCGACTTCATTTATCAATTCTGAAAATAAATAAAACATGTCATAGTTTTTTTACTTCTCCACACACATAGTTTTAACTTTTTGTTGAATGCCTCATTTTTATTCCATAAATCAAAAGTAGTACTATTTTCTTGCAGGCTTAGATTTAGTTTAGGTTATTAGTGAAAATGTGCCCAACAAATAAACCAATTTAGCAATCCAATAGTTGCAATAGAAAATATTTCTTAATTTCAAACTTTTTGTTTCTAAAAATGTTTCACTTCTTTTCTTAATTCATAAAGTCCTGTTAATATTTTTCTTTTCAACAACTATTGTAATTCTGCATATGGTAAATTTTCATGTCCAGATCTCATTTCATTGCATAAACTTGAAAATAGTCTTGAGTATAGAGTGCAATTGCCTATGAACATTGTTCAAATCAGGAGACAATTGTTTAGTTCCTAAGTGCTTGTAGTATATAATACAATGAATGAAAATCATTTTGTCATCCACTATTTCTTTAATTTCTTTTTGCAACTCCTGAATGTTTTCCTGTCATTTTTGCCACTTCATCAATATATATGTCAACACATTTTTCTAAGTGAATTATTTTCAATGTATTTATAAATTGCTTTACATATATCTGAATGAGTTGCATGATTAGGAAGTTCAACACACACAAAAAAAATATTCTTTACATTTTTGATTTTGTAATCAAAATAATGAATACAACATAAAAGTTTGACTTTATTGGTAACATTTGAAGATTCATCTATTTGAATTGCAAATAAAGATTTGCTTACTTTTTGAATTAATTGTTCATTAACATCGTCACTATTCATTAAATCTGCATTTAATAGCATCATTAGAAAATAGCAAAGTTTTCATTTTGTCTCCATCCATCATATCTAGGATTTGAAAACACATATGTATTAAGTATGGTTTGTTAAGTTTTCAGCAAAAGAGTAATGCTTTTTACACATAGAAATTTTTAAAGCAACTAAATATGACACTTTTACAAGAGACTTATTGATTAAAATAAATATTTTAAAAAATAATTTTTGTTTTTCAATTCAGCACATTTAGTTAAAAAAAATCCAGTGCTAATGGCTTCTTTTGTAGATTTGAATGTTTGGTCAGTAAATGATATGTTAATTTTACTGGATTCATACAACTTATTGGATAAATTTCTTGGCAAATAGTGCATTGAAGTCTGGATAAATTTTCTTCCCACTCAGGCCAAGAAATAAAAGTAATTTTTAAATAATCAGAATTGCAATGACAAACAATAATATATTTCATTTTGCCAAAGACAAATCATATGTATTTTCATTAACATTTAAATTACTTATACTTAGGTTTTGGGAAAAAGTCAGCAATAGTTTTTAATGTTTCCTTGCAATTCTGATTAATTAGCTATGCAAATTACATAGTACATATGACTAACAACTGTTAGCTCATTTTTGTTATACCAAAGTCCACCTCAGCACATGAAGTGCACAAGCACAAAATTGTTAATGGAGTAGCATTATTAACTGTGAAATGATTGATACTAGGAAATAGAAACTTCTTTGTATTTTTTGAGGCCTTTTTGCTTCTTAGTTTATTTTTTAAGAATTTTATGAATAAAACAACTAACAAACATAAGAAAATCTTAGAACTGAATTAAAGATAAATTCAATAAAATTAATCATAATTTAAAAGATTGTAAAAAAATATGTAATAAATATCAAACATATTACATTAAACATAACTTAAATAATTGTATGGATATTTAAAAACTTCAATAAATTTAGTTGACAACTGGCCAATTAAAAATAAATAAAAAATTATATAAGATAATGTATATAAAGTTGTAATGTATATATTATTTATTTTGTATATTGTTATGTTATATAATTAATTCTTTGAAGTTATATTGAAACTCTATGGATTTTATTTTGTTATTGTTGTTATATTACTTATTTTATAGAACAATAGAGAGTGTTCTATCTGCAATAATTGATTAACTCTAAAGTAGATGATTAATATTTGAAAAGGGCACACAATCATGTACCAAGAAAAACTTTTTATGTGTAATTATTATTAATATAACTATATAGCTGTTGTATATGATTTTTATTATTTATTATAATTTATATGCAGGAACAGCATAATGGATTTCATTAATTCCCAGTTTTGATGCATGCAATAATAGGTTTAATAATTAAAACTGATGTTTAACATTTGATAAGGACATAAAGTTGTACACCAAAAAGGGCTTTAAATGTATAATTTTAAATACATATTTTCTATAATAGTAGTTATATATTTTGATATTTTTATTTAAAAAATTATAAATTTACATAAAAATACAGCATAATGAACTTGATTTATTTACATTTTTGGTGATATTGGATAATAACTTATATTCAGTATATAATAGATCACTTTCTGCATGCACTTTACATATACATTTATTTTCATGCAACTTTTTATTTTAATGCTGGCATTTTTGATTATATAACAGACTTTTTTAGGTTTGTAAAATTTATAAAATACATTGATAAATTATACATATGTAACAAAGCTATATATATATATATATATATATATATATATAGCTTTGTATAATGTGTGGTATATATATATATATATATATATATTCACCACACATTATATATAATATATAATTAAGATAATTATTTTTGTCACACAAACTAAGATAATTTTGTAACTATCTTAATAAAAGCACTATGAAATGCAAGATGAGAATTGGCCATATTTGAATATAACAATTGCTTAATCAAGCTAACATATAAAATAACAAATACATCCATTCTTTCTCAACAGTCAAAATTGCAAAACAAATGGACATTAAAACAGCACATCGATCAGATAGATACTTTATGAATATATTATTATTTTTATTCTTTACTCTTAAGCACAGACTACACTTAATTTATATCATTTTTAGAACAGGTGTGATTGATTGTTCTGTTTTAACATTTCAAATAACCCATAACACTAATAATAACAAATAAAATCTATTTTCTCCCCTTTAGATACATCTTAATACCTGGGAAAAGTGTCATTTAGAATATTTATGTATTGCATTAAAAAATAAAATAAAATAGTTAAATTTAATATTTAAAAACAGAGATAAATGATGAAAGAATATATTATTTTCTTAAGATCTTTCACACAAAAAAGGGTTAGCAGTAATATTTATTGTATCACATGTATATTACTCAGAATTCTCAAGAGCGGTTATAGATGAATATTAATTTCAATGTTATTTTAATTTTGATGTATTGCAGTTTGGCATAATCCAAAGTTTATTTAATTTATTATTAAGAAGACAGTCAACAGATAATTTTTCTCACTTTATTTAAATGATAATGATGAATTGGGCAATATTGTGACAAGCAGACAGATAATTTTTGAATTAGATCAACAGATAATGATGAATTGGGCATCATTGTGACAAGTAGACAGATAATTTTTGATTTAGATCAACACATTTTTTTATGATGACAGACAATATACTACACTTTACATCATGCTGGGGCTGGAATAGGATAATTCCTCACTTTAGGGTGCTATATTGATGGATAATAAAAAGGAGCTGCATTATTACAGTGTTCCAGTCAGCCTTATTACCCAAATCAAATAACAAGATTCATTGGTAATTTTTTTATTATGAATATACTTGAAAGTACAGTTCCCATTGATTACTAACTAAATTGACTTAGAACACAATCAGATACACAACATCAAACAATTGATAGATGATGTGGAAATCCTACTTCTGAACTAATTTCTTTGGAATATCTGGAGATTCAACTTTTAAAATAAACTGCCACAGATTCTTCAATCTTGATTTGCTATAATGGTGCAGCTTACATTCTTTTTCCAAAGCCATTCTTTAATAGTTTTATCATATTCTGTATTTACTGCTTTTGATACATGTTTCTCTTAATTCATACACTAATTTGGTCATTTATTCAGAAAGTTCTTCAAAACATATTAAAAACATGTTAAAACTTTTATCCTATTGTTACTTTAATTACATCTTGTTTATTTAAAAAAAATTCAATTTTCTCCCATTTGTTTTGAAAACAACTTTAATGACTTTATTAAGATTTTAAAATTATACTAGAGCTACTATATATATATATATATGTTCCGACAATTTACTGTAAACTTGATTTATACTAGAGCTACTATATATATATATATATGTTCCGACAATTTACTGTAAACTTGATTTATATAGAATTTCTAAAACTTATTATCATATATTAGTATTAATACAATTAGTCCAAAATATTTAATCCTTTATATCTAATATTTACACTTTGGACTGACAAAACATATATCCATAAATTGAAGCTATTTGTATTTGCAACAGTTCTTTTTCTTGTCCTCAATCAAAAGTTTACTTATTTCAATTTAAACTGCCATGTAGAAGTTTTAATAATTGATTATCATAATTTGTTGTTCTGTTCATTTTATTGAAACATAATAGCTATTTACCAATATATATGATTCGGTACATATACTTCTCATCACATAATTAAACACCTAATTATTTCTTTGCAACTTTATGTATTAATTATTTTATTTGACTAAGTAAAATAATATTGATATATTTATTTTAAGTCGTATTAATTTTCTAATTTTGTACTATTTTTCAATTTAAATCAACCTTCACTTATCTATGCATCTTGTGACCAGATTCAAGGTCATTATAATATATATGTAATATTAAACTGCTTTATTAGTTATTTATGTGCATAATTATATAAGTGTATAATTTGATAATGCATATAATTTGATTTTATATATATATATATAATATCAAACGAAATAAATATAATAATCGAAATATTCTAAAATAAATACTAAAAAATTCCATATGTTTATATAAAATAAAAATAAAATCTTCATTATAGCCAGCTTGGTATGAGTAGCAATGAAAATGTTATAAATTGCCATAAGCTGGCTATAGTGAAAATAATATTTTTTATAATTAATGTACATGTGAAAACCTTTGTATCAATATATATATTTGTTGATTAAATGTAAAAAAAAAAAAACCTCAAATTATTTTTTTTTTTAACAAACTTTATTTATTAATACTATTTATATGTAAGCAATTTTTTTAATTATCCAAATTCTTCTGATGAAAATTCTTACTTTTTAAAAATTCTTGATAATGCTGAACTTAGTTCCTTCAGTCATAGCTAGCACTCAGTTACTGTAATGAACAGACACACAAATTTTTCTGATTCCTATCACTGATATTTGTATATTGAAAGTATTTATACAGTTTTATAAATAACTGTCTCAAATTGCAAAGATTTCAGAATCATCACCAATTCCAACAGATTTTCTTGAGAAGCTAAGGCTTTTAAATTCACTTTTTATTATTGAATCAGAATTTTATTCATTATACAAGACTCAAGCAAGAAGCTCAGAAATTATATTGAAAAAAAATTATAGAGAATATATTGAATAAATGATAAATGATGATCAGAAGATAAATAATATTACACAAACAACAACCACAACAAAATATTCATTGAATATAAACAGATATTAAAAATTATATGCTTTTGCAGTTATTTTTTCAAGAGATGATAGAACTGAAAATAATAAATAAAACATTATGCACTTATTGGTTTCTGATGATAAACAAAATGTAAATGTTGGGTAAGATTGTTTGTATTTTTATGATTTTTTTCTCTGTATAACTTATATGTTATCTTCTATATAATCAAACAAAATCATTCTATCATAGTATATCTAAGAGGTAAAAAGAATTTATTGAAAATCAAAATATATCTAGATTAATTCCTGAGAATTGTATATCAAAAATATCACTTTGGCTAATTATTTAAAACTGTCATGTGATTCCATAAATAATTGAGTATATAAATACCAAGGAAGCCTTTAATATAGTAAGAATGATTTGTATAAATTGAACATAGTATCTTATAGTAGCATTATTATTTTTAAACTGTTGAATATTATACCAAACTATTTCTTATCCTAACAATGAAGTCTAATAATTTATGTTAAGAACACATGATTATTTTAAGTTATCCTTTTTTTAAATTTTATATAACAGTTTTATCCACATTGAAAACTTATTAGCTCATTACTAGATATTATATTGCATCTTTAAAAAAGTCATTGTTATTAAAATTGATAGCTTATACTATACCATATTTTCATTTAAATCAGTGTGGTATAATGTATTAGACAATTGCCTGGTATATCAGATGTGTAACAGATTTATCAGTGGACTCCAATAACAGGTTATATTTGAATCAGTAACTCTGAATATCTGATATATGTTATAAAATATGTTCTTAATAATTTTAAATATGATTGAACAGTTAAATATAATGTTTTGGGTGCTTAATATTTTTTCAGAAATAATAGACTTGACAAGAAACATAAATTAATAAATCATTAATCATAATCATCAATATCTTTATTTGAACTATTAGGTGTAAAAGCTATAAATGTAGAAAATTTGACACTTGTAAATCAAACAATAATTTTGTATTGATAAATAGTGAAAAAATGCTTAAGCCATGTGTAAAAGAATGTAATCTGGATAACTGATGATTTCTAGTTTAAAATGAAATACACATCTTGGGATCATTTGACTTTTTTTGAATGTCCTTATTCATATATTTCAAAAATGTAAGATATAGTGGAAGGTAGAATTATATGTATAAAAAATATTACCATGGAAAAAGTGAGATAAAGTTGAATTATTTCAGGTGTTTAGGTGCAATTAAAAACAGATACATTTAATCTTCAACTTAGGTTTAAAGTTTAATCTATGTTAGGAATAATTTTTAGGTTAATAAATGATTAGTAACTATTGTTAATGTATTTATCTGAAGTGATGGTTATCAAAGTTTTGAGTGCAGAAAGTATAATGCTTCTAAATTAAAATGTAATAATTTGAATTAATAAATAGTGAACATATTATAAAGATATGTAGGGTGCTAGTTCAATATTAAATGTAAATTTTGGTGATTGTTTGACTTTTTTGGATGCCCTTATTCATGTATTTTAAGAATGTGTGATATAATGAAAATTTAATTATATCTGTAAAATTATTAAATATTTTTAATGATGTTTATTTAGTAAACCTAAATTACAGTATATGTTCTATCATTAACCTAATCATCAAATATATATAAAACTTAAGGATTTGATGAATATATACAAATTATTTAAGCATAAACAAGATTTTTAAATGCTTTATTCATTATTGGTTAACTAATAAGTATCTAGATATTCATAATTGAAAATAGATTCCAGAATAATCTGCATTAGATAAATATGAAAAAATATAATAGTAATATGATATATTATCCATCATAAGATTAATGGCTTGAATCACTTTACATGTCTTATAATGTTCAAAATATCATCATTAGTCTTTTCCATCATGTAACCACAAGTGACAAAATGTTTTCTATACTAAGGTATCATGCATAAAAGTTTAAAATTTTTCAGCTATAGTATGACAGTCATTCAAAACATCAGTAGAGTAATGAATAGAAATATTACTAAAATATATATTTTATCTGAAAATTATATCTTAATGCCCTAATGTAGTGATTTGTATGTAACACAATACTTTTTACACAATGTTAATTAAGCTAGATTTGCAATGCAATAGAGCTTATTGTTCATAAAAATAAAAACGTTTGTAAGTACTTTTTAACAAATTAATTTTAATTTCAGTAATATTTTGGATAATTACATTTATTACCAATATTTGCTTATTCTTACAGTACTTTGCATAGCATCTAAAATTTTTTTAAATTAATTATGTAACCCTTTTTCTATAGGTGAATTCTCTTACACAAATTTCAAAATTACAAAACAAAATTTTACTTAGGAAAAAAAAATTATAATCTTGATGCCAAAGTCAACGTTCATATCACTTATAAGAGTCTTAATATGATTTGGTGGTTTGGATATTGACAACTTTGTGTTTTGCAGATAGATAAAATTTTTGAAAAAAAGCTTAAATTAAAAATTCAATTATTGATCAATTAATTGTTATTTAGCCAGTATTAACTAAAAACCAAAACAAATAAAAAAACTCAAGCATATAAAAATATTCACCAATTAGCAGATTAGCTTAAAAATTAATTCGATTTTTTACTATTCTCATTAGTGGGGTATTCTGTAAAGCTTTTTAACATGTATATATTTAATTTTATTTACCTTTTTAGATATTATATTTATTATCTATTCATAATAATGATTGGATAATGAATGATGATTATTGTTACTTTACAAAAATATATTAACATAAAATAACTCAATTGAAGATATGTGTGTGTGAAATATATTTTACATACATTATTTATAAAATCTATTGAAAATGTATTAAGTAATGTTTACAAATAGTTATAGATTTCAAGTAGAATATCTTCAGCTGAAGTAAAAACTTATATATATAAGAAAAACAAAAAACACAAGTTAAAATCTTGCATACGCTTGTATTTATGACAATAGATGGCGTTATACCAAAAACACCTTCAAGCGTTTGTTTACATAAACGTCAGAGCGAGTATTTCACTATCTCTAACTTAATTTCCACCTTCATATCATGATTTCAAGCTATTTTCTATCGTCAGTGAAGGACAGGATTAAGAAACTAGATCTAAAACACAAACTCTGAGCGTTTAAGAAACAGTTTCTATTCAGCTTGCAAGCGTGAATCTTTTAGACACGTAATGTCATCAAACTCAGCATCGCATGCCAGATAGCTACATGGATCTGATATCAGTTCAGCATCACCACATAGTAGAAGTCTCTGCAATATATATCATTGCAAGAAAGACCTCAAAGGTACATTTATGAAAAACAAAAAACACAAGTTAAAAACTTGCAGTTTGTGTTTTAGATCTAGTTTCTTAATCCTGTCCTTTACTGATGATAGCAAATAGCTTGAAATCATGATATGAAGGTGGAAATTAAGTTAGAGATAGTGAAATACTCACTCTGATGTTTATGTAAACAAACGCTTGAAGGTGTTTTTGGTATAACGCCATCTATTGTCATAAATACAAGTGTATGCAAGTTTTTAACTTGTGTTTTTTGTTTTTCATAAATGTACCTTTGAGGTCTTTCTTGCAATGATATATATTGCAGAGACTTCTACTATGTGGTGATGCTGAACTGATATAAGACCCATGTAGGTATCTGGCATGCAATGCTGAGTTTGAAGACATTACATGTCTAAAAGATTCACACTTGCAAGCTGAATAGAAACTGTTTCTTAAACGCTCAGAGTGAGTTTGTGTTTTAGATCTAGTTTCTTAATCCTGTCCTTCACTGACGATAAAAAATAGCTTGAAATCATGATATGAAGGTGGAAATTAAGTTAGAGATAGTGAAATACTCGCTCTGACATTTATGTAAACAAATGCTTGAAGGTGTTTTTGGTATAACGCCATCTATTGTCATAAATACAAGCGTATGCAAGTTTTTAACTTGTGTTTTTTGTTTTTCATAAATGTACCTTTGAGGTCTTTCTTGCAATGATATATATTGCAGAGACTTCTACTATGTGGTGATGCTGAACTGATATCAGACCCATGTAGCTATCTGGCATGTGATGCTGAGTTTGAAGACATTACGTGTCTAAAAGATTCACGCTTGCAAGCTGAATAGAAACTGTTTCCTAAACGCTCAGAGTGAGTTTGTGTTTTAGATCTAGTTTCTTAATCCTGTCCTTCACTGATGATAGAAAATAGCTTGAAATCATGATATGAAGGTGGAAATTAAGTTAGAGATAGTGAAATATTCGCTCTGGCGTTTATGTAAACAAACGCTTGAAGGTGTTTTTGGTATAACACCATCTATTGTCATATATATATATATATGTATAATATATTAAGTTTAATGTCTGTATTCTTTCCAAAATATATGTAATATTCAAATTTATATATATATTAAATACAATAATATTTATATAATTTAAGTTATTTTATTAGAAGTATTTCTGACTATATTCCTTTTAATAATTATATTGATAAAGTTCATACTCATTACTTAAAGTAATATTTATTAAGGCTATAATCTTAAGACTATGCGCCAGAAAAAATGACAGTAGGGACCTCTGCAAATCTTTAACACAAGATTTATTTAAAAGACATGAGTGGCCACTCTTGTCTTTTAAATAAATCTTGTGTTAAAGATTTGCAGAAGTCCCTACTGACATTTTTTCAGGTGCATAGTCTTAAGGTTATAGCCTTAATAAATATTATATTCCTTTTAGTTTTTTTCCTCCTTTTAGTTTTTGTCAACTATATAACTTTGAATAATCAAAATGAGACATCCTTTCATAACTCCATAATTCAATTCAGTTCTGCCATAGTTCTGTTATTTTAATGTTTGATGATTGATGATTCATTAACATTTGATGATTTTTTAAATTAATATAACCTTTTTTATTTTTTTATTTGTTTATTGCTGTAACATTCAATTTGTATAACTTTTATGTTTTTGTAATCAAATTTAAATCCATAATTTACAAGTTTTATTATGATCAAATATAACAGATGAGAAGGCTTATTTTTATCTTTTCCTGATTTTTTGAACTTTTTTTATATAAAAGCATATGTTCTTTTATTCTTTCTTCTAATGTACATTTAGATTTACCGATATATTTTAAGCCACATTTACATATTAATTTGTATATAATACAATTTTGATTGGAACCTAAATTTTTTCTTTTAGATTTATTAATTAATCTATTTATATTACTTGTTGAGAAAAAAGCTATTTGACCCAAACCATTATAAATTTTTCTCATAAACTTAACTTGTTCATCTGATATAAATGTTATGTCTTATTTTGATTATTTAATATTATATAGTTGACAAAGACTAAAAGGAATATAGTCAAAAGAACTTCTAATAAGATAAGTTAAATTATTACTGTATTTAATATATATATATATATATATATATTAAATACAGTAATATATTTAATTATTTTTAACCTGATAACCTATATATATATATATATATATATATATATATATATATCAATCAACAGGTTAAAAACTAATGAAATATAAACAAAATTATATGTATATATGAGCTTGGATTTGCACATGCAGATTAGAATGCAGTTATACTTTTTTATGATTAAAAATATTTTTCTACAACTATGGATTTAAAGTCAATATAAACCAATGTTAATAAATCAGTAAAAGAAAGAAACCGTGTTTTTGTCAATGCATAAATATAAATGAAATATTTCTTTTTGTATGATATCATATGTACATATTTTTCATTGGCATATTCCAAAACCTATTATGAGAATTAAAATCTTTTATAAATACTTCTGAAAAAGCAAATTAGCATGAATTGTATTAGGAGTTTTGTAAATATTGCATACTTAACAATTCTCTCTTGGAATTAATATTGCTCTATAATTTGTTTTTCAGTAGACATTGTTGCTTTACAAAATGGTTTAAAACAAAGATTATCATGCCATATTTAGAACCCATTGTGTTTAGAACAAATATGAGCCAAATTTTAAGTTGCATATTATTAGAGAAATATTGGGTCACCTAAACTACAATTGCATCACATTGTTTTATACAATTCATTTGTAAAGAATCTTTATTTTGATTCTGATATAACTTTAACATTTAATTAAAATAACTTAGTTGCTAGTTGAAATGGAGATTGCCCTATGAGAATATATAGCTGGTGCTTGAGATTTTTCTAGTTGCCAACCCATTATAGTCTTTCTAATATATGCAATCCTGGTATAGATATCCTTCATAATATTGTAGAGTTCATAATAATAGCTTTATTATGTGTTTTGATAATTTACTTTCTTTAAGTATGAGTTCATCAAGATCGTATAATTTCCATGGTGTGACATCAGTTTTATATACTAACAAATGTTACTCATAGATTAACCATAGTAAGACTAAGACTCAGAAATTTCATTGAGCTATTGTTAATTGGGTACAAATGTGAAAACATATATATGTATATGAGTCAAAGGTAAAACATTTGATGCTTAGATTGAAAAATGATTAAAGTGATGTATAGATAACAAAGTTAGTAAATAATTTGTCAAAAAAATAAAAGTCTGTTAATACTTTACTTGTTTTATTTTTTATATTCATTTATAACTATGTATGATTTTCTTTTAAATTTGATCCAAAATCCTTACTGGAATTTTACAATTACTATGAATTCTATCACGTTACAAGTACTCCAATCCATATATAAAATTGCTACCATAAGTTATTTTTGATTTCAGTAAACAGAACTAAGCTCTTTCAGACAACTAATATTAAAATTTGCAAAAAATATATCTATATGTATATATTTTAAAACACAATTCAGATATTTTTTATAGGAGCCATCTATGGAGTTAAATAAAAATAATATTATAAATGGCATTTTTCAAGGTCCTAAAAATGTTCAACAATTAATTAAAATAGGAGTCTAGAAAATCCAATTTGTAATTTTATTTATCAGTTAAATTTTAAAAACATGAAAACTATTTAAATTCAAATAATTAACATTTGATTATTAGGTTAAATTTCAAGTCATCCTATTTAAAAACTTATTCTGCTTAAAGGTAATAAATAAAATGTGTGATTTTTTTAAATAATTTAACTTTAATCAATGTCATTGTGCCCACATAGTTTACAACAACAAAATATTAGTAAATAGAAATAAGAAATTGATTTTTACAACATTTATCGGTATATACTATATAAAAAAAACACTTCCAAGATATCTTTATAGCAAGACTCTTATGATGCTTATATATATATATATATATAATTGAAAAATGTTGCAAAAAAGTTATGATGCTTATATATATATATATATATAATTGAAAAATGTTGCAAAAAAGTTGTCTATTAACTGATAAAGATCTTTTGCACTGTTTGTTGAAATATTAGAATAAATCTATTAAGATATAAAAAAATAGCTATTTGCCACCAGTAATGATTGAAATACGTTACTAACATCTTACTTAGTAGTATTTGGATACAAATAAATGAGTCATTAAATATTTAATGCTTAATATGACCTTTTTTCTTCAGTAATTAATCTGATTCTATTAAAATTTTATTAACCAGTAGATATTGGTGGGTTTGAACTTGCCCTTATTTGACTTAAATCAAAAAGCTCTAAGAGCTAATGGCATACTTCCAGAGTTTTTAAACAATTTAGGCCCAGAAACCAAAGCATGGTTGGCAAAACTATTCAACAATTATTTATTTAAAAAAAAGTATTTTTATAAATTTAGCGTGAAAGCAAAACTCAATCAATTTTAAAAATAAATACAATTTTTATTAAATAAATATTTTAATTGCAATTAGTAATAGTTTTTTAAGCTAGTGCTTGTATTTTTTTTGGTTATTTTTATGGTGAGCTGATTTGCATATATCTATTGTATTATTTGTTATGTTCAAAATGTTTTTTTTACAACCAAAACTGTGCAAGGATTTTTTCTAAAAAGTTAAGACCTCTATTTTAGGTCAAAGATGTGCAATACAACAATTTTTTTTGCTTATTACATTGTTTTTAATAATCGATGGATGCATTATTCCAATAACATTGTTTTGAGTATCTCCAAAAATTATTTGTGAGTGGAGATAGAGGCAACACCATGTTTGATATTGTAATCATTTAAAAACATCAATATTAGATTTAAACTGAGTATTTATATGGATGAATAGTTCACTTGTAGCAGGATTGCAGAATTTTAAAATTGTTCTAAACCATTTGCTTAATGACTAATTTCCTAGTTAAGTTCTTTATTTGGGGACAAATATATTTACAAAAATCAATTCATGTGCTATTTTAAGTATTTTTCATTTTCATTCAATCTTCTTATATTAAAATAATAATTGCTGACTGAACTTTTTATAAATTATAAAGGTCTGCTTCATAATTTTTTTTTCATAAGTAGACAATTATTAAAAGTATGCTAATATAAAATAAAATTTCAAAGCAAAACAATATCAAGACTTTCATATAGGCTCTTGGAAATATTTTGTCAAAGAAGTGGAAAAAATAATAATATAAAAAATACTGTACACAGAATTTAATAGATCAGAAAATTCATTAATTAGAAAATGTCATTTTTGTAGATAAACCATTTCAAAAGATACAAAAAATGATCTTCTTTTTCAAATTTTAAATGAGATAGAGTAGAAAAAATAATACAAAAAACATAAATTAAAAATTTAATGACCAGATGCTTCACTTTAAATAAATTTGTTTCCTTTTTTATCCAGAGTTGTCATTATCCTATCAAGGTAAACAAAATATTAAATTTTCCTATTTTTAAAAACTCTAACCCAGTTATGCTTATAATGAAAAATAATTATATTATTTAAAATAGATAGATGTTAAAGATTTAGATTTAATTCAAATAACTATATCCCTATTTTTCAATACAAAACATATATCGTTATAAGTTGCCCTCAAATCAAAAAAGAATGAGAGATGACATTAAATATCAAAAGAGCTAATAGAGGTGACTGGTGGAGTCACATATGTACTAATTACTTATATATTTTTGAATATCTGTGTCAAATATTGATACGCTTGTGGTGAAATATACTTTAGCACATTATTTTAAGGATGTCATAATTAATTATAAATTCAATTTGTTTACAAGAGGGCATGCTATATTCAAGCAAAAGAATATTAAAACAATTTTTTTAAAAAAAATTGATAGTCAAACGTTAATGACAAAATTTTATGCACAATTTGTAAAACTATCATCATCATTACCTCTCTGACAGACTACTTTATCCAAAACATTTTATCTTTTGATCTACTTTTAAAATAATTTTCCCTTTCATTATCAATCAACTTTTTTTTATCTCTTTTTTTTCTCAGTTCTTTTCAATATATTTCTCAAAGTGCATACCCCTCCTTCTTATGATTTTTTTGACTAAATAAACATTTTTTACTTTTAAACACTTCTATATTATCAACTAAATTTTTTCAACTGATTTTTTAAATCCTTTTGTAAATTTTTTGATTCTCTTTTTGTAATTGTGCCAGCCATATTTTCCACATAAAGTTACATTTCTAAAAAGCAAATAAATCCCTTTCTTAAATTTATTTTCATATAACTTAAAACAATTTTCATTTAATAACAGTATGTCCAATCATTTCTATTCTATTCTCATTTTTTAACCAACATTTTCATTAACAGTTACTCAACTTTTCAAATATTTAAAAACTCTTAACATGATCTATAATTTTCTATTAACTATTTTATTGCTTATGTATACATGAGTATGACTATATCATCAAACCCAACAAGGGCTTTGGACATTCAATCATTGGTTTTTCAATGAAATGGATCATTGAATAGTTGGATGGGTGAGAAGATTGAAGCCTGTTCATTAAAGTTTGAGGAATTTCTATCGTAATACAAACTGATCATTGTCTATATATGTGAGTATAAGATTGTGATCTGTCCGAACTGATGAGTGTTGATTCAGGACAAAATACATATATTAAAGATCATGTATATTTTTTGCATGTGTGTGATCATGTGTATTGGTTGCTTGAGATAGAATGGACTGAAAAATTCTAAGTTCAAATCCCTCTATTTAATTTATTTATATTTATTCTTCAAATTCTATTATATCATCAGTAAATCTGATGCAATAAATTCTTATTTTTTTTACCAGTACTAACTTTATTTCTATCAAAACAATATTTATTTAGTAATATCTAAATATTTTCAGAGCAAAACAGAAACATGATAATATTCTTATCATTTGTTCCACTATATTTTTTGACTCTGTATGAAAATACTTTAATATTATTTTAAATATGCATTTATTGCTAAGATTGATATTTTAGTTATGAGAATTCACATCTTTATTGGAATGGTGCATTTGAAATAACAATCACCAGTCTCTCTAGATCTATCCTAGCACCTCTCTGAGGAATACTAAAGCATGAAACCATGGTTAGAGGTTGGGAGGGGGATCCTGACAGAGATATTTTAAATGCTTTCTCTAACTAAACATTTATCACAAAGCTTGTTGAGGAATTGGCAATCCTCATTGTTTATAATTTACAAGCTTAAGAGAGTAGGGTCATGTGATTTATGCCTCTTATTTTGATTATTTACCAGTCTCTCTCTCTCTCACATAATTTTTTTTTTTTAAAAAATCATCTATTGTTTAATGACTAAAGTTTTTAAAAATTAATTATACAAGGGATGATCAAAAATCACCAGATATATTGATTCAGGGTGCCATCTAACAGAAGTATAGAAAACTTTAATATGAGAATTTACACCTTAAACTTTAAAAACAATGTAAACAGGTTTCAACTTATTTTTTTGGTGCAGTCAATTAGTTTTGATTTATTAATAAAAAGTGGTTTTTAAAATACATTGAAAATCTTGGCTCTTGAACAATGCGCTAATATAAAATTTTGTTTCAAACTTTAAAAACAAAAAATAATAAAAAAAAACACATGACATTTTAAAATTAGTTTTATGTCAATGCTTCAGTGAATATTAAGAGATTCATAAATGATTTGAATTATTTTGTAATGTTTGTGAATTGATTAAAAATAGAGAAAAATCAGATATATGGCAAATTTAAAAACAATAAAAGTATTGAAAAGTAATTTGATCGGGCAAACAATTGATTATTACAAACATTTATGAGGATTTGAGAATCTTTTGTGTTTTTTTTTAAAACATTTTAATAACCCATGAATGAGACAAAATTTATTTCATGTAATTTAATAGTAGAACAAAAGTAACAATATTTATCAATTTCATTCAAGTTTCATGATCATGTCACTTCAGATGCCAGCTATTGAGAAAATATAATCAGAGAAATAAAACTTGAGTCCATAATTATAATTGTGAGACCAATGTCTTCAAGGTTCTTAGTGGCAATCATCCAGTTGTCACCATGCAAAAAAATGCATCAATGAAGATCCAATATTAAGAAGCTGCTGATCATTTTTGATATTCATAGAATTTATTAAACTGAGTGTGTACTGGAAAACATTACAGTAAATTCTGAATATTATGAGCTGATTTAGGGCATTTAAGAAATAATGAGCATAGAAAAAAACTGATATGGCAATTTTTGCCAAATAAAAACATTTCAGTGTAATCTCATTTCTCTTATTCACCAGTTATGACATCCATGTAACTTCTAATCTTTCCTCAGATAAAAAATGGCCATCAGGATCATCATAATAGTCATAACATTGCAATTGAAGAACCTCATTAAAACCTTCCAGTATTGCTTCAGAAAATGATAAGAATAATAATATAACTGTGTTTGTTGTGAGGGAAAATATTTTGAGAGGCCTAAAAGTAAGATGTCTTTTATTATATAATTTTTTATTCCCTCTCAAAATATTCTCTTTCACATCAAACACTATTATACCAAACAGTCTCTGCATTTTTGATCACTCCTTATATTTCAGAAAAAAAAAACATTTTAAATCCTTTAGGTTTCTTTGATATACTTTTAAACATTTATTTTCTTTTACCTGGCTTTTATATGTAAGAAAATACTCTTATGCATTCTATTTCATCATTATTATTTTATCTTACAGTTTCAGCATTCTGTAATTTGGCAAATATATTAATTATATCTTATAATACACATATAAATTTATATTAAGGTTCTGTGAAATTAAAGAAATTTTGGGGACTTCAGTCCTCAGCTTTGAGACACCTGCAATCAAAGAATTGCCACTGATGGAATATATTTCTCATCATATTAGTGTTCTATCTATTTAAATACAAAAATTATATATTTTTTTGTCTTTTATTTAAATATTGATGCATTATACTTATTTATATACCTGAGTCCATATTCCATCTGGATTTGCATACATATTTATAATTTTAGTTTTGTAAATAATCAATAAATCTTTTTCATGCATATATTAAGTAAAAATTATAATTAATCAACAAAACAAAAATATTGACAACTATATATATATATATTACGAACAAATATATATTTAAGTATCTTAATTTTTAAAACTAATTAAAATTTAAAGACTTACGGTTTATTGCTCAGGGGTTTATATGAAAATTTACGAGTTATTCCAATGTTCAAACTTCATTTGAACTTATAAAGAACAAACCATTTCATTATTTTCCTGTACATAATTTAAACAATAGTAGAACGATGATTTCTAAAACTCAGAGTTTATGATCCAATTCAATTCTATCGCTTTTGGTTCTCGAAAAGCTTAACAAAGTAAAAAAAAAAAAGAAAAGAATATAATGAAAATATATTACATTTATATAAATGCGTTAACGACTTAAATTAAACTTAATTAACACAATGAACTAACAAAAAATATAATACAATTGAAAAGATAAAATGTATATAAAGATCTGCAAAATATTAAGTTAAAGCAGTAAAAAAAAATCTTCAACAATATTCTTTAAAAGGTTATAAATATTAGTTTATATTTACATATTAACCAAAAATAATAAAAAAAAAATCAATAACATATTAATTAAAACTATGCAGTTTAAAACAAGCAGGTTAATAATTGATTAAAATAAAATTAGATTACTGCAAGCAAGAAAAAACATTTGTAGCAAAAAATGTAAACAATCTCTTTTATAATAAAATAGTGAAATATTTTAATTTTAATCAAACCAAATAGTTATGGCTAGTTACGAGACAAATATAGAAGAATTATTTCAATTCATATGATAATCAAATTATATTAACTTGTCCTGAGTATTTTATATATAGTGATCGTTGTATTTGAAATGAAAGGCATCAATATACAATGAATCTTATAATAATAAAAGTTAAGATTAATAATTCTTAATGTATAGTATTACCAAAAAGATAATACTTGTTGATTAAATTTTTAATATATTTGGTAAAAGATCAAGTGCTTTAAAGATATTCCATTAAGTTATGTGACAGCATCCCATATTATATATATGTACTTGATCAGTGCAAGGAAAACTTTCTTAGAAAAGAAAAACTATATGTATAAATGAGTATTTTGTATAATGCAGATTATGGAAAGATGTAATTGTTGTAAAAATAAAATTATTAAATGACTATCTCATTTCATCTACTCATGAAGTACAGCTTTCTGTGGTGATTTCTAATAAGAGGAAAACAATTAAATTGCTACATTTTACCTGCCACTTCAATTTCCACATAGGAGGTTATCAGTTGCCTAAATAAAATTTTGCTTAAAAGATGGCTAAAAGCTTGATAATAAAGAACTTTTATACATAAACCAATCTCATTAACAAAGCATTAAGCTAAATGTATTTCTTCAAGCAGATGTGAACAATATGTTGTTCATTGATGATATAGATCTTTATGCAATTTTAAAAAATATATTCAGATATTTTGATGAATCAAAACATTAACAGTGCTTGTTATAATAAAGCTAATATTTAGAAACTATTGCCAAAAGTAGTAAATATTTAAATTTGGATTATTATTTTTATGTGGGTAATACTGTTAGGTGATGGATATTGAAATCTGTTAGAGGTTATAGGTTCCATTGCTTTAATAAAATTCAAATGAATATTTTTATTCACAAATTAAAACCAGTAATTAATTTTATCTTTGTATAGCTAAAGTTAAAAAGATTCAAGAATAATAATCATAGGATCAAATATTACAATTTCATTTTGGTTTTCTTATACAATCACTGTTATGCAAAAATATATACGTTTTTATGAAATATATGCAATAAAAATATGAATAATAACTACTTTTATTTACACTTTGTCAATGCAAATATACGATTGCAACAAATAATTTACTTTTCTTACAATTTTGACTGCTCAGCAAACTTTATAAACATTTGGTAATTTTATTATAAATTTTACTATTAGTAATTGGAAAATTATCTTAATGAATCAGTTTTCAGTTCATACTATTAAATTTCTTTTGACTTCTTTATTATTTCATATTTTAATAAGCAATCAATTTATTTAACCTATAAACTTTTGTAACAAAATGTTAGCAATGCAGTAGTGACGTTTAATTTAATTAAAAAAAATAACATTGCAAAAAACAACATATTAATCCCATGATCCCTTGCACCAGACTTCTTACGATGGTTTTTAATTAATTAAAAAGATATTACATTGACACTAATACAATGTTTGCTATTGCTATAAAATTTTGATTGCAAGTAAACTATTTATATAGATGTGACATTAGATTAATAATTATATTAAAAATATTAATATAAGCACCTTTAGTATTTTATATGTTAAAAATCAATAAATATATAATTTTCTGAATTGTTCATTTTTACACCATAGCTTCTAGAGATGAAGGACAAAGGTCACTAGTGTCTAATTAATTTAAACAAAAAAAGTAATATTTATAAATTATTTGTATTAATATATAATAAAGATTTTAAGTCAATATTTGCTGTTATTTTTTTTTGTTTAATTATGAATCTGACCATAAACATAGTCAAACTAATTGATAATCATTTCTTGATAAATTCCCAAAACACTGTTTAAATATATAGTTATAACATTTCTATAGATGGCACCAAATAATTTCTGGAACATAAAGTTGAAAATTTATTCAATTGTCACTTAATGTAAAAGGTTGTCATGATCAAATACTTTTTTTTTGTTTGCAGTGTTTTATTTCTATCTCAGCCAGGGTTCAAATAAAAAAAATAACATACATAATATATACATGTAAATTTATATCTATCAAAGTAATATATCAAAGTCATACATATATATATATTTAACATTCACACATAGACAATTCGTGAGAAACAAATCGGATCATGTTTTATTTTTTGTTGCTATCCAGGGAGTAACGTTGATATATAATTGTTTTATTATACATAAATAATGAAAACTAATAGTATTTTTCCTAATGTTTCTATTAAAGTTACATAGCAAACAAAACTTTTATTAATTTAAAAGTTTAAAATTTATTAATTTCCACTTAAATTTATTTCTCTTCAAGTAATTTAATACTTATAGTGCCAAAATTAGTTTAACTTAAAAAAAATGCTTTGCAGGGAAAACATAAAAGAAAGAAACAAACAAAAAAAAACTAGTTAATCTAGAATGAAATTTCATGATATTTTGTTTAAAATATCAGTTACTAATATGAGGAAACCTTTGCTCTGTGCTATCAATAATTAAGTTTATAAGTTAAAAATTATTAATTTTATAATTCTATAATGTCATTAATGAGTGATGGTTTCCAATTCTAGAAATGGCAATTATCTAGGAAACTAAATATATTTAAAAAAAAAAAAAAACTAGATTTATCTTTAAAATATTCCATGATAGAAAAACATCAGTTAAGATTATAGATTTTACTGATTATGCATTTATTTGTTGTATATAAATTGAAAATTCAGGATAATGAAGTTGCCCGTAGATAGTAAATAGTGGAATGATCTTTAGTTATGAAAGTCCATTCTGAATAAATATTAGACCATATAAGATGTTGGTTTGCCAAAATCTTTTTAATCTTTACTTTTGTTCTTTATTTTCCTTTTTATTTTTTTTTTGAATTAATGTCATTATTTTTTACTCCTAATTTTTACTGTTTTTTTTACCTTACTATCTTTAGTCATTTAAGTTAATATAGACTCTGATCAAAATACATTGATCATCTCTACATTAACTATGAAAAAGGCACTTGTGTATTTTTGCAGCCATGTTTTTCTTCTTTAATGATACACACATACACAACTTTCCTTTTGCATTGATAGAATAATAATACTAATTTACCACTATGTAAATTTCTGAATAACCTTTAACATGTCTTATGATTGACCAGTTACTTCATCATCATAAGTTTTTGTCCTTGTATGATGTCAATCATTTCAGGCTTTTTTATCCATCATTCACTTTTTTATTTGTAGCATTTCTTAATATTTAATGTTTGGAGAGAAACTTGTAAGTGATCTCTTATAAAATACAATCATTCACCCACCCCCCATATATATATATATATATATATATATATATATATAACCATATATAAAATATATGGTTATATATATATATATATATATATATATATATTGTAACCATATATTTTAGCATAAAATATAATAATTGATGTAACTATTATTAAAAAATTTCTCTGTCTTCTTTGGTGATTTGATTGGCTTGATTTGCACTTTGAACAGATTACTCTCTTATATTATTTTAATAAATTTAAATTTGCTTCGTTCCATATCCTAATTCATATCAGAATGTTTAACTTTTTTAAAAATTTTAACAACACATTAAATTTGGTAAAATAGTATTAAAATATAATATTTTATTTACATTTGTTTAAAGTAATCTTAAAAATTATTTCTATTGAATTAACAAAAAAAAAACCATTTGTTCAATTAAAATAAATTATTAAAAATAAATACAGTAATTACGTAAGCATCTCAATGTAAAAAAAAGAAAAGAGCGCAAATTTAAGAGAAGATCATCTGTTAGTTTGCTTTTGGAGAGAGAGAAAGAAAAGAAAATGGTAAAAAGGCAAATGGTGTAGTTTTGATAAGCTTATTTTAAAATAGTTAACAAGTAAACGGATTACTACAAATTTTCTATAAACGTAAAAATAATATTGTGGTATTTAATTATAAGATGAATTGCTAAATTTAAAAGTCTGTTCAAGTCGGCTGGCCAAGTGGATCAAATCACCGGTAATAATTTCCCAATATTACATTTAAGATGTCGGAGCTTCCCAGTTTAAAAGAATTAATTGCAAGAATTTGGTATGTTTTAAAATGTTTATTGTTCTACAATTTGGAAAATTTAAACAAGTATTTTAATTACAGAAGTTTTATAAATATGAAAATTTGTTTTTTAAAAAAGAAGAAGTTTAAATTAAAGTAAAATGTTAAAGTTATCAATATAGTTGAATATTTCCGTTTCTAATTCTAATAAAATATAGTATTGATTGATATTTAACTTTATAATGCCAGTAAAATATTTGCTAGTTAATTTTGTTTGCCATTTGGATAATAAACAGTCTTCAAATAATTAATCAAAGCTATTTCCTAATTTTATCGTCAGTTTGGAATGATTAAATTAATTGCTGTAATTATTATTCCTAGATTTAAGCGTGGATAAATAAATATTTAGCATGGATGTGATAAACTTGGAACATTTTAATAGAGAAATGTAGAAATTAATAACTTATGAAAAACATTTTCATTTAAGTTCTGCGTGTCATGTTTTTGAAATTGTTTCTTGTTTATGGAGCCACGTAAAATCGTTAATCTAATAGTGATTATAATAACTAATACAAATGGATAAAATTACATGTATGGAATTCAACTATAATTATAGCTATTACTTCGTACATTATTGTTCGACACATCGTACATGGATTTCACGGATCATATTTATAGTTATAAAGTGCTCTACAATCTAATTTGTGACACACACACCTGCTAAAATTCATATATTGAACTTTAAAATGCTATACATTTAATTTATATCACACACACACCTATTAGATTTTATGTATTTGATGAATAATTCATTACTTTAATTTTATCGTTATATGAACTTGCATGTGAAGTTCATAAGTTATATTTTATTAAGTTTAAATTAATAGGGGTTGAATAAAATACTTATTCAAGAGAATAGCGCTTGCGAAAGGGCTTGAAAAGTACTAAATGAATTTATGAGATGTATCAATCTTTGTGAGGTATTTTGTGAGTCTTTCCAGATTTATATTCCTATGCTAATATTACTTATATTATATTACACATGTTTTATTTTAAGCAAGATAAGTTAGTACATTAGTTGTCCTGATTAGTGTAACATTTTATTATGCAAAAACCCACATTTGCTAAAGTGTTAGTGTATTCTGAATGATCAGAATAACTGAGGAGGATGATTTTGCACTTTAATATGAGGTAAATAGTAATGTTGTTTTTTAATGTTGAAAGACATTAATCTGTGCTGGTGGTTAATCCGCAGATTATTTAATTGCCATTTTTGTATTTTACACTCATTCCAGCGCTGGTGGTTAATCCGCGGAATTGTGTAATTATACGTATTACTTTATGATGGTGTATCAATCCACAAAGCGTTTAGTATTATTTAATTCCTATGTGTAGATGAACGCATCCACAGGAATATGTTTTACTTCATAGATATAAGTTGGGCAAAGTATTTAGTTAATCTGCTAAATCATCTTCTTCCATTTTTAAGTATAGTTAATAAGTTAGATCGTCAAATTGTAGCAGGACATTCTATTCAAGTTACTTCATAATAATTAACTGTCGGTTGATTATTATTTACCGGAGTGTAAGTTTAAATTTTCATTTTATTTAATGATTGCATTATAGCTAAATATTACAGATATAATATTATTTATTATATTATTATAAGTTTGCGGTATGGATTTATTGAATCTGGAAATGACGTTAAATATTTCATGAGTTGATGTTGAATTTAGTATAATTTGCTCAAGATTCATTATATCAAATTGAAATAAGGTATGATTAGGTTTTTAAAACCGTACCTATGATATGTTAGTGAAGAAAGTCGATGGAATTATAATTTATTTATTTTATTTGTTTATTTATGTTTTTTTAATTATAACATTGGAATTAATTATTTATTATTCATAAATTTGTAAATAAACGTTGATTTATAATTAAACTTACTGTGCCGTTGCTATGTGTCATTCTTAAAATCAGAAATCATAAACCTTGGATAGAGCATACATTGAAGTACATACTATTGTCAACATGATATCAGAGTTTAGTAATATTTTGAGAAAACATTTGGATGCTTTTAGTCTTTGGTAGTTTATGATGTGTATGGTACAATAAAATCCCATTTACCTTTTCCATCATTTTGGCTTTGCGTAGTTGATTATAGTATACAATACAAATTGATTAGTAAACCTAAAAACAGATTTACCAAATAATGATATGATTGAATATATTTACTTAACATTTTAAATTGTCATTTGTCAGTATAAAAAGAGTCTCAGTGATATAGTTAAACTATAAAAAGAACCCAATTATTTATGTTTATTTATTGCAAAGCTTTACCTGGACTAGCATTTGTATTAAAAATCATATAGATGGTTTAAAATTTCATAATATTATGTATTTCCACAAATTATGCCATCTTGTACATGGTCGGCCATCGGGTCTCATACAATAAAAATCGCAAATTAAGGTTTGTAACATGATAACATTACACTTATAATTTGTTTACTGTATTTTATCATACTACTATGATAGGTCTTCGCGGTACACCCTGGCTGCGATCAAATTAAATCATAAAAGTTTATGTTAGATCATTGGTTTGGTCTGTGGTAAGTTGCTCCAGATGTTGGTTGTGGTCCTTGGTGCATAAAATAGATAGCATAATATGCTTTTGGATACAGCTCTTAATAGCTGACAATGTGTAGCGGGAATTGATCAGTGATCGAGGTTACGTTCTCAGTGCACTCACGTTATGTAGTTGGGACCACATTCATACATACGAGGTGGAGGGTTACAATATATATATATATATAATCTTGTAATTGAATATTAATAAATACAGTAACCAAATATATGTAAAGTATAACTTTAAAAAAGCTTAATATTCAATTACAAGGTTACATATATAACTTTGAAGAAATACAGACATTGAATAAGAATATCAAATTTACACAAAATTCTCAATTCAACCAGACATATATTAAATGTATATTAGTAAATATAAAATTACTCATCAGATAATCTCCAATGAACTTCAAAGTAATAACTTTCACCAATCCCACATTATATCAAACATGACAACAATAATATTTTTCAGAATATCTTAATTTATAGATTATTTGGTGTTAATTTATTTATACATATGTATTAACCTTTTAAAACAATATATATATATATATATGTTAAAACGAAGATTTGCACGGGTTAAATATATAAAATACATATTTTGCGGGTTCATCCGTGTTAAAAACTTTAATATCAATACACTACTTACTTTCACACAAACTCTTGATTGTGTGACCAAGTCAAACGTCAGTGTATTGATATTAAAATTTTAACACATGAACTCAAATATATATTTTATATATATATATATATGGCTGCAGAAAGGAGTTTGCTATTAACTGAAAGGAGACCCTTTGATTCCTCTTGGAGGCCTTAAAGGAACCGAGCAGGGCAAATTCCTAATGTTCACTCCATACATTCTTGTCGTTGCAGCTGTTATTACTATATGTTTATTCATATAGTATACGAAAATGGATGGGCTGCTCACCAACACACATTAGCCAGCATGGTGAGTTTATTGGCTTTTTACCTCTGAGTTTAAGATCAAGAAACACCATGGTCTTTCTTCTCAGTGCCTAATAAGGCAGAATGAATGTTTGTGTAAATGATAAAAGATTTTTTCCAATTATACAATTATGACAGACAAAAATAAAGCATGGCCCTTAATCCCAGGAGGCTGTAAAGTCACCAACCAAGGCAGCGGTTGGTGGCCGAAGGCGGAGGGTGCTAAGAATATCCTGGAGGCGGACCCAGGCTGCCATTTGATGACGACATTTTATTTAGGTACTTACAACTGCAGATCACTTTCAAGTGAAGGAAGATTGCAAGAATTAGAAGAAGAACTCTCTTATATTAAATGGGATATTATTGGACTTTGTGAAGTTAGAAGAAAAGGTGAAGAGACAATTGATTTAAAAAGTGGACATATGCTCTATTATAAAGGCACAAATATTGGAAATACAAGTGGAGTAGGATTCATTATAAATAAAAAGTGGAAGAACAATATTGTGGAGATTGATGGTGTATCAGACAGAGTGGCAAGATTAGTTATACAACTTAATAGCAGATATCAAATGCAGATAATTCAGGTTTATGCCCAACAAGTTCTCACAGTGATGAAGTAGTAGAAGATTTTTATATGGATGTACAAAAGGCTTTTGATCAGAGTAAACAACATTTTAAAATTGTTATGGGAGATTTTAATGCTAGAATTGGTAAACAAATGAAAGATGAAAGTGTTGTAGGTAATTTTGGTTATGGTAATAGAAATGAGAGAGGACATAGACTTGTGGAGTTTGCAGAGAAGGAAAAACTTTATATTATGAATTCTTTTTTGAGAAAAATGTTAGAAGGAAATGGACATGGAAGCATCCAAATGAAGGTACAGCAGAATTGGATTATATTTTGACTAACAGGAAATACATATTTCAAGATTGTAATGTTCTTAATAAATTTAACACAGGAAGTGATCATCGATTAGTAAGGGGTAAGATACATGTTAATGTAAAACTAGAGAGACAAAAATTATTAAGAAAAACTATATTTACAGTTGATATTCCTAATCTTCAGAAACATTCTAATGAATTTAAATTAGAACTTACAAATCGGTTTCAAGTATTAGTAGATTTTGAACATGATTCAGATTTGAATGAAATTAATATGAAAATAACTGATACACTTTTAAAAACTGCAACAAAGATAGCTGGTAGAAAAAAGCAGCAATTGACTAATAAAATTTCTACTGAGACTAGAGAACTTATGAAGAAAAGAAGGAATATGAAGATATGCAAGAATGATGCATTAAAAAAAATTGAATATCTCGAATTTTGTAAAATGGTGCGGAAAAGAGTTGAAAATGATATAAGAAAGTATAACTGTGAACTAGCAAGAAAAGCTGTAGAAGAAAATAAAAGTCTTAAGAATGTAAAACAACATTTTGGTATTGGTAGGAAATTTATATCTGCAATAAGGAAAAAAGATGGAATTATTACTAAAAAGAGGGATTATTACTAAACACAGACATTATGAAATTGGTAGAAGATTTTTATCAAGAATTATATAGTAATAAAGAACAAGTACCTCCTATATCTATTACATCTTCCGAATTGCCCAGAATTTTAAATGAAGAAGTGAGAAATGCAATTAAATGTATGAAAAAAGGAAAGACTCCAGGTAATGATGGAATTATAATTGATATATTAAAAGAAGCAGGTGAAGAAACAGAAAAAATATTAGCAAAGTTATATACCAAATGTCTAAATGATAAAGATGTACTGGATGATTGGAAGAATGCAGTAATAATATTAATATTTAAAAAAGGTGATAAAGAAGATATTAGAAATTACAGACCTATCAGCCTTTTATCAGTTTTATATAAAATTTTTACCAAGATAATTACAACTCGTCTACAGAGAACCTTGGATTTTCACCAACCAAGAGAACAAGCTGGATTTAAAAGTGGTTTTAGTACAGTAGATCATATTCAAGTATTGAGAAAAGTCATAGAAAGGACAAATGAATATGAGTTGTCATTATGTTTTGGATTTGTAGATTATGAAAAGGCATTTGATTCTATAAACATTTCTTCAGTGATTAAAGCATTGGATCATCAAGGTATAGATCCAGGATATTGTCATATTTTAAAGAATATTTATAAAAATGCAACAGCAACAATTAGATTACATAATGATACTGGGAAAGTCAACATTGAGAAAGGTGTAAGACAAGGTGACTCCATATCTCCAAAACTTTTTACAGCAGTGCTGCAAGAAGTATTTTGTGGATTAAAATGGGAAACTAAAGGAGTGAAAGTAAATGGAGATTATTTAAGTCATTTAGATTTCGCAGATGATGTAGTTGTTTTTGCAAATAATGCTTCCGAGCTGCAGGAAATGTTGCAGGAGTTATCAGGTGAAAGTAGGAAAGTAGGACTAAAGATAAATGTTAAAAAGACTAAAGTAATGTTTAATTGATTTGCTCAAAATATGAAAATAAAGATTGATTATGATGAATTAGAAGAAGTTAAGAGTTACAAATACCTTGGTCAGATTATTAATACAGATGGAAACATAATAGAGGAAATTAATCATAGAATTAAACTTGGTTGGAGTGCTTTTGGTAGAAATAACTTGATATTAAAAGGAAATATACCTATGTGTTTGAAAAGAAAGGTTTTTAACAAATGTGTTTTACCAGTTCTTACTTATGGATCTGAGACTTGGACACTTAATAGAAGATCAATACAGAGACTTCAGACCACTCAAAGAAGTATGGAGAGATGTATGTTGGGAGTAACAAGAAGAGATCGAAAATGCAATGTATGGGTAAGAGAACAAACAGGTGTTACTGACCTCATTGAAAAAATTAAAAGATTGAAGTGGAGTTGGGCTGGACATATTGCTAGAAGAGATGATAATAGATGGACAATTGAAATTTTAAACTGGATTCCAAGAGATTGTAAAAGACCCAGAAGTAGACCACATGTAAGATGGATGGATGAAATAAGAAAATGTGTAGGGGTGATGTGGAGAAGAGAAGCTAATGATTGGAGAAGATGGATTAAACTTGGAGAGACCTTCATCCTGCAGTGGATTGATAATGGTTGATAATGATGATGATGATGATATATATATATAATAAAAAGTCAGATGTCACATGACTTATATATAGCTTGCATTTACAAATATGTAAAATTAAAAGCATGCTAATGAGCTCTAAACAAGCTTTTTTGCATTTTTATTTTTATGATAAATGCTTCTACAAAAGAAGGTTATTCAAATCATTTTTATCTTGGATTGTCCCCATCCCCAGACCGGTTTCAACCTATGGGTCTCTTCAGTAAAGAGTTGGAACATTAGATTCAAAAAACCAACTCATGCTAAGCATTTATCTAAAAGTTAATTGTCAAGAAGAAGATCTGAAACTTTTAGACATCTACATGTCTTTAAAGTCAGCTCTTCAGCGGACTTTAAAGACATGTAGATGTCTAAAAGTTTCAGATCTTCTTCTTGACAATTAACTTTTAGATAAATGCTGATGTCTAAAAGTTTCAGATCTTTTTCTTGACAATTAACTTTTAGATAAATGCTTAGCTTGAGTTGGTTTTTTGAATCTAATGTTCCAACTCCTTACTGAAGAAACCCATAGGTCGAAACCAGTCTGGGGATGGGGACAATCCAAGATAAAAATGATTTGAATGCCTTCTTTTGTAGAAGCATTTATCGTAAAAAAAAAAAAAAGAAAAAAAAAGCTTGTTTAGAGCTCATTAGCATGCTTTTAATTATATATATATATATATATATATATATATAAAATAAATAATATCAATAATAACATATAAATTAAACAGAAGTATTTTAAATTATTTTGTAACATTAATATGTCTTTCTTCATTTAATACTCTTGTGTGATCTGGGTTAAAGATAAATTTAAAATTGCAAGATTTTTCATGGACAAAAAAAACTGAGACAGTATTAGACTGATTATTTATAGAATTTTTTTATATGATTGTATAATAGTTGGTCTTCTTTAAGTTTATTTTTCCAAAGTACATATCTGATATTTGATTTTTTGCATTCTCATATAATTTGATATATATATTTTGCATATTAGGATTAGTAATTATTAATCAATCAGTTTACATTTGGAGAAACATAAAATGAAACATATTTATCACTAAATACCATTACATAAATATGGATTGAACATTATTTAAGAACAATATAGATAATCAATATTTAATTATTTTTACTTTTGTTAATTTTATAAGATTTATTATTAAAATTATTCAATGTGTGTGAAATTGGTCTTCTATCATAACATACATTTATAAATTATTAAGTAAATAGCTCAATATTTTCGGTTTTATCCCTCTTAAAACTACATAAATTTTTATTACAATAGAAATAAAATTTAAAGATAGCCAATTCACGTATCATTTATATATTTGATTTGAAATAAACATAACATCTTTCTTAAATAGTTTGACAAGTAATTTATAGTTTAAACAATCATTTTTTTTAGACATTTTGCAAATGCAAAAAACTTTATAAATTTATTTGTTTTTTATTGATAGACAAATTTGAATTATTTAAATTGTTAAATTTATATTTTATTAATATTTTTAAAAACGCAAATAAAAATATCATCAAAGTACCTAGCATATATTTTTAATATTTTTGAAATTATTAAAACTTAACATAACTTTTTTATAATTAAATGTAATAAAGTTGCATACTTGTGCACTATAAGTAGAACCATTGATCATCCTTTAGCCATTTTGTTGTAGCCTTTAATAATAAGTTTTAATAAAGGTAATGGCAAAGACTCAAAATCAAACAATGTTCTTCACCTTATTGGATGTGACACTATAGGCTTTATAATTATAAAATCACAGCTTGTTGGAATAAATGACAAAAAAAATTTATTCATAAACTTTTTATATGTTAAAATCTAGAGGTATGATATAATCTAGCAACAAAATGGTACTCTTAAGCATGATTTCTGTGGGAGAGCAGACTATGTTTAAGTTATAAAGTTATATTAAGAGATTCAAAAAATTATAATATTGTTTACAATGGGAAGAAATGGTTTAGATTAGAAAACATTGAAAAGCTACAAATATACCAGGTATTGAAATATTTCATATAGAAAACATTGGTGCAGAAGAAGTTAAAAATAACATAGCAACATATAAAAAAAGAAAAGAGACTGAGAACAAGTTCTATATGTAGTTATAATTGCTAGTGTATTATTATTTTTTGTTCTTGTATTTTTTCTTTTGGATTTGAAATGGCTGCTGATGTTGATGATTATACAAATATTTATACTTACAAATTTTTATAATATATATTCATAATATATATATATATAGTATTGTTCACAATGCTTAATTTGAAATAACTCTCGGTTTGCTAACTATTGTAAGTAAATAAATTGAAACATATTGAGGATTGATTTAAATATTCATTTGTTTTAACATATTTAGTCAATCTTCTTATATATATATATATATATATATTTAGTCAATCTTCTTATATATATATATATATATATATTTATATATATGTAATAGTTTTTTAATTAATGAATATTTTATTTGTATGTATATGCATATATAAATGGAGTACAAAATAAACAAACATTTTATTTGATAAAATTTTGAATTGTGCTTGGTTAGAGAGTGTTTTAAATATTTATTGTATGATGTTATGGGTTTTAATCTCAAATGTTTATATAGTAAGCACTAAAGCTATTCTGTTATATATATATATATATATATATATATATATATATATATATATATAACAGAATAGATATAAGAGGTCTCAATAATTCAAACAGAATTTCTTCATGATAAACTAACTACTTTTTTATACTGTCGTACAATTTATCATAAATATTTTTGTTTTTATATAATTATTAATATTGTGGGAGAATGTCTGCTATCATATATTAATGTTGTTTTTATTAGTATTTTATTATAATAATTATTTTTATATGAAAGTGTATAATGAAATAATATATGTATGCTGGAAATGAAGAGCCTATAGATTGACTAAGAGGTAGAAGATTAATATCTGTCATAGTAAAATTTTTTAAATAATCAGTTCAGAGTTATATATATATATATATATATATATATATATATAATATAACTAAATAATCAGTTCAGAGTTATATATATATATCGAATTTATACTGCACTTAATTAACTAGTAGTAAATTGAAAAATTTAGCAATTGTTAATGACAGAATAAAAAGTGAATAGATTTAAAGTGATTAATGAAAGAACTTTATGCTCTCATATCAATATGCTTTAGATTGGCCTATATTAATGAATTTAGGTACAAAGATAAGATAGCTATTCTTATCTTTTCAAAGTTTCAATATTATGAATTGGTTAGGAAGTATCCTTTGTTCATGTTTAACAAAACATCATTGATGTGTATAGAGTGTAATTCCCTTCTCATAAAATGTAAATAAACTAAACGTAAATAACAGCAAATGCATGACAGGTAGTATCATGTCTTTTGGGAGTTTATTTATGTTATGTAATCATTAGAAGCTTCAGTTACTTCCTGTTTATTTACATATGAATTATTTATTATTTACATACACACATATATATACACACACATATTTCTAAAGATCTAATTGAATGTAGGCAAATTGATAAATGGTACAATAAACATGAATCAAGACAATTTTTAAATAAATTATTTTGTTATCTTGATTATTTAATTATTCTTGCCATTTTCATCTTATTGGTTTGATTTTATGCATACATGAACTATTCCATTTGATCCTGAAAGTTAAGTTCTGAATTGGAGAAATGCAAAAATGTTGATAGTGTAAAATTGGGATGATGTTACTATAACTTATTCTATTCACAAGTATTCTTTCAAAATGACAGCAGAGTTCAAATATATGGGATGATAGTTTAAAACTCCATAAAAATACTTTTGGATAAGGATGAAAATGATTATTTGGGGATGTTTTGATGTATAAGGAAATATAATTTGGGTATTGCATGGTTTGATCATCATTATCGCCATCAATATAAATAAAACTTCAGAAAATCATTTTTTAAATATTTCTTTATAACAGTAAAAAAGTAGCATTGAAATGAATGACTTCATTAGATTTCATGAACAGAAAAATGGCATTACCAATGTGTGGCTTGAATAGATAAGATTTGAGTTCTGTTAGCTAAGTCATAGAAGTAATATAGATGTACACAAAGAAACATAAGTAAAATAATAGCATTTACAGTTTGGAGGGAGATATGAAAGCAGCACCAAATAAATAAAATGAAAAAAAAAAGGCAATAAATCAGGGTATATTAAAACTTTGAAGTAGAGAGAACTAATTAGTGAATAGATAGGCATATAAAGTCAGCAAAGTAATTAGGGGGGAATGATGAATATAGCATGTTGTTTGATACTGGAAGTTCATGGAGAGGTGAAGACTGTTATACTATTTGATGAAATAATATAGAAAATGTAATATTTTTACCATTAACAAAAACCACTATATGAGAAATAAACAAAAAATATTGATATTGTCAAGATAGAGTTAGAAAAAAAGATATAAGTGGGAAATATAAAAAAAAAGAAATAAGAGCTGAAGTTGAAATGGATATTCCATAAGCATTAAAAAGTACTAGCTAACAAGAGCAAAAGCATTAAGAGATGGAAGATCCAAAGTCATATTCCAGACAAAGTAATGACTTGGAAATAATAAACTGATTTAAGAAAACCATTGAACCATCAACAGAATACTAAAAGAAATAGGATATTCAGCAAACTATAAAGAAAATGTTTAAAGAAAGTGGAAACTCAGCAAATCATTGATAGAAAACTAAGAGAAAATAAAGAGCAGAGTCAATAAATGATGAAGAGAATGCTTAAAAAAAATAAAAAAAATGAAAGAATGAAAGTAGAAAATTAAGGTTTACTATAAAGCATGACCAAAGTTGGAAACAGAAAATATACAGAGAAGTGCACAAATAGAGAGGTTGGTGAATATGGAATTTCAAATAATTGAAGTGATAACACAAAGTAAACAGAATAAAAGAAAAATGAAGACATAGTAAAGGTGCAGAAGATCATAAAATTGTATATATTAAATTGGAGATAATGAGAAAAAGGCAAATGAGAAAGATGTAATTAGTGAACATCAAAATAAAACTAGGATTGAAATAAAGGAAGTAAGATCTGAAAACAAAAAAACTAATCAAGAAATCAATCACAGGAAAAGGGAGAGGTCAAACAGAAAGAGATAGAAAAAAATGACAACTAAGTAATATATTCAAAAGATGAAATAGCTACTGGGATTCAAACAATATTAATTAAATCATTATCAAAAAAATGCATGTTGGTCAAATGCTTTCAACAGTTGCAACCATCTACTCAATTGTATACCTGTTTATACCAATCAACCTTTTTTCAATATGGTTTGGGAAGCTGATTCAGAATCTTTATGATCTGAAGCTTTGAGAGAGGATCCATAGTGAGCATTCAATTTTACTACCTGCTTTCTAAAAAAAGATTATAGGGTTAACCAGGTGGACACTTCTCTTGGGATACTTTTAACTTAATCCCCTTCTTGCAATCCTCACTCCATGAATGCTTGCTTAAACTCAATAAAGTTAAAATGACAGATGAATAATGAGACCCTTCATGCCTGGGATATACCTTGTAGAAGGCTACAAGTTATTTAGTTCACCTTCTCAGTCAAGACATTATTAATGTTCAATATCTTTTCTAGACTAAATAAAGTCAATGAGTGTCTCATCAGCATTTTCTGAAAAAACTTTATTTTAAGGAACTGATTTATCATACCACAAGGTTTGTGGTTTATTGATTGAATATTGATCTTTGCTACTTCTATCATCTCCTTTTCATGTTTATTCATTTTTAATGTAGTCATGGCTATTTTTTGGTAAGTTTGACTATATTGGCTGTTCAGTCTTTCCATGATTCTATCATCATCTCTGATCTCTAGGGATTTAATTTGACTAGCCAGGTCACTTATTAGCTCTTGTACACATTCCAGGCTTCTTTGACTGTAATTATTCATAGCTCTATAGCCTCCAGTACTTGATTTATTTTAATATCCATTTATTCTTGCATCTGGCTTATTTTCACATTTTATTTCCGTTTTGCTTAATTTTATTCATAATTTCCTGTGTAACTTATTTAATTCAGTTTGCTTTTGATTAACTATTTTGTTGTGTTCAAACATTTTATCTTCTATTTTCTACAACAATATTTGAGTTTTTTTGTTATCTTTTTACAATTATCATCTCTTTTTTAATTTTCTTCTTCTCTTTGTTCATCTCTCTTTATTATTCTCTTCTCTTCTTTATTATCTTCTTTTCTTTGTTTATCTCTATTTTTATTATCTTTTTCACTTTGATCTTTTCTCTTTTTACTATTCTCTTCTTTTTTGATCTCTCTTTTTTCTTCACTTTGTTCACTGCTTTCTTCTATCTTCTTTAGCATATCTAATTTCATTTCTATGGACATTTTTAATAATTGAGCTAAGATAGAAGCCACCTCTATTCTCTGGGTTTCTTCCATTGATTGCTGATCTTTTTCTTTCTGATCATATTTTTCCTCCATCTTCCTCAATTTTGCTCTTGTCAGCATAAGTTTGTTATATTTAGACCTTTTTAATCTAAAAAAATGGTGTAAAGTTACTTTTAAACATAAGAAATACAAATATTAATGTTTAAAATAATATCTCATAAAATAAGCTTAACATCACCTTCCTTTTCATGCAATTTCACCTTAACTAATAATACTAATATTATTATTATCCCTAACCTACCTTTGTTGAGACCTTACTATCTTAATACCTGGCTTTATTTATTTAATTGATTTCCCCTGCTTTATTATACATTTTTATACTGTTCATGTGTGCCTGACTAATTTCCTTATTCATTAATATATATATATATATATTGTGTGTGTGTGTATATAATATATATATATATATATTGTGTGTGTGTGTCAACACGTTGACAAGGAAGCAAACCCAGGCCAGCTGCTTGGAAGGCAGCTATGCTAACCACTAGCCACCAATGCTTGACTATGTTATATATTTTTAAAGTACATATGCATATACAAAAACAAATTCATATAATAAACCTTTTACTAAACCTTTTTTTGTAGATCTGATGAGCATTTGACGACAAAAAAATCCATAGCAATGTGCAATCCTGAATTTTAAGTACACAATGCAGCATGAACACCAAAAGGTCTATCTCAACTTAGAAGCTACAAAATACTCTCAACCCAAGATAAAAATAATAATGCAAAAAAAATTGCAAATCTTTGTTCGTTTGAGTCTTAGGGGCTGGTAAATACAACTTTAAACTTATGCTTTGCTCATTTTCTCTGAGATTTAGAGGCTGGAATTCATGGCAGAAGTACATTAAATGATCATGATAATTGACTAGAAATACTACAATTTGAAAGTGGGTTAATGTAGGGTTGAGATAGAACACTCCATGGGATTGCATGAAAACATTATATCCCAATCAACCCTCCATTTATCACCAGCATTGAAAATATGGCAACAGTAAAAACTCAATCCAATCTCCAAAAATCCTACTTTGATTTTTTGTTCAACTTTAAATATGAACTCCTTAAATATACGTTAATATCACTAATTTATAATTCATAATAAAATTATAACTTAATAATCATCCATATTCTTGTCACATTTTTCAGAGTAATAGATTTTATAAAATTACTTTGCATCCAAATACAGTTTTCTTTTTCAGGTTTAATTTCCAAGGTTCAAGTTATGTGGTCACTTTGTATACTGACCACCAGAACTTGATTATCGCCATGCTCCAAGTTTGGAACTATTTACAACAGTATAGAGCAGGGGTGAATATGAGGTGGGTAGGTGGAAAAACATCATTATCATTATTATCTCCATAAATAATCAAAAACAAATGAACAATGAGTACTGCCAATTGTCAGTGTGGACTAATACATAAGTAATTGTTATGATAATAATAAGCTCACCCAACATTAAAATAAGTAATAAACTCATCAATCATTATAACTATCAACATCAATAATAATCCACAAAGAACAGTCAAAAATTGACAGTCAACTTTGGGACTTGATTTAAAAGTTGTACACTATAAAATAGGCTATAAATCTAGCCACTCCCAAACTCAGGCACATATTTAAGTGCTAATCTACAACTAATAAAAAGTAATGCTGAGATACTAAAACATGCTGATCATCATCAGTGTTCTGCTATACAATACTCTTAATATACCAGCCATATATAAACTAATTTTCTCATAAATAAAACAAGATGCAGTAAGTGGACTGTAAAGGTGACACTTTTGTTCCATTCATCATCTCAATATCCAAACATAAACACAATTCCCTACATTAATATAACTTACCATTTATGCTATAATTCAATTCATTAAACAAGAACTTTGTGAACTGTTACTGTGAGCAAGATACAAATATAATAGCTTATTCTAATTTATTTTAAAATTACTGGGATAATTTGAAAATAAATCCCTAAAACTCTATGCAGTATTGAAATCAAATAACATACCCTGTCACTTCATGCATAAGATTGTTGGAGGAACAAAAACATTAACACTAGCACATTTTTAAAAATTATTTAATACAGTAACTGATTAACAGTAAACAAAGCTTTAAAAAATGACATGATAATATTATATTTATATATTTTATCAAAAATATAATTTCATACAAAAAATAAATAACTAGTGGATTTTATTCATTAAATTAATTATTCTTTTTCTTAAGTTGTTTCTTTATAAAAAACAAAAGTTGAATAATAGCCTTTCAATCAGAGATAAGGGCATTTTAAATTAGCTTAACCTCTTATATATAATTTTGAGTGGGGTAATATAGAACAAAGAAAAAAATTATGCTGAATTTTATAAATTATAAGTTACTTAAAACGATTTTTTCTATAATTTTGAAAGGAAAAAAAACACATGAATAAAAAAAATGTTAGACAAGAAAATATTGTCCTACTAGAATTATTGATTCTTATCAATTACTGTCTTATAATTTTTTTTATCTCAAAATAAGAGAATAATATGCACACAAAGAAAAATACCACAGCTTTAATTTTTTGGTAGTCCTTCTTTGCATTTATATTTTTTATTTTTTTATGTAGATTTTTTTCTTGAAGGCTTTTCACTTCCAGGTTAATGTATGCAGTTATTTCTATTTGAAAATGGAGATTTTAGGCTAACAAACATAATAAGACTGTATCCATTTACTTTACTATAAAATTTCTAGGTCAGGCTAATACACAAAGACACTCATCTTCTTGGTTGGAATCAAGGTTGCAGATTACTTTAGGTATATCTTCTTTATATATTTTAATTTTTTGGAAGGAAAATGACTTAGCATATGATTGTCTTCATTTTAAAAACTTTTTTTCTTAGTTTGCTCTACATAATTAATTTTTTTATTGCCTTTATCAGCAGCTTGATCAGGACCTGATTGATGTCTTCAACAACAGCTGAGTCAGGAATGCTTGCTTATTACAAAACACTGAAGTCAACTGATAGACTCACCCTTATTTTTGGAACAAATCTGCTTTAACAAATCACAATTCTGTCTTTTACATAAAAAATAATAATAATCAATTAGATAAATTTTGATAAAAGCAATTGTTCAGATATTTTACTTCTTCAACATAGAGATTGGAAAGCAAATCAAAAACCTAACTTAAAGTCACGTTTTTTTTTGTCATTTCTTTTTAATATATAGTGTAAATGAGCACAGACTTTCACATGACCCACCACTCTCCACTTTATCTAATAACACTGATACACTCAAGTACATATATGCTGAAAAGATAAATAATCACCAATATACGTTTTTTATGCTAAACCAGCAATCATCAGTTGGTCCAGATTATCATCTCCCACACATATATACTATAAGTGCTCATATATATATATATATATATATATATATATATATATATATATATATATATATATATATATAAATATATATATATATATATATATATAATATATATATTTAAGATAGACAATTTTCATAATTTAATGGACAGGCTCCAATCTACTACACACTCCAACTCTTCAACCATCCATCCAATTGAAAATCTGATGATGTAATGCTCAAAGGCCACCCTGAGGCTTATTGTCTATCTTGATATATATCTGAGCACTCATAGTATATATGTGTGGGAGATGATAATCTGGACCAACTGATGATTGCTGGTTTATCATGAAATACGTATATTGGTGATTATTTATCTTTTCAGCATATATGTACTTGAGTGTATCAGTGTTATTAGATAAAGTGGAGAGTGGTGGGTCATGTGAAAGTCTGTGCTCATATACCCTAATATTACATATATAGACACAGGTATATAAAAAGTCTGTGTTTCAGTTATTACATTGTAGAGATGTCTGCCCATCCTTGCATATGTATTAAATGGATTATATTCTGTACATGTGGGGTTCAGATTAATCTTAGGTCAACATGGGTGTGACAAGAATCTTGGCCTCAGGGTGGTCTTCGAGCATTCCATCATCAGATTTTCAATTGGATGGACGATTGAAGAGTTGGAATGTGTAGATTGGAGCCTGTCCATTAAAGTATGAAGATTGTCTATCTTAATATATATCTGAGCACTTATAGTATATATGTGTGGGAGATGATAATCTGGACCAACTGATGATTGCTGGTTTAGCATGAAATACGTATATTGGTGATTATTTATCTTTTCAGCATATATGTGCTTGAGGGTATCAGTATTATTAGATAGAGTGGAGAGTGGTGGATTATATGAAAGTCTGTCCTCATATATCCTATATATTACATATATAGACACAGGTATATAATAAGCCTGTGTTTCAGTCATTTCTTTTTAATTAATTTTTTTTAACAAAATAGAAAAAAACAATCAGATAAATTACACTGTATTTTTTTTTTGGAGAGAGATATAAAATACAAAAAAAAAAAAAAACTTTTCTTAATGAAAATAAAGTCCATCAAATTTATTTTCTTATTAAAAAAAAAACTTTACATATATAAATTAATTTACTGAAGAGAAAGATTTTTGTCTCAATAATTTTCAAAACTAAAATTTAAACTGGGAAATAGAAAAAATTATTGAAGAGAGAAAACAAAAGACATTATTAATCTGATGATATAGTTCTTTTTCTTTTTACAACCTTTTATAAATTACAGTACATTCTTATTATTAAACTTATGTTTAACACATCTGAATATTCTCATATTATAATGTGATGAAAACAAAATTAAATAAATGTAACATAATGGAAGATTAAATACTATTTTCCCATGAACTAATTAACTATAAACTTAAGAAGTATGCTGCCAAGATATATATATATATATATATATATATATATATATATATATATATATATATATATATATATATATATATATATATATATATTGTGGCCATCTGAATGGGCACAAGGGTTTGAGATACTTTGTATCTTAAATAAATAGTTATATTATATTTAAAAAAAAATGAAATAGCCTTAGAATTTTAAATTTTTTTTTGCTGGAGATTGTTTAAAGCTTAAATATGGATTGCTTATGCAGTTTATTGACCACTTTATAAGTATTTATTAGTATTATTGTGGTTAATGAGGTATTTAATGTAAGGAAGGGGGGTTGTTTATTAATGGAATTGATACATCTTGTTGGAAAGATGCAAAGTTATTTTATATTATTGTAATATTAGTTGAATGGTTTCAAAATCCTTTATTCATTAATTCTTATCCTTTTGTCAACAGTTAATAGCAGTTTCAATTATATTTAGTTAAGATAGTTTAATATTTAGGTTGCAGTGCATGTGTATGCATGTATGACTCTGCATTATGTTTCATTTCATTTTCATCTTTAATAACAGCAAACAATAGTACATTCACAATAAAAACATTTAAATAAGAGTAATTATCTTAAATAATTTAACAAATATATATTTCTTTCCAATGATTAATAGATAGTTAAATCAATGGATTATTTTATAAATTGAATAAATTATTAATCATTTTTATTTGATAGTTAATTAATATTCATTTTTCTTTCAAGTTTGTAAAAGCTATTTATTTTATTATTTGTATTTTTTTTCTTGTCTTCATTTAGTTTTAAAAATCAAAATGATTTTTTTTTTTTTGAAAAGATTTGTTTTTGCATATGTAATTAGTTAGTTAGCAAGATGCGTGGGAGTAACCTTGGGAAAAGGCAAATGAAATTTGCTAAAGAGAGGTCTTTTAACAAAGATTTCCAGTGTAAAATTTGCTCTTTGTAATGTAATTGTAGACAGTAAACAGTGGTTCATGTATTGTAAAAATTAAAGCCAGTTACTGAAGTCAAATTGACTTTGAAAAGACTTTAGAGTAAAACTTCCAAAGGAGCTTAAGAACTTTATTATGGAAAAAATTAATTAAAAAAATGCAATTCTAAGGTTTTAAAAAAAGGTATGTCGGTTTGATTAACTCTCTTCGATTTAAACATTTCTGAATTAATCCCTTTATAACTATTACTCTTTTAAAAATGTATGTTAATAACTTCCAGTCTATATTATTTCATTTAATCACCATTTTAAATAGGAATGGTTTACATAAATATTATTGTTGTATCATTAAGCAACGTATTTTTTTTTTTTGATATATATGAAAAACGCATGCAGAACTGTTCTATAGAATATATTTTAATTTCTCACTATTGTTCGTGTAGTGTTCTTTGTGAAGATTATACATAGACTTAAGGATATGTCTATTTTGATAGATCATACTATGTTTAAGTTCATCATAAGGAGATAACAGTATTCATTTATTTGATATTTCTGGAGCTAATACATATTTTTAAATTAAGGAAATAAAATGTAAGCTACTTCTGTTTAAATTGAATAGAAGGACAGAAATGCGGGTAATTTTTGTTCTCTTCAATAAGGATGGAATATAAAACAAAGCATTATTAATTATGGAATTACTAAGGACAATTTAAAGTATTATTAAATGCTATTCAGAAAAATACTAAGGATAATTGCGTATTTAATCCAGAACTGCACGGAGAATTTCTTATATTTTCAGTATAATAAAGGAGAAATTCACTGCTTGTGTATGATTTGGTACCTCAAATGGATATGCTATGAACACTGAAAGGTGCTGGGCATATTTAAGTTATGCTTATATTTTTTTTTAAAGTTATACTGCAGAAGTGCATTTTAGTTTAAATTCAGTTTGGAATGTGTCCCATATTGTTTCGTAAAACCTGGAACCGAGCTTTGCAAGTGAACTTTTATTTTAAATTACAAAACTAATAACTTTTGTTTCTTTATTTTTATTTTTATTTTTTTTTATTACTTGTCATAATTAATGTATATGATAGATAGATAGGCTTTATTTATTATTATGTTATTTATAATTTGGGTATGTTAACCATCAAGAACGTTTCTGAAGCGTATCTAAATGAGGAGTACGCTGGTAAAAATTGATTGTGTTTAAATAGGTCTTATTGTTTCCTTATGAAGGTGAAAGAAATATTTTTTTAAATATATTATTAGAGAGGTTTACATTTATTTTGTATACTTTATTATCTCAAAGTGAAAATTTTGTTCTTTGTTTAAATCAACGAACTTATAATAGAAATAGTTTGTTAGATATGAAAGAAAGTTCGTTCGTAATAATTAGAACCATTAAATTTTAAAAAGTAACCTAAAGTTTATTAAATTAAAAGTTATACCTTAATGCAATATTTAGTTATCATGTTACCTGCTTAGTGTGTAATTTAGAGTTAATATTATATATACTTTTTATTCGCGGGTGTGTGTTTGTTTTGCACAATTATAATATTTGTTTGATAAAGTATAGTTTGTGAATAAATTTATGCATAAATTTCGTACACTGTCATATTCTACTGAGTTGAATGGATTGGTATATTATCTGTATGTATTTATCTGCCAGCGTGTATTTATAATGTTCGATATTTAGAGAAGCTATGAGAATAGAAAGAAATCTGATTGCGTTATAATGTCTGTAGGAATAAAAGATCTTGCTTATTTAGTATATGTTAATAATTTTCCATGAGTAGAGCCTAGTTTATTTTATATGCATATGATTAATGATATTTTTTTGAAGTGATGTTCTTAGGGCCCTGGTGATGAGGAATTAAATCCCCACCAATAATGTATTTAGAAGTAAATGAGTTATTGTTGAAATATGATTAAATGATGTTTAGGAAGTTATGTGACGTTTTTCTTGGATTCTTGGTGTTGAGGAAATGTTTCACCAATATTTAAATCAATGAATTATTGTAGAAGTGTTCAGTAAGAGTTTATCTGCTCCTCATGTAGATTCCCCTTGTAACGTATAGTATATATAATCATAAAAATATAGCTTTGTGTTAATTAATATGTGGCTAGATAAATTGTTAGATTAACTCTTGATGTAGTATTAGTGTCATATTTTTATTGATGAATTACGACATTGTTCGAAATAAAATAATTGTATGATATTTTCTTAATGAATGGAGAGTTTATAGAAAAGATTGTTTTACATTATTGCTGCTTGAACGTGCACACACACGCGTAATATAAATAATATCGCGTATATAAAGTATAGAATTATTGAAATTAAAATGAGAAATAAATGCTTTTGAAATATACTACATTCATTTAATAGAAGTATAAAGTATTAAGATTAAAACGGGAAATAAATATTTTAAAATACAGTGTATTTATTTAAATAAATGTTACAAATCATCAAATCATCAGAATAAACATGATTTTGTTGCTATAAATGAAAGATATACGTAATTGAAAGTGATTATTAGTCAATTAGAGAAAGTTGCTTTGCTGAAAGCCAAATATAAGTAATTTGATTTATTTGGTTAATCAAGAGTAATATCCTCTCAAAAGTATTTTTTTGTGCTAATAATATAACATGTTATTTATTTATTGTCATATAGATGAAACATGTAGGCAAAGCCTGTGTTCGAAGTCAGGATATTTAAACTTTGTTATTAATTTGCTTTGATAGTAGGGATAATCCCAAACTGATGCTAAAAATAAAAATTTATTTGATAATTTAAAGGTCTGTAAAACAAATAGTTCATTTGAAAAGATTATGTTAAACCAAATTTATTTTATTTATAATAAATGATTTGTTTAGTTATTTAAAATCTTAAGAACTGTGTCTTGAGTTATTCTTGTGTACATTCATATTTCCATTTCCACATCTCCACATTTCATAAATCTATTATAAAACAGATATATTATTTTAGAGTTATAATATTAAATTTGCTAGTGTCTGACAATATTGTATTTCTTAATCCAAACATTATAAAGAGTATTTGCCACTTGATAAACATATTAGAAAGGTTGCCAGGTCAGTATATTTGTGAGATGATGATATGAGATTAAAATACCCTATCTCTGTCATTATCTTATTATTGAAACACAGTAAAATATTTAGTCAATTTGTTTCATTATATTTTATCATACTTTATAATTATAACTTATGGGCCAATGTAGTTTATTTAATTCAACTGTGTTTGTTAAATTCCCTGAGATCTTATTGTTTATTTCTTGATTGGCATTAAAGTAGATGTTTAGATTATGATATGCCAAGTCATAGAATTGTTTAAGAGTATAATTATAGCAAGCTGATATATGTTATACTTGGATGAAGGAAGAAATTAAGTTTAAAGTATATTTTAATAGACTGTACCAAATAAACATTATGATTCTTTATCATACAATTAATTAACAAAGGAATTTACATTATATTAAATGTTTTATAATATTTCTTCTTTTATTCATTTATTATCATATATCTTATGAACTGCCTATAGCCTCCCACTGAGCTGAGCTGAACATAAACTTAAATATAGAGTCTCAGTAATAATTTTGTATTATATATTTTGTTATATTGTTCTATTCATTAATAGAACTGGTGCCTAGGCATTTCGTTCATGTAATGTATATGAGCGGTGTTGGGAGTGTAGGTTATAGGGTATGTTTTCTGTTGCCCATCATGGGGCAGACATAGCTTTGGTGGTGATGATTGACTGATGATGATGAGAAATATGTTTTCTGTATGCCCATTGTGGTGGCTTGAGATATATTTGACATCTTAGTAGATAGATTGCAATACGGATTTTGTTGTATGAAAGTGGTAGCTCAATCAATTGTGCAATGATGATGATTGGACTAGGTTTTCTGGTGACCAATGTGGATGTGCGATGTGTAGTGGAGCTACACATAGTCTAGGTTGGATTGTGGTGCCCAGATGTCTTGGCATTGAGTAGTTTAGTATATTTTTCAGATTATTTAACGTTTTCTGGTGTGCCAATTTTGGACATCGATTGACATTGATTGGTTAATGATTGGGTAACTTGGCATGATTGATTAATGATGATGATCCTGGTGAGGTTTTCTGGCACAACATAGTGGCCTGATTGGTTGATAGATGATTAACTATAGAACTGTTTTTTGTTGTCCAGTGTATTAGGCCCAATGATGATGATTATAGTAGGTTTTTTGGTGCACTAATGTAGCTGCATGATTGATTAATGGTGGATAATTATAGTGCTAGTTGTTGATATTTGATGTGTCAAGTCACAATGATTAGATATGAAGTTGGTTTCTGGATTCCCAACATTTGATGTATGGATATATTGTGACATAGATAAGACAAGTTGTGGCTTTGTGGGCTTGATAATTATAGTGATGTATGTCTGATAGGATTATATAGTATACAACCAACATACCAAATTTGATAAATGAAAGTTGTATGGTATTGTAAATATTAATTATAGTCTTGAATGGCGCAGAGAACTTAACTTAATAATCATGCTTATTAAAATTGTGTTGTCTTCATTATTATATAGAAGTCAATTTAATGTACAGTATGAGTGTAGGTGAATATAGAGATTTTATCCAGCTAACTCATTAATGTTTGGATCGATATTGTCAGAGTATACAGTACAATAATTTTGCTATCAAATGTGGAAACCGAATGTTACATGAAATAACACAAATAAACATACTAGAGTAATTTTATGTACTTATAAGTGATGATGGGAAATTTAGATTGTTTGATTGGGGAGGGGGAGTGAAGCTGATGTACCTTACCTTTTCTTTGTCTGCAAATATTAATAAGTAAAAATATAAAGTACAATGGAAGAGTTTAATATTGATGAAGATTTGGGCAGGTCCCAAGAAATATTATCACCAGAGGTGATTGTCTTGTCTCCTGATATAGATTCGGGAAATGAAACTATAAACTTCATCAATAAAGAAGATAGTAAGGCAGAAAATGTCTCATTGGGAGGAGCATTTGATTACTCCAAATTGATTGATGCAATAAACAAGAATTCAGATAATTTAGCTAAACAAATGTTAGAGATGAAAAAGAATTCAGATAATTTAGCTAAACAAATGTTAGAGATGAAAGATAGTATGATGTCAAAGGAAGATTTTAGAGAGATGAAAGATAGTATGATGTTAGAAATAAGGGTAGAAATGTCGGAAATAAAGGAAAATTCAGTGAAACAAATGTTAGAGATGAAAGAAGTTAGGGAGAATATGAAAAGTCAGACACATAAGCTAGAAACGATAGAAGTTGATGTTAAGAATCAGCTGCAGCAAATAAGAGTAGACTGTGAGAACTCAATAATTCAGCTTAGGGAAGAAATACAGGAAAATTTCACAAGGGCAGAAATGACAATTGTAAACAAGGGACAAGAATATCAAGAGTTATATAGTAGGTACGCTAATGAATGTACTATAGATATTGAACAAAAATTTAGAATATTTGAGGAAAAGATAGAAGGTGTCAGAGAAAGTGTAATAGAGCATCAGAATAGAAGTGTAGATAGCACCTCAAAAATAGATGACCAGATTAGTGAGTGCCAAGACCAGATTAAGAATCTAAACTTGAGAGTGGAGGCACAGAAACTAGAACCAGGAGGGTCCAATCAAGATATGGTTGACCAAGTTAGACACATCAGCACAAGAATAGATCATCTAGAGATAGGAGGTGGGGATGTGCAAGCCATAGTAACTAAATTAAGTGAGGTGAGTGAGGGATATCAGAATTTGAAAGTAGAAATAGATGGTGTAAAGAGTTCTGTGAATAGACAAGTCTTTTCAGACAAGGTAGAAGATAGACTTAGAAGTGAACTGAGTTGTGAGTGGAAGAGATGCCAAACTAGGTTAGAGAGATATGTTCAAGATGCTTTAGGCCAAAAGCAGCATTTAAAAATGGATGTAAGGCAATTAGGCACTGCAGAGTTGAATGCTACTGAGGTTAAGGAAGTATGTTGTGGTCTAGTTGATCAGTATTCTTTAGGATCCATAGAAGAGGTAGAAAATAACAGAATAGATTTGCAGAAGTTAGAATCAGAGAAAGCAAGGATAAATCATGAGAGAGATTCATGTGATTCTATGGCCCTTAAGTTTTTAATCATTAAGTCTTTTAAAGGGGAATACTTGGAAAACCCCTTTGAGTTTTTGCAAAGCTTGGATGAGTTGTTTTCACTTTGTCCATTGTCAGAAATGGAGAGGATTGCTATTGCTAGCAACCATCTGTACTTATCTTCTAAGGATTGGTGGCAATCTTTATTTGATAAACTACATAGTTACAGAGATTTTAAGCATTTGCTGTTAAATAGTTTTTGGGGAGAGGATAGGCAGGACAACTTAAAGTACCAAATATCTCAAGAGAAGTACAGTCATTATAAGGGTAGTTACACTCAATTCTTCTGGAAGCAGGCTGGAAAATTGAAGACCCTCACTGCCTACCCGTTATCTGAACAACAAATTGTTCGCATATTATGGCACAACCTTCCTCGCCATGTAGAACAGATCTTAATAGCATCAGACAGGCAAACCATTGAGGAGGTTGTTGATCTGTTAGATTCCATTGAAATTAGTGATAAAGTGAGTGATGGTAAGACCAGAGCTAATAGGGAATCCCTTGCCTCTGTAAATAGCATTAACATACAAGGTAGATCCCCATGGTATCAAAATAGGTTAGCTAGAAGCAGAAGTAGGTACCAACCCAAGTCACAAATAAAAAGTGGGCCTTATTATAATCCTCACTCTATTCTAAGGAGGAATGATGATGGTGTTCAACCATCCACCAGTGGCATGCAAACCACACCTAAAAAGGGTGCGGCCAATACTAAGAATGATAGAGCATTAAACTAGAAAGGACCTCAATGAAACATTTCTCACTTTGGGGCCCTATTCATAGAGATCTGGGGAACACAATATACTGGATGATAAACAATCTTGATTTTGACATAGAAGGTTGGGAAAATGAAAGTTAAATGAATCTCCAATTTTATACAATTATCCTGTGATCAGGATTACCATTTTAGGGTTAATCATCAATGCCTTGATTGATACAGGTAGTCAGGCCTCATTGGTATCTGAGGATGTCTATCATAGGGTTATGCAAGTTAATGAATCCTTACCTATTTTACCATTGAAGTCCCTGCATGTAACTCTGGCCAATGGCAAGAGAGTAAAGTTATCTAATAAACAGATTTTTATTACCTTTAAAATTAATAATTTAGAACTTGAACATGTATTCTTGATCATGCCTGGCTTGATTCATGAAGTTATAATTGGTTCAGACTTTATGACTCTTAACAATTGCACTATCAATTATTGTAATCAAACTTTTATGTATGGGGAAGAGATTTCCCCCCTCAGGAGAAATTATGTTAGTCAGGACAGTCAATTAATGGCTATGCTAGAGGCATCAGTTGATGTAAATATTAAAATTAAGTTAGACAGTTCGAGTATCATTGGCACAGAATACTATGGGCCATTTTCCCAATTATTGTCTCAGTATAGATTTATTTTCTCTAAGATACCAGGCATAATCAAAGGATACATTCATAGAATCAAACTGAAGGACAATGAAATATTCCAACAATGTACATATCCAATTCCTCATCAATATCAAACAGAGGTCCAACAACAGATCCAGAAGATGATTGATTGGCAGATCATCAAGCCTGGCCCCTCACCTTATGTTAATCCCCTAGTTGTCATGAAAAAGAAAGATCATTCCCTTCAGGTCTGCTTAGATGCCCATATTTTAAACCAACATATGGTCCCTGAACACAACATTCCTTTGCCGGGTCAGGAATTGCTTCTTGGGTTTTGAGGGAGGAGCATATTCTCAATGTTTGATCTGACCACAAGCTACTGGCAAATCCCATTACACCCAGAGGACCAAAAGTACATAGCCTTTCATCATCAAGGCCATTCTACATGTTCCAAAGGATGCCATTCAGCTTGATAAACAGTGGTGCAGGACTGATCAGATGTTTGAATGTGATCTTTTCCCAGAAGCTCAAGGATTTAATAGTTATTTATGTTGATGACATTGTCATAGCCTCAGACAATTTGCTATAGCATTTAGACCATTTGAAGTTATTCTTTTCAGAATGTTATATGCATAATATTAAAATTAATCTGGAGAAATGTACATTGGCTGCCAGGGAAATCTCCTTTCTTGGTCATTTGATTGGTGATCAAGGGATCAAACCTCATCCAGATAAAATAGCTGCTATTAAACAATTTCCCACTCCGAAAAATAAAAAGCACTTGAGGTCATTTTTGGGACTGTGCAATTATTACCATCATTTTTACAAGGACTTTGCCACTGATACCCTCCATTTGTCCATCTTATTAAAGAAGGGAGAACCCTGGGTTTGGACCATAAACCATGACAAGGAATTCCAGACTATCAAAAATAATTTTTTAGAGACAGTCATTCTGGCTTACCCTGACTTTGACAGGGAGTTTTATCTCCAGACCGACAGTAGTGGGTTTGGGTTGGGGGTCATCCTTTACCAGCTGAATGAAAATAGTGAGCCCAGTGTTTTATACTTCTTAAGCCATCATCTAAAAGGACCTGAACTTAACTACACTATGACTGAGAGGGAGGCCCTGGCCATTGTCTGGGGGTTCCAGAAATTGAGGCAAATACTATTGGGATCTCAGGTTATTGTGTTATCTGACTATCATAGCCTGGAATTTTTAAATAGAAGCTATTTGCATAATGATAGATTGATTCGATGGAGCCTGTATCTCCAGCAGTTTTCATATCAGATTATTTACAATTCAGGCCAAAACAATATTGTTGCTGATGTTCTCAGTCGACACCCAATCACCGTAGTATACCAAAACCCCTGTACTGAGAATATCATTGTCTGTAATTTAGAAACATTACTAGAGGATGAAGTAGTGAAAGGTTATAATGAATTACCCATACTTCAAGCACAGGACAATGACTTAAAGAAAATAGTTAGTGTTTATAAATCCTGATGGTTTAAAAGAAAGGAGAAGGTATATTGATAGGATTAGGGTCAATTATAAGATAGTTGATGGAATTTTACTAAAGAGGATAAGGGAAATGGGGGAGGATTCTTGGAAGGTAGTAGTTCCTATGTGTCTGATAGATAAGTTAATATATTATATCCACTGTCAGTATGGCCATTTTGGGGTTCAAAAGATAAAACCCATTATTAAAAATCACTTTTATTTTCATAATATGACTGAACTTATTGTAACAAAACTTAGGAATTGTGAAATCTGCCTTAGGACAAAATTTAAAAATAGAACTTATGTGGGAACATTACAACCCATCTTGCCAAACCAGCCCAATGAATTACTAGCCTTAGACTTTTATGGACCCCTTCCTCCATTTAACCGACAAAAATTTATCCTTGTGACTTACGATGTGTTTTCTAAATTTGTATCTGCATTTCCAGTCCCAAAGGCCGATGCCAAGAATGTCACTAAGCATTTAGAAGCATCCCAGTTTCCAGTGGTGGGAAAACCAGTTTCCATCCTTACAGATCATGCCACTGCTTTCATTTCTGAATATTGGAAGAAATGGTGCAAAAAGCAGGATATCAAGCATGTTATGTGTTCTATACGTAATCCACAGTCAAACCCCAGCGAGAGGATTATGCAAGAACTCAGTTGTTTATTTAGGGTGTATCTGGGTGGGAACCATAGGCAATGGGTACACAAGTTACCCCAAATTGTGCATTATATTAATGTAACTATTAATGAGTCCACTAAGGTGTCACCCATTCAGTTACACTTTGGTCGCATAGAACCCCTATTAATTAAAGTCCCTTTGCCTGTTATTCCAGAGGATGTTGATGTCTCACGTGATCTGATGCTGGCTTTTGCTACTCTGAGAAGGATGGGTGACAAGCGTGTTTGCCATAGTAAGACTGGCCCTCATCCTTTCAAGATCCATGATCATGTGATGCTTAGAACTCCCCATGTCAGCAATCTACAAAAACATACCTTTAGGAAGTTTTTAGATCTCTATGAAGGCCCTTATGAGATAGTAAAACAGGTGGGTGAGAACGCATTTTTGATCTCTACCCCAGAAGGAATGAGAGGTATCTACAATGCTCATAGCTTAATACAATATCCAGTTAAAGTACCAGATAGTTAATAAATGTGAGAATATAAAAAAAATTCTGTATGCATCGTTTTCTAAAGTGTAAATTAATTTTATTTGTGTTGTTTAATAATGATTAACATAATCTAATGGTGTTACTTAATTCATTTTTTTCTTTTATAAAATATATGTATGTATATATATATATATATATATATATATATATATATATATATATATATATATATATATATATATATATATGTGTGTGTGTGTGTGTGTGTGTGTAATTAGGATTGACTATTGATGAATCAGCAGAAGAGGACTTAAGGCAGTCACCTAATAGGCAACAAAACAGTTAAATCAATTTATTCACTATTTAAGGGGCACTATTGATATTCAAAGTATAAAAAAACAATGTAATGTTAAAACAAAAATTGAAATATACTTTAAAATGTAAGATACAAATCAGAAATGATGAATAGAGAAAAGTGATTTTATCAAAATCACCAGCTATGCTGAATCTATTTTAAAATATGCTTACTCTTTTTTCACTGTTTGTATGGGCATTATCATGTTAATAAGACATAACAATTGTTAGGAAATATTTTATTGGCCATATATGCATGGTAATGTCATATCAGTTTTGAGCAAAATAAGTAAATCAGCAAATAAAAACTATTAATAAAACATGTATCAGTCAATGACAACCTATTATTCCTCATAAAAAAAATATAGAAATTATTTTACTCCACTGTCTCTATTCATCACAATGAAATATTTGGTTATGATATATGATTTATTTTCAAAACTTGTAGTGGTGTATCCAGTCTCTCAAACTAATTAATCAATGAATCCCTGGAAAAGAAAGTCAAACTGGTTATATCAAACATATCTAAATTCATATGCTTGGAGATGGGTGTGGAATGTGCAGCATATAGTAAATTATATTAATTAAACAGTGAATAAATACACTCACATTGATTTGCTTACATTTAGGCAGGTATAACCTGAAGCTGCAGATGCTCACCAAATTTAAGTTCATGAGAGATGAATACAAATGGGTAAAAAGAAAATAAAAAAAAAACTAAATTATCATTGCATGAATTTCAGATTTGGTGAATGAAGTTTTGATAAAAACTTCAAATACAAGCAATTCAGAAAAGTACATATTTAAGAAATTCATATATATGCATAAAGTTGCCTACTAAATTGTTAAATGGAAAGGTGAAAATACTTTCTGGGTAGAGGATGAAAATGGTATGAAAAGATATATAATGTTAGAATATTAAAACTAGAGGATGGAAATAGTATGAGAATATATATAATGTTAGAATATTAAAACTTCGTTAGATAAATTAAAAGAGAAGTTGTGTCAATCTTGTATTTCTCTGTTTGTGATAGTGGAGGTATGTACATATGTTTGCTATATCCATTTTTATTTATGTATATGTTTTTTTGTATTGAATATTAAGGCTGATCACTTTTCCTTTGGCTAAGATCTTGATGGATAATTGATCCTATGCAGAATATCTACTGTATAGTATTGATTCAATCAATATATTTCTGGATTCCAGATTTAATTATGAAGTATTGCAGCACTGATTTTCAGTTTTATATGGTGAATGGTCTAGGATGATACAGAAATAAAAGTAACAACAACAACAACAATAATAATAATGATGATGATGATGATGACAGCAACAACAAAATAATGTAAAAATTAACAAAATAATTAAATAATATTCAGTACAAATAATGCCAAATAAATAATAACTTACAAGGTGTTTTAGAATAAATAAATTACAATTTTTATACATAAAAAAAGGTAGAATATGGATATGCAAGTAAGTTTCCAAAATCTGGAAAGAAAATTTTCTACTTTGAAATGTTTTTTTATATTTTTTTGTAAATACATTAATTGTTTAATTAAAATTAAATCTGGCAATAAAATATTGATTGGTAGAATAATTGCAAGTAAAAAAAAACATGGAAATAATGTGAAGCTGAAGTTGATGAAAATATGTTTTTATAATATGTTAACATAGCATAGCTATCCATATATATCAGAAAGAAAGAAAGAAAGACATTGACTGAAGGCAGACAGTGCTTAAAAATATTATGCAGCTAAAATAATTAAAAACCCTGCCATTATATGAAAGATTCTGAATTATAACAATTGTTTGTATTATATAATTCCAGTTATTTATCTTACAAAGAATACAGTAGTTAAAAGTACTTTTCAAAATTAGGTTATACAGCTATAAAGACAAATTTCTGTATGATGGAAAGTATCAAGCTCATGTGCTAGAGCTTTCAGAAATGCAGCCATGATAAAATCAATTATGTAACTCTCCTTGACATGAAACAATACTTGTCACCAGTTCAGAAGTGATGATGCTATAAAATAAAGCTTTTGCCTAATCTTGATGACAATGTTTTCTTTTTTTCCCACCAGTTGTCAAACTAACTGGTGAAACAGAAGATTACTGAAATTAAAAAAATTAAAGATCTCATATGGCATATCTAAAAATCATTAGCCATGTATAATATAGTTTCCTTATTTTATAGGCATATATTTTTGAACTACTAAACATCACATGATCACCATTTCTTATGCTTGCTCAAGCTGTTAAAATTGGCAAAATTCTCTATATAGTACTGCCACTCAATGCAAGCCATGGTAATCTATGGATGCAAAAAAATTTGTGCATAAAATCTCTATGTAGTGTCTACTGATCTAATAGCACCAGACTAGTTTTTAGCTTGTGGCTTTCATCAGGCTCCTCATAGATGAAAGCCACAAGCTAGAAACTAGTCTAGTGATATTGGCTGAATAGACACTAGATAGGGATTTTATGCACAAATCTTCTTGTATCCATCAATTATTCTGGCTTGCACTGAGTAGCACTACTATATGGAGAGTTTGGCATATATATATATATATATATATATATATATATATATATATTGTCATTTCTCCATTTAACAAAATCTAAAACACAGGCAAAATACACTAAAGCTGATCGAATCCGGATGCTGGGATCCAGAATCTGACCAACATTCAATCCTTTCACTTCTGCTCTATGATCTAATACCCTATGGATGATATTTCTCAACTTACACAGACATTCAATTTAACCACAGTCCAGAAGTCACCCAGGGTAAAACAAGAGACTCGTAAATTAACTAACTTAACTCTGATTTGGTCAGATATACACACATATGACTAAGTGATTATTATGAAACCTAATAGGATCTTCTACATATAGATAAAATAATGTATGTGCAAATAAATCTAGAGTTGGATAAAATGAAGTCATGGACAATAAAGATATGGAAACTAGTTAGATATTTTAAATATTATTAATTTAATAAAACAATAACAAATAGTAAAACTAAAATATACAAAATTATGTAATGTGAACATGAAAGATTATGCTCGCAGGCGTCACATAACTAATGAGATTAATGTTACAAGTTATCTCATTATAAGTATTCAATAAAATGTAGTGTGGTATTTAATTTTATGCCTATATTAATATGCCAAATTTCTAGCTCTTTTGTAGTCCACTAAATCATATGAAACTTAATAGCCAAAGTTATATAACTACATTAATAGTGCTCCTGTGGCATCTATTTATATCAAGTTAAGTTGAGCACACAATTAGGCTCAGAGATACACAGGTTAGCATGTTAACCTAGATTAGGATATACACTGATGCTAGATAAGTGTTTAATATACAAGGAGAGAAAACTGGTTTATAATAGGTTTACCTATATACTCTATGACACATATTAAAATATTAATAAACTAGAAGGTGCAAATGGGTCATTATTTATGGGCTTCATCCTCAAAGACTCAGTTGCCCTACAACTGCTCAACTTGCTATGAATAAGAACATTAGTAGTTCAGGAAGTCGGACAAGCATTAATTATGAATAATCTAGTTCCTTGTGCCCTAGTTCTAAAAAAGTGTGCTTTACCCAAACTAAGGGGATAAGTGTGACCTCCACCAGCAACTCATCAATAATCATGCAGCAAGCAGATAATTGCATATTGCATACTTACCTTACAGACACATCTGCAGCTTATACATATATAATGCAAATATGTAAAATTATATTAGCATGCCTTAAAAATAGATATCGTCTATTTGCATATCTACACAACCTAGTTTAAGATTATTACCTGTGTCTCAACATATATAAATCTAAAGAGGACAAAGCGCATTTGAGGGACAATTACAGATAAAAAATTAGAAATATGCTTTGAGAATATCTCTGTGGCTAGTTCCTATGATATACAAGTTACATGTATAAATAGTTATAATTTATAACTAGAGAGAAGCAAACTACAATTTTAACTAGAGAACTACTGATTATTAGAATATTAATACATAAAATTAATCAGTAAAATAATAATATGATCTTGAAACAGTGAGTGAGAACAATAATAATTCAATTATTTAATATTTATTATAGTGAAAATTTGAAATTATCTTCACAGAGTGATAAGCTAAAATTATATTTATAAATACTCACGGTTTCAAGTTATTTGGCATATTAAATACATATAATATTAAAATGATACAATTATAGAATAAATTGAATAGATTAGAAATAGGCATAAAATACCACAGAAAATTATACATTTAGTTTAAAATAGATTATCATAGTTTTACATTTTAAAAGAGAATTTAATATTACAAATTATACATTCAGACAAGATTTAAACATTAGCATTTAATGGCTTTCTTTGCAGATTTTAGAAAAGGTGTTTGAAAAGGTAGGTTTAATAAATAGCTAGCCTTTTAAATAAAGAATTGAAAGTCACAATTTATGAACAGAGCTCTGAATGAAAATTTACCGATCAGTTGTTTTCATTGCAGTTCTGGGCACTTGTAATGATAATAAGTTGACACTTTTGATGATGATTTAAAGATGATGGAGGTTTTTCCACAGCTGCTTTACTGGTGTACGGCATTATGTTTTATTGGACCAAAGTTCTTTCCTCTCCAGCAAGGAGAAAGAGGTGAGGGATCGCTTACTTTATCCCATCATTTTAAAGGTAAAATCAATGTGGATTCTGTTTACAATTCACTTATTATATATGATCGATCCTTGGCAACAAAACTTTAAGAACTTATATCTTTCTAACTCTGGCCATCTGATTATTTTTACAAGCTTGTCTGTAGCTGAAAAACCCATTACATTATTTAGAAAAACATATTTAATTACTAAAACTATTTGAAAAACTATTACTTTATTTTAGAAAAACATTTTTAATTATCACAACTGATTTAGATTTTGTTTTCTATTTTTTTTCCTCCTGCAGTTTATTGGGACAACACTATAAAATTCTGCAAATTGTCATCAAAATATTGCATTTATAAAATCAAGTTCACGCTATTTTAGGACTATTGCATAAACTAATTTTAAAAGTTGTTTACAAAAAAAACTAAGTTGCTTTGATAATTAGTATAAAACTAATTTTATTACTATATATGTAGAATAACAATAACGGAAATGGCTTATACCCATATGCGATTCAGTAATATAACAATAGAATTTGCTACATAATTTAAACTAAAATATTTCTTAAACTAAAAATCTTTTAAAATCAATATATATATACACACTATTGGCTACATAATTTAGACTAAAATATTTCTTAAACTAAAAATCTTTTAAAATCAATACATACATATATATATACTATTAAATTTCAGACTTACGGTTCGAATATATACATGCGATTCCGCATATGTTGTAATTTAAGGTTGTTTAAATGGGTACTCTGAGAGGGTTTAAACCTGGCATAGAGATAGGTGTGAGGGTAAAATATGTGAAACAGGCAGGTGAATAAAACTGACTATTTTAATATATATATATTGCTTAGAAAAATGCCAAAAAGCTTCATAACTGATTTAAGGATTTAAATCAAAAATTCACCAAATAATACAACTGTAAAATAGATGCAGTTATTTTCTAGTTTTGAACACTCTAGATTTTGTTCTTGATACATTAGAATAACATATGTACCTGTAAATTAATATTATAGTCTCATAACATCAACATGAAAGAATATTGATATTTTAATCAGATAAAAAAATATTTAAATGGCCATTTGAATAATGAAGACTATTATAAATGATATACCCATCTTATAGGCTCATTGAGATTATCTAGCTTGATAAAACTAGAATAGATTTGGTATGATTTGTTAGTTTTGAAGCTATTTCAATTTTTAAATGAACATATGGGATCATAAAATTGTGCTTTATTATTCCAGTTTTTTAAAACTAAGAATTCTAAAACTAATGGCAACAGTTGTCATGAAATATCGTTACATATTAGAGATAAATAACTTTTAATAATAATTACATTAAATCGTTTCATAATAATTATATTAAATCATTTCATCATTGTCTCAGATAAATGTTTCCTAGAGATTCAGTATAATATTAAAGAAGGAAAAAGCATTGTAGATTTTTTTGTTTTGTCACAAAAATATAAAATACCTCTGCTGTTAATAGAAAAAGTTTGTGCGCAAGGTTTGAAAATAGATGGTTGCCTACCTAATTTTTTTTACATTATACAGCATCTATATGAATCATTACTAAAAAAATCTGAGACATCTGAAATGAAAACTGGTGTTAAATAACGACATGGTTTTTGCATTTTTATGACAGTGCTTTTTGGAACAATTTTAGGTGACTTCAAAAAGTAAGTATCAAAATATAATTTAGATTTGATTGTGATGTTTTTAATTTGAACCAAATAAAAACAAAATGGAGAAATTCAACCTTTTAATTTCTAGATTTTCAATAAGTTGATAATTGATATAATTTTACCAGTTTAAAGAGTAATCTATTTAACCGCTTTTATATTTAAATATAACCTAAAGTTCAGTTCAATGAATAAAGTTCGGAACATTTAAATGTTTATCATCCAGTGATGAAAGAACTGGATGAAAGAAAAATTTGAATACTTTTCAGATTTGTTGTTTGTTTATTTATAAAGGTGAATAACTTTAAACATCTTAATAGTTTTTAGTCAGTTAACAGACTCCAATGTATAGCTGTTAAAAATGGTGTTGAAAAATAGAATATGTTATTATAATGATATAAATATTTCAAATAAATTATTTGTTATTGGGATTTCTTTGTCAAATTTGCTGCATGAAAGTAAAAGAACATCTACCAATGTAATGTGAAATTAGTAAAAAACCATTTAAAAAGGCTCTACAATGGACCAAAAATATAATGGAAAGATCATAGTATTACATAGCATGGGCATAATTGAGTGGAATATTATAATATTGAATCTATTTAGTTATGTTAGATATATGAGTAAGTAAACAAGGGTGAAGCTTTTAGAAAAATATTTTGTGATGAACTTGTGTGTGATATTCATGTTAAAGGTAAACACATTCCTATTTTGAATATAACTTCAGAAATGCTTTTAAAGAGGTACACAATTCATTACCTTCTTCAAAAAAATATAGCTGAGAATGAAATATAATAGGAATCTTCAATTAAAAAGGTAGTGAAGTAGTTTAGAAAATAAAATTTGCTGTAGAAAATATTAAATGTCAAAACTGCAAGATATTACATTACCAACTACAGGACTAACATATGATTTTTATATTTCAAATAAAATATCCATTATAGATTAATTAATAATAATAATAAAATGTAAATAAAATATCCCTTAATAAAGTAACTATTGTTGTTGTAGTTATTGTAGTAGTAGTAGTTGTGGTGGTAGTGATAGTGGTAGTAATAATTGTAGTAATAGTGGTAGTGATAGTGATAGTAATAATATAGAGTAGTAGTAGCAGTAGTAGTAGTAGAAGCAGCAGGAATATGAGCAGGAGCAATAATAATAATACTAATAATAATAATAATAATAATAATAATAATAATAATAATAATAATAATAATAATAATAATAATAATAATAATAATAATAATAATAATAATAATAATAATAATAATAATAATAATAATAATAATAATAATAATAATAATAATAATAATAATAATAATAATAATAATAATAATAATAATAATAATAATAATAATAATAATAATAATAATAATAATAATAATAATAATAATAGACACATGCAGACACCAAAATACCTTGTTCTCTCTTATACTACTAACCAATCTATTCCTTAGCCATGAAATCCATACTACTGTTAATGGTAGAATATAACCTTCATTCTCTTCTCATCAATTTATATCTCAAGGATTTCCACTCAGTTCTTTATTATTCATGTTCTACATTAACCCTCTCATAAACATAATGCAACAAAAATTACAAGGAATTAAAATTCCACATACTGGACTGATATATACTATGTATTGCATACATGGATGACCTTACTGTTTTTTATCTCCAAAAAACAACTACCTATTCTGGAAAAAATACTTAATGAATACACCTTCAAATATAAACTCAACATCAATATTAATAAAACATCAGCTTGGTTTCTTTACACTGGCAAGATACATATACAAATTTATCATGGTAAACCAACTAATTTCCTTAGATTTCCTTTTTACATAGGGCCCTCTGAAATGAGCCAAAAGATACAGAACAAAAATGAAAGATGATTAAAAAACACATGACCAATTCTCTCTCCAAAACCTATCACTCATTATATGCAAAAATACGCCTTTTCAATCACCTAGTAACTATAAAAATAACCTATTACTCACCAATCATAAACTTCACTAAGTCTTTCACTTCATCTATTTACTTACTCTGTAGCAAGCTATCGTGGTGCAGAAAAGTAGTCCCCATCTTTGTAAAATGACTTAGTCTTCCAACAACCAGAAATGGATTAGGTATTCACTCTATTCAAATTTTTCATAAACAAAAAAAGTATGAATCTCCTGGTTGTACTGATAAGAAGTTTTTCAGCTCTTAACTACATCTTTCAAATAACACCCACAGAACAACCACCACCTCCACATGGATATTTGTCTTTACTCATAAACCAACTCCAAAGCATTTTTGATCAGATGTTTTTGTGAGTGTTGGTAGATACACCTATTGGAGCATTTATAGTATGCTGTTCCCAGTCCTAACTACTGATCTTCAGTCACCAATGCTAAATATGAACAATAATCAGTTGATACAGTGAATCAAAAAATGATCATTAGAACCCTAATTTTTTGACTTTCTCTTAAGACAAAATCTTCATGCTCTATCTACCTACTATTTCCTTAAATATTGCAAGTTTTGCACTAAAATTGATGCTTTCTATTCCTTGTGAACAGGAAAGAAGAAATGTAACAGCACCTACTCCACATGTGGATAGCTCTGATAAATACTCTAGAAATTATAATTAACACATATAGACAAAATAACATCACACTTGATAGCCCAATAGAAACACTCAATAAAGGCTCAATACTGGTAGTCCATACAATAACTTTTTTATATGTATTGTGGTGCACCAGATGTACTTTCTGTCTTAGAAAGAACATAGGAAAGCATCTCTAATATGCTCAAATAACTGAAGGCCAGAGATAGCAAAATTGCATACTCAGATAATATTGCTGCTATGTGGTCATCACTATTAAAAATCTGAACTAGACCATAACCTCAAACAACCAAATAACTTTTGCTGTAACAAGAACATTTTTTTGTCACATATCTCATTTTCAACAATCTTTTAAACACCTCATCTGTGTATTGAATGGTCCAAAAGTATATTTAATCCAATCAGAAGTATTTTAAACTAATAAACTAAACCCTCAGACAATGAAAATAGAACCATAGGCAAATATATAGTTTACAAATTTACATATATCAGACACTTGCCTAACAATTTATTTGAATTGTACCAATAATATCTGTTTGTTTGTTCTGAAGCCATGTAGTTTTCAACCATGTATTTTTAACAATGTAACTCTATGAACAATAGAGTTTGATTTGAAACATAATAATAATGATGATGATAATAATAATGTTTCATTGATTTTTTAAGTCATCACAAATATCACTTTGTCACTCACTCTTCAATCCCCATATACCTTCTTTAGTCTGTTTATCTGATATCTTGCAATGCTTTTAAACGTTTTCTTCAATATACATTGTTTTCTGTCACATATTCTCAATAAAAGCAATCATTACTGCTCTATTTTGAAATGCTTTTGAAATAATAATTCTGAAATAAATACAAAACACATTCATGTTAACCAAATGTTATTTCTTTAGCAAATCAGTTACTTCTTATCTGTTTTATGTGACTAATTCAATAAAGGCCATCACTTTTATTATAATGAATGACATACTTATGATAAAACTATTATATTTTAAAAATATCAAGCCACATTTTTTATAAATTTTTTTCACTGATTTTACTTTCATTGATATTAGATCTGCTATTCACTTTATGCATCAGAGTTTAGTTAACAAAGTTATACCACTATAATAATATAATTTATGTTTTAATTTGTCTAAGTCTAATTTATTTTAATAAGAAGACTATTATAAGATTTAAAATGCATTTCTTCTTTAACTGATTGCTATCAAAACTAATGATACTGTATCTTTTTAAATCAAAAGATAATAAAGCATCTAAGTTTTTGGCATTAATTTCAATAGACTGCATTCAAACATTAAGAACATTCTGTACATAATTATTTTAAAATTGATAAAAATATGCAAGTATCAGCATATTGTAAATCTAGGATTCAAAAATGATGGAGTTGAATTTGGTTGTAATTGGTTCAAATTAAAATTCTGCCATCAAACATAGTATACTTCGACCAGATGTACTCAGCCAATGTAAAGGCCACCTTTTTTTTAATTGGTTGCTCTAACAAATTTTTTTAATGATTCGATGTAAATTAAAGCAAAAGATTTTATATATAAATAAATGTGAGAAAGGTAGCTGGCCTTTTTTAATTGGTTGCTTTAACTTTTTTTTTTTGCTTTGCTGTATTATTTGCATTGAATAAAATGCTCATAATCAAATTAAACTTTAAATTTAAAATTTTAACTATACATGTTAATATATTTGATATATGAACTTGACAGTATTGCAGACAACTATAAATGATGGAATTAGCATGAAGTATGCAATATCAAACTTCACTACTTCAATTATATACTAAACAAAACTAAATGTAAATATGGTACTTACAGTGTCTATTTTTTACCTCACTAAATATCACATTTCAATCATGAATTTATGTACTGTAGTCATATTTTCTTCACAATTTAAATACTATACATATTCAGTTCTGTGCTATAGTTAAAAGCACATGTATTGATTTTTTTCCAAGTGTTTTTTATTAATGGTGAATGTTTTAACAAATTTTTTATTGCTTTGCAGAATTACTTGCTTTAAATAAAATGCTCATAATCAAATTAAGCCTCTAAATGAAAATTTAAATTTTTAAATGTACCTGTTATATTTGATATGCAAATTTGATAGCATTACAAACAATTAATAATGGCAGAATAAACTTGAACTATATGGTAACAAACTACACAATTCCAATTATATGCTAACCAAAACTAAACATGAATACAGTACTTGTAGGATTTATTTTTTACCCCTCACTAAATATCACATTTCAAACATGAATTTACATACAGTCATCACATTTTTTTCACAAATTTAAATACTATATCTATTCACTTTTCTATTGTAGTTAAAAGCACATATACTGATTTTTTCTGAGCATTTATTATTATTGGTGGAATTACATCATTTACATAAAATATGCTTTGTAATAAAATTTAATATTACATATAAAGGGTGGAATTGCATAAAATGCTCATAATATAAATTATAGTTTAGTTGCATATAGTTATTTATTAGTTTTCATTTTCATCACTGTTAAATTAATCATTTTTGTAATAATAAAAAAAACCAATTAAAAAATATTTTGTTAAAACAGCCAATTAAACAGCATTGTGAATAAACATTCATTCAGACAACAGACAAAATAGGGATTTTATATAAGAGTTACTTTTTCCATAAAACTAACCTATAAACTGTTCCAAAAGAGCCACAGTGAAAAACAAAGTTGAACCTAAGGAATGTATCTATTTAATACAGTTTTCATTTCAAATGCCCCCAACTTTCTGTGGCCAGTAGTGATACATTTTAGAGCATAAAATAGCAAAAGGGAATAGCTAGTTATTTTTAAATATCATAAATTTTCATTTATTACTGCTATGAATATGAGGCAAATGGAAGCACTTAACGTATAATAATTTGTGGAATCTTTTTAGCTTCTCATTCAAGTGTTTCACACGCTTTATTTTTAAATTTGTATATTTATCTAAATTGAAAATCTTGCTCAAATTTATGAAAGTAATATTTTGAGAATAAACTAATATATACCCTTTTAATATAGCCTTCCTTCAAGGAACGTTTTTAAAAATTCATATTTGAGTGTGACAATGTTAAAAATTATACAACTCTCTCTCTTTTACATAGTCTCACACATAGTATACATTACAATAAGGAAAAGGTTTCTTAAAGTTTATATTGTAGATCAAAATATTGATATGGAAAGATAAACTAGGGTAAAGAAATGTTTATTATCTAATGACAATTTGGTTGTAACTGCCAAATTAAAACTTTGGTGTTTATAAATAAAAAGAAAATTCCACTGAAGACACAAATGACCTCAATTAACAAGATCAATAGGTATATACATATATGTGTATAATAATGTAGATATCAAATCAAATTTATTCTGTATGATTTAATATTCTGACCAACTACAACAAACTTGAAAGCTAAAGGCTTCTGAACCAAAATTCAAACACACTTTAGTATTGAACTTTTCATTACATAATCTTTTAAGCAAATAACTATTCAATTAGTATTTTATAAGCAAATTTAAATAGTTAGTGCTATTTTTCCTCATAGGAAATAAATATCAAATTGTCAGAATATAATTAAAACAATAATTATTCCAGATAATAATCACTAGAATAGTAGTGAAAATATTTACTAATATTCTAGTGATTATTTTGGTATGGTAGCATCCTTATGAAACTGTAAAAGTATTAGATTATATTTTTGCGATTAATATACTCAGCATAAGAATTAATAAAATGTGAAGTATGTGATATTGCTATAGTAGAAAGACAGTGGCTAAGAAATATGATTTATAGACGCTATTTCTAATTTTTAGTGAATTTAATCTATAATTTACAAATCATTTTTAAAAGTTAAAAAATGATTATAGATTAAAATTAAAATGTAATATTATGAAGATAAGGTACTTCATTAAAATCACGACATAGATAACATTAACAAAAAAAAAGCTAATTCGAAAGTAAATTTTCTATAGAACAACAAAAATTGGCCTATTTAGAACAATTGAATAATATAAAAATATTGAAAAATGACAATAAAAAGAATTAATGATAATATATATATAATTATTTTTAAATAAAAATAACTGTTATTCATTAGGGATTTTCATACAAACAATATTTAAAGAGATTATTTAATAAAAAATATGTAATAAATATATATTACATTTTGATATTTTGTCATTATAACTATTAATGTAAAAAATATTAAAACAGAGTTTAAATATAAAGTTTTGTAAATTGGCTTACTTATATATATATATATATATATATATATATATATATATATATATATATATTTATATATATATATATATATATATATATATTAAATGTACTGGAATTGTTAGTAATATATTGAAATGATATAAACTCATCAAAATATCATCTGTAAATTATATAATATTTATCCATTGCTTTTTTGATAAAAAAAATCATCAAACTCAGTAGGGCATAATTGTTTAGGACTTAACCATCCATGTTAAAAACCATGAAATAAGATCAATCCCACACTAAACATAATTGATGTGAACTGGTATTTTCTTAAGGCATTTGTCAAGGACAGTTAAATCCAAAATATATATCCTGCAAAAATTGGTCAAATTTTTCATCAAAGTAAATCGATAAATATTTTATAATTTGTAAAATGGCACTTTTAACATTTTATATAGCTTTAATAAATAACATTTTAATATATAATAGAATATTGCAATAAATAATATCAAGATATTTTTTTTTTGAACTTATATATTGTAATGGGATAGAGAAATTGAGGTAGTTGTAGCTGGGGTGAAAGCAAATAATCACCATCCAATTAAAAATTTAAAATATTAATTATGAAATAAAGTATTAAAGTAATGTTTAATAATCATAAATTTATGAACAATTTTATACATTAAAGAGAGGATGATCTCTGAAAAATCAGCTAGCTAACTCAGAAGAGCACCTACAAGTATAATTATAAATCCACAAGCATTAAAATAAGTAAAAGTAAGCATAAATGTTCACCATTCAAAAGAAATTGTTCATCACCATGAATGATCAACATTAAATAAAATTTGTCAATCTGGTGACTGGATTGGAAATGGGTCTTCTGTTGACCAGGGTAACTATTGAGCCTTTGCCAGCTTGGACAATTATTTAAACATTAATTTAGATGCACTAACTTAAGTGGTCAATCATCATAAAACATAATCATAAAAAGTAATAATGCTAGGACATTAAAATATGCTAATCATTATCAATGTTCTGGACACCTAGTACCATTAATATACTGCTCAACTATAAACTTGATTTCTAAGATTAAACTAAAATGAAAGGTAGTATGTGGGATTTAAAGAATATGCTCTTAGCCCCAACCAGAAGGTTATCAAACATCATCATAATCATCATCATTTGGATGCCCATACCTAAATATAACCACCCTTTATATATTAGACATTATTGCATGAATCTAGTCCAGAAGAACATAAGCTTTCTTACTGTATGTGACAAAGAAATGACAGAAACAGATATTTTAAAAATATTTAGAACCACTGGAATAATTTTCAGAATTAAACACAAGTTTATTAACAATAAAATAATGATATTAACATTTAGAATAAGGCTGTGCATATCAATTAAGGCCTTCTGATTTTGATTAACATACAATAATAGCAAGTTATCACATTGTGATTTACATATATGACTTACAGAGTTCAAGTTATTACATTGATTTACATATATGTTCTAATAGGTTTATTTTAAAATTATTAAAAATACATTTCATAATAAATTGCATTTGAAAACTATACATAAAATCCACACATAATGTGTATCAATGAACATATAGATGATATGAATTAATTTATTATTAATTAGTCTCTTTTTTAGTCAATAAAAGTATTTTATTTTTCCTTCTTTTTTAAAAAAAAATAAAGTCAATCTTTTGACAAATAACACAAAAGTTTTTTTATGACAGGTTAATCTCAATTAATTAATTATATCTTTAAATTAATCTAAAATTTTTTTGATGTCCTCTTTTTCTTTTTCAAAATAAATTGTCTATGATTCAATCATTACTTTTAAATTTTAATTCAATTCAGGTAAAATTATTTGTTATCTTTTAAAATATATTGATTTTTAAATGTTATTTTTACCAAAGAAATTATTTAAAATTTTATTTTCATTATATATAATGCTAATTATATATAATGCTACTCATCATTGTATATACATTTATCTGTGCTTCTGTTGGTGAGTTGAACTTGATATGACAGGTATAGTCCAGGATTGTCAAAATCAGAAAGGTATAATAAGGTATGTTGGCATTCTCCTTTCTGTCTAGGGCTTGATGAGCTTCAGCCTAGAAAACTGTCTTTTAAAACACACTTAAAAAGCTAGTTGATCTATTTTAAGTTGACCCAGTTTTTGAGTGAATCAAAACTACTGTCTTGACTTCAGCTACATTTTTATTGGAGCTATTTTTATTTTATAACTCTCCAAACTGCAATTCTTCTAGACAAGTGCTTCACAAAAATATTAAGACAAGAACTGTTTTTACAAATTACTATCCAAACTTTGCAGCTGGCCTATTTGGCCACTGCATCTCAAAATATTAGAGCTAGACTCTTCTGGCCAGTTTTTACAAGAACTGCAAGCCAAAACTGAACTGATATTTTTATCAGTTCTTTTATAGAATCATCTGAGGTGACAAAACACTAATTTAAAAACTGTGTTTTTATCTCTCTTGATTGGGAACAATTTTAATCTCTCCAAAAGCACTTTTAATTAAAAAGCTACATTTGAAAATCTTATCAAAGATTTTTAAAAATAGATAATAGAAGTGCATACAACAACTTTTAATTAAAATATTTCAAAAATAAACCCTGTGTGTTTTTAAATTTCAGAATCGGAATAATATTATTTATTTAGACCTTTTTTAAAAAAAATATTTCTTTCATAATAAAATTCTGTTTTAATTTGGTTATTTAACCTTTTATTTATTATTTTTATTCCAAGTGAAATATAGAAAATATCTCCAAAAATTTATGTCTGTCTTTATTTTTATTTTTCCTTTATGTGTGTCTATATATATATATATATATATATATATATATATATATATATATATATATATATATATATATATATATATATTATATATATATATATATATATATATATATATATGCACACCCAACTATGTTGCTGTGTTCTATGTAACTCAGATGGCTACTATATATTTATAAGTGAAAAATAAAATCACAGAACATCTTCATTCCAAATAATGTTAGTAAAAAATTATTTCTATAAGCACAATCATAACTATATTTTATGGTAAATGAGCACTGATAAATGAAAAGTAAAATTATTTGCAAGTTTATTAAAATACCTCATTATGAAGCTTCCTGCAAAAATAGTTCTTAGTAATGTATTTGGAATGAGAATGTTTCATGATTTGATTATAATGTTAAATGTTATATATTCAAGACAGAAGTAAATTATTTACATGCTTTTGAAATTTGTACTAAGTTATAATATATATAATATAGTACAAAAAATATAAATTCATTTTGTGCAATTCTGTATTATATACACTATATACTCAATAAATTAAAAAATAATAATTTTCAGGCATCTGGATAATATTCTTGGATGACCTGTACTATCCAAAAAATGATTGATGGGATGTAGATGAAACATTGATACAATGCTTATATTTATGAAATATATATATATATATATATATATATATATATATATATAAATATATATTTCATAAATATAAGCATTGTATCTTTGTATATAGATATATATATATATATATATATATAATTCTATAACAAAGAACAATAAGTAAAACTTTATAAAAAAAACCTTTTTTGCATGAAAATAATATAACATTTGTTGTTAAATAATTTATTTAGACATTATTTATTTATAAATATATTTAATTCTTTTGGATATGTATGTGCATATGCTTTACAATCTGGTTTTCATTTCTTTTCTTGCACTTTCAGTCATGAACACAATAATCATAACTATGATTTATGGTGATCATCATCAAAATTGCACTCAATAAGAAAAAATAAAACTGCTTTGTAATGAATATCCATATATATATTAATTTATAAATAAATTTTAGAAAATACAATAATTATAAATTTTAAAAAGAACAAAAAATATAAACATCACCCAGGAGCGCTTTCGACTATCCTCATAATCTTTGTCAACTAATACTTTGAAAGGTCAACTTTCCCTAAATCCATGATCTTAACATTGCCTATTGATGAAATCTTGCTTGTATTTATACATTAACATAGCTTCCTTGATTTTTCTTTTATTATTATTATTTCTTTCAGTTTGCAATATTTTTACATTATTATAATTAAAATCAAAACCGTATATACATAATTTATTATAGTCATAAAAAACAGAAGCTGATAAATTATCATCATCTTTAGAATTTTGTTTCATATTGTGGAACCTTTTTAATAACAAAAAGAACATTGGACATATTGCTAGAAAAAATGATAAAAGATGGTCAATTGAAATCTTAAACTGGATTCCAAGAGATTGTAAAAAGCCCAGAAAGTGATCACTTGTGAGATGGATGGATGAAATATGAAAGTGTGTAGGGATGATGTGGAGAAGAAAAGCTAAAGATTGGAGAAGATGGATTGAACTTGGAGAGACCTTCATCCTGCAGTGGATTGATAATGGTTGATGACAATGCAGAAGAAATACATATACAAAATGAACAAAAAAATATATTTATAAAACAGCAAGAAAGCTTCTAGAAAAAAAAAAAGTTTACATACATACAAAATGTAAAATTATATATTCATTTAAATATTTCATATCTAGATAAATATAAAATTTTGTTAAAATTTTAAAAAATGTACACATTCTGTGAAGATATTAAAGAAGATGGAAGAAAAGAAAGCCTAGGATTGATAGAGTAAAAAACAACGCCCAAATCAAATGCAAGTCACATTATAGACTTTTAGTTATTTTAACAATTAAAAGAAAAGATGGCAAGATTAGTAAAACTAGGGTAGATATTGTAATGCACATTCAAGAACTTTACAAATAATATTAAATGTAAAATAAGCAGAGAAACTATCAGTTAATAAGGTAATAACATTATCATATAAAATTCTACATATTTTAAAAGAAAAGGTGAAATATGCTAGAAGAGTTGCAGAAAATAACGAAATTATTAGAGAGAATTTAAATAACCAAATGAAGTAATAGTGAAATTGTTGTTAAAGTTACATTCAATTGATAATAAGATTATGTCACTGAAAGAATGGATATGATATTTAAAAAGATAAAAAAGAAAACATTAGGAATTAGAAATATCTATTATTCTTTCTTTTGTCAACTGTATATGAAATTTATTAAGATTATTATTTACTAAACTATTACAATTTTTAATTGAAATTTTAATCGCAAACTTAAGAGTCTTGCAATTTGCCATTTTGCATTGAATATATAGATTGTGAAAATGCATTTCCTCTATAAATATTTCTATTATGATTAAGTTTTGATGAATTACAAAATATAATCAAAATGTTGTCAAATTATAAAAAAAGCAAAAACATTTATTAAAATATGGTAGCAGTGATTAGACAACGTTAACAAGGAAGAAGTATTAATTAAAAAGCATGGCAATTGTTTCAAAATATTTAACAACAGTTTTATATAATTAAATACACTATACAGGCTTACACCTGCACATATAATATAATATATAAGGGATTCGAACTCATACTTTTACATAATTCTCAACTCTCTATGCCATCTCATATTGCTGACCCACCTAATCACACACATGTTGAAAAGATAAATAATTACCAATAAACGTATTTTATGCTAAACCAGAAATTATCAGTTGGTCCAGATTACTATCTCCACACACATATATAATCAGTGCTCATTTTTATATTAAGATAGCCAATCTTCATACTTTAATGGACAGGCTTCAAATTACTTCAACCTACAATTCTTCAGCTGTCTATTTTATTGAAAATCTGATGATGGATATATGTGTGGAGATAGTAATCTGGACCAACTGATGATTGCTGGTTTAGCAGGAAATGCATATATTGGTGATTATTTATCTTTTCAACATATATGTGATCAGGTGGGACAATAATATGAGATGAAATGGAGAGGTGAGGGTCATGTGAAAGTCAACAATTTTATAGGAAGTATTTTAAGAATTAAAATAAAAAGCTAAGAAGATAAAAATAAATATGAAACTTAATCTAATAATTTTATTGTTTGGGAATAAGTTTGTGCAGAAGTGATAGGGCTGGGCCATGATTCATGAGTCTAGAGTTCTGGACTGTCATTGTACCACTGCATCAAAAATTCAAGAGTTTAATAAAAATAAAACAAAGTAAAATTGAGTAATAATGAATTAGAAGCATAAAATTATAATTACCTTGATCAAATTATTAATATAAATGAAGTATAATATATAACATTAATCACAGAATTAATTTTCAGTGGAATGTTTTTGGTAGAAATAATATTAGAAGACAAAATATTCATGTATCTGAATAAAAAATGATTTTAATGAACTGTTTTACTAGGCGTTACTTATGGATATAAAATGTGATCATTTGATAAAAGAGCAGTATGGAGACTATAGGCAGCAAATATTGAATTGATAATATACTATAAAAAATGACTTGTACACAAATATGACTAAGTAACATTGAAAGTTGAAAAAGAAATCAAAGATATATGAATAAAAGCATTGGAATAAATGGTTTTCTGAATCTTTACATTTTATTACAAGAAATATAAACTGACTTAAAAAAGACATGTCACACGGATGAATATGAATCTTTTGCTGGATTGATTTATAAATCTACGAACTAGAAATGCTGAAATAAATTTGGAAAAGCTTTTTGCCTGCATGTATAGAATCGATAACGAGTAAAAATGCTGAGACTGTGTGTTAATAAATCAAGTTATTAATAACCTTAAGTTTCAAAGCTTTGATGATTAATTATAAATTATAATTCATTTTTTGCCAACTTTCCATATTCAGGAACTTTAAAGATCAGGCATATGATAAAGCAAAAAGTTATTTTTAATCATTTTATTTTGTTTATAGTTTTATATATTATGTAATTTGTTGCAGGTTTTAATCTATCAGACAATCTGCTAAGAGAATTGATATAATATAAAAACACTTGATAAAGTCATTCCTAAGTTTTTTTTACCTTTTAAGTGACTCAGCGTCCTTGCAAGGTCTAACGTCCGTTAATTTCTTGATAAAGTTCTTTATTTTATCAAGTGATACACGTGTTTAGAAAATGATTTTCTTACTAACAAATCGTGAAAAGTCGCAATCTAAATTATTATTGTATAATTAAGAAATTGTTATTTAATTTGATAAAAGTTTCAGTTTAGTATCAAATCTTACCCGAAAATATAAACAAGTTAATGAATGAACTTTTAGCTTCATAAATAATATATAGTGTAAAATGAATTTTAAAGTACAATTAAAAAGAATTGAATTTGTTTTCTATTTTCCTTTCAATTATCAATTTTGTTTATGAATATCATAAAAAAAAAGCGAGGCAAAAAAAAGTATCAATTCTTTTCCATAAACATTGTCGGAATAATATTAATATTACAATACCACAGTATCTGACTGACATAAGCCATGTGCTTGTGGGGTTAAAATATTATTTATACTGTATAGTAATGTGATGCACAGTAATGTGATGTGATGTACTGTAGCTTCGCCTTGTCAATGGATAAAATAAAATAAAAATTCGGTTTAAAAAACTATCAAAAATGAGTGACATCTTTGGACAAATATAAGTTTAATCTCTTATAATTTGCGTTAATAGTTTGTTATTTATTAAAGACTTGCCAAAATATCCATTCTGAAACCTCACAAAAATTTTACTGACAGATTGCTTGTTGACATGCATGCCCTATCCTGAATGGCACTGGTCTTTTGCTAGGTTTGTTCTCTATGGTAATCACAATGCTTCTTCTCAATTAAGTCTTTGACTATAATTCTTACATATATAATATACTACCCATGTTATTGATGTATGTGACTAATAAATATTTTATGTTATTAATGATATTGTTCTAATTATTAAGATACAAAGACTAGATATTAAATAACTAAATGTTAAGGTGATGACAAGCAATGACAAACTATCATTGAAGATGAAAAAGTAATATCACTATATTACAGTATCTTACAGCTCAGTAATATCAACCTATTTCTGATTGTAGACTTAATACACAGACTTATATCCAATATTTCACCATGATTCTGCTACAATGTACCAAAAGCACTTGGCAAATAGTTTTTTTATGATTAATGTTTTTTGAATTTTATGTACTCTGTTTATCACACTTTATAAGTGAAGAATAATTTTCATTATTTGACAGAGTTTTTGTATTATTTATTTAGACTTATATTCATAGATTCTTTTTTCTTTTAATGAAGGAAAGGAAATGCTGAAGAGACATATGTCTAATATAGGACATTTAAATGTTATTTATGTATATTTAAAACAACTGTTAATTAGCCTTATCAAAGCAAAGATCAATGAGATGGTATGTCACTTGTCAGGTGGTAAAGATTTTAGTAGGTTTTCAACATTTTTTATCCAAGAGATGAAAGGAATTAAATGCCTGTTTTTGACCAGTAAATAGATAGTTATCTAAGTTGTCCATGGGGCATATCTATTTAGAACCTGAAAAAAATTGAAGTGATATCTAATCCAATTCAAATCTACGTTGTGAGTATAATAAACAGATGTCTAACCAGTATTGAATGAGATTGTTATATATTTAAATATTAATTGGATAAAGATAGTTTTTAATGTTAAAAATAGTTTTGAAATTTAACTTTTTTTTTTTTTTTGATTTGGTGACAGACATCTGAACAAGTTCTGACTAATAATATAAAGTCAGGATTTCATGAAAATAGCTTAGTTACTAATGAAATTATATAAAATATTGTGCTTAAGTGATGTAAATTTTAGCTTAATATAGTATGAAAACTTTTCAAGTATACTCTTTGCCTAAAGGTATTAGTGATGACATTTTTGTTGTCCTTAAATTTGGAACTATTTCCATTATCTAATATTAAATGTCGTTAGAATTTTTTTTAACTTTATTTAAATTTTCCAATTACACCAATTACAATCAACTATTAGTAATAATACACAAATTATTATACACAACATTTCAAATAGTATTATTCTCTTCCCTTCTTTAGGTGTTGCTGGACTGACCAAATGATAATTCTAGCATGGAAATCAACCATACACCTAGAGATTCTTGAATATTGAATTTTAAGGTAATCCTCTAACCAACTGAGCTATTCTGACAAAGGCAGACATTAGTAAAAAATTTAATGTACCTATCTATGAGGTTTCTAAGGACTTCTCTTTTTCCTAAGAACAAAGTTAATCAGTGACTTCCAGACATTACGTATTCTACACTAGGCTTACGAGAGTGTCATTTTCCATTGTCATGTGGGCAGCTTCTTTGAATGTTCAAGCATACTATTAATGTATACAAACATATTTTCATTCAGTTATGAATAAAACAGGTGATTTTGTACAAGATATAAATTTTAAATTGATTTGTAATAATAATAAAAAAGGTGAATCTGGATAACTGAAGCATACTTTAATATTCAGATTTCAAAACAACTAAAAGAAATAGTTTTAATGAATTGCTGTGTATAATGGATAGTTGATTTTGTGAATAATTTAAATAGTCAACTGGTAGAATAAAGAGTATCAAAACAGTTATAAACTATGCAATCATTGATAATGGTCAAGTGTTTTTTGGTTAGTCATAATATTCGATCTTAAGAGAGAACTTAATGTGATTGCTAGTTAAGGTGTTCATCTTAGCAAAGATAATATTATCTATGTCTCTAGTTTTTTTATTCTACTTTTTTCTACAAAACTGTAAGTGTAAATAACTCTATCTAAATATGTATGTAAAAAGATTAATGTAACAAGAATATATAAAGAAAATAAACATTTGTGTTCATCCATAGTGAAACTTCTATAATCATGTATGGAATGAATATATATATATATATAAATATCCCCCTATACCACCCCAACAACTCCACCATGAAGAGACCTACTCTCTTATACCCCCTTCCTACCAGATATTCTAAACATAACACCCAACATAAAACTTGCCCACCTTACTTGAGTTCGAGCATAATTTTTTTTGTTTTTTTTCTAGAGAAGTTTGGTTATAATACATTGTGAGCAATTTATTACATAAATTAAATATCAAAATTTATTGCATAAGATGGCTTGTTGACCAATTCTAAATGCTATTCATTTATTTAAAAAATTCTAACATTCTTTATCAGTTTATAATTAACATAGAACTTGTCAAGGTATTAGGCATTTATTAACCATATCTGTTTTGCCTTTTTTAATTTACAAGCCATACTATTGTACATAAAATTATAAAAATTTCTGACTTCTGGCACTTTTTGGTTATAACACAAATAAATATAATACTCTTTAATAGATTTCAGGTGAGGACTGCTTCAATATTTTTATACCAAAAAAAAAAAAAACTGCATAAAAAAATATTTAACAGATTTATTGCAAGTATTTTATTTTTTATGAATATATAAATATCCATTTACTAGACAAATAATGTAATCATATGACAATTTATGCTTGCTATAGTTAGCTATATGGAAAAAATTCTAAATTTTTGAATAATTAAAAAAGAGTTCAACTTTTAAACCTTATTTGAAACTATAGATCTTATTGCCATACTTTTATGTCACAATGTCCAACATGGTTTGGCACCATTGGTAGATTGTTCAATTTGGGACACAAGAATTGATTCTGGTGCTGAAGGTTCCAGTGCTCAAACTTCTTATGAATTTCTGAGCAATAAGGCTATTAGCCTTTGCGCTGTGCAGTTTAGCACAGTTTGTAAAGCATCCAACTTGAAACTGAAAGTCCCAGGATCAATTTTGGAGCTCGCAGTTCTAGCACTCTAACTTCTTATAAAATCTTGAGTAACAAAGTCATTAATCTCTTGTTTTTATATCACAACAACCTCCTTTCTAGGTGTGGTGGTATATATGCTATTTATTTAAAAAGCCATATAGTAAATGGTAGCAAAGTTTTCATTTCAAAATATACTTTACTCACAATCAAGACATAATACAAGGAAAACAATTAACTATAGTGAAGAGAAAAACAATTTATTACATAAATTAACTATAAATCAAAATTGGGTATAAACATATAATCCCAACAATTAGAACAATTATTCAAATCCTAATTACAGACCATACAAATTGGAATAATTCCAACAGTCTGGAATAAATATAAATGAGCTGTTACAATTGTATCAATGTAAACATTAAAAAAAACCACTGAAATGGCCAAAACGTAATATGAAATGAAGTACATAGTGAAAATCATTGAGTAATTAAGAACACTGAAGATAAATTAATTCTAATAGTACACATCATAACATTAGGATACAAAGGATATCATTAATCAAAAATTCAGGAATCAGTGAAGACTGATAATAGTCTATTTACAATACGTACATTGAAGGAAATAAGGGAGTCAGCTCAGTAGCAATAATTCGATGGAATTAGGTTTTCACACAAAGTATAAACAAATTATTATTAAAATTAGCACGAATACATAAAAATAAGACAATTTTAGCAATCAGGAAATACATGATCATAATATCAAATACAGTCAGTTTATAAACTTAAATAAGAATATCAGTTCAGTCGTAATTATATTAGTAAGCCAGCCAGGGGCATGGGTGACAAATGCCAACCTATATCCTAAGCTGACTCCAAGTTTGGTCTGCCAACCAAAGCATTCAAGTTCTTTTGTCTATTTCCTTGTTTTAATGAGCAAGCTAGTAATAAAATCTTCAACAGGACGGTCCAACTCTTTCTCGAATACCATTTTGCATCTTGCTGTCCATATAACAAAAGTTTATATATATCGCAAGTTTAATTATTCCAAATATACCTTTTTTAAAGGCCAACTTTAACGTTACACAGGACTGGTCAGGGTTGGCAATTTTCCCCAGAATAAAATTCCGAAGCAAAGTTTTTATTATATATTTTTACTAACTGTACTTTTTATTTTTAGTATATATATATTTTAAAAATGTTTAACTGCTATTCTTTTTCTATTATTATTATTATTATTATTATTTTTAGATAAAACTTATAAAGTGAATTATTTCAACTTTCCCCCTGAATTTTAGTTTTAATATTTATTTAGATATAGAATGTTAATCCCATTTTTAAAAAAACAGATTGGTTTACCATCTGAAGACGTAGAGTCTGCAAGTAAGGATTTTCTTAAATAAAAATAACTATAAAAAATCGTCTCTTTTTTTATTTTTATAAATTTAATTAATAAAAATATATATTATTGATTATGATATTAAAAACAATTTTAATTAAGTTTGTTATAATTATTTGTAAAAATTTAATAAATTGCCAATTAATTAATTAATTCATTTATATATGTATGTGTAAATGATTGTGATTTTACAATTAAAGTTATCTTTCATATCTTCTTTAGCTTCTCAACTGTATCACGGATTATGATAGCGACTGCAATGTGTTTATTTGTATTATATAAAAACATTCTTTTATTTTTTCATTCAAAGTTCAGCATGATTGCAATGCGTGATAGACTTCTGAAACGAAACACTCAACCTTTATGAAAGACGGGAGAAGATTATGTTAAATATTAAATATTTAAGAGATTAAAAAAAATTGATTTAGAGGTTTAGTATTCTATTATATATTTTAATCTGTAGATTTACGTAGGAAAAGTTTCTATATGTAATTTAAGAAATGTAATGAAGATGCTAAGACTTGAATTATAATTCATATCAGTAGATTTTGTTCACCATTTTTTAACTTTATATACTAAAAAGAAATTACTGTTGAGATATCAAACAAAATAATATTTTAAAATACGTAAATAAATTACAATTTTAAATCCAGATAACCTATCTTACAAATTACACAAATGGTAAGATTAACCGAAGATTATAGGTTCAATCTCACTAATGTTTAGTTCTAGATGCCCTTAGAATTGTTTTGTGTTAAACGATATTTATATTAATTAAAAAGTGTAGTATTTGTATTTCTGAGAACGAAATTTTTAAAAAAAAAAAATTAGAATGAGATTCTAACTGCTAAAGGATGTAACGAGATTCCCATTAAGTAATAAAAACATCAATAAACTATAAAAAGATAGAATATCAATGTTTTCTTTGTTGTTATTTAAACTTAATTGAGTGATGATGTTTTAAATGGAAGAATTTTCTACTATTTTAATTTTATATACAGAATAAATAATCTAAAATCACAATTGACGTTTTCATAGCTCAGTGTGAAGTCCAGTTACTTCTGTTCCAATAATATATGGTTAAGCTACGAATATATATATATATATTGTAACGGTATGAAAAATAGAGCCACTTTAACCCAATCTAGAGATGCAGGTTGAGGGGGTTCGAACCTCACATACTCCTTCAGACTGCTACTAAGCGACTTACTTCCCAAGACCTCACTAGAATTTCTTCTTAATATATGCCCGGTGGTCAGGGAGAGACAAGACTCTGCAGGGGAATTTACAGATAAGAAAGCGATATGTGAATATATTAAAATAAAATAGAAATTTATTGTTTGCAAAAGAATTGTAATTTATTCTATACAAAAAAAGAAAAAAAACAAAGATCACTCTCTAAAGAGGCGGTTAGTAATCTCTCGGCCTACCCAAGAGCACTAATGGAATACACAATAACTATAGATATGCAGTAAACCTCGGTTTCATTTTACAAATTATCACATTTACTGGGCATCGAGTGAATGATTCAAGGAAATGAGAGAGAGAGAGAGTAAAAGGGGTCATTCAGAGGTGGTAGAAAAGGAAGAAAATCTTAACAAACAGATTACTAGTTAAATAGATGTTCTTTTAGCTATGATTTAAAGCATAGCCAGCAACTTAAATTTGAACCACCTTTGTTCTTTTCTTTTTCCCTTTACCTCACCAACATCATCAATTTTTTCCGTGTAGTGCTTTGAGTATAGAAGATAGTCAGACTTGAAGAACAAATGTATTACTAAATACGTATTACTCAGAGATTCGTTATTTTTCTCCTTTTCTTGGTAGGCAGAGTTTTCCGAGATATTTTTCCATGAGGAATGTAAAATGAAATGAGGCTGGATAGCACTCCAACCCTAAAACATAGTAGGATGAGAAGGAACCCATTCGCAGAGCACGATCCGGGTTCAGAACAGAGCATATTGCTTATGTCCAGTCATTTATAGATTTTACATATAATGATTTCCGGAATTTTACCCGGAGATTTCCGAAGATATACCCACCAATATGGAGATTGAACTAAGACACATTTATAAAGGTATTTCTGACTTCCCAAGTAATACACGAAAGATTTAGATGGAATAATAATCCGTTTTAAAAAAAATCAAGCCTGAATTAAATACGAGTATCTAAATTCTCATAACACCAAAGCTCTACAAAACTGAGGTAAAAGTTTAGATTAAGAAAAGAAATCCCCTTATATTTATCGATCTTTATATGATCGATTTAGCTATATACATATATTTACTAGTGGCTTAATAAAATATGTTAGAACTCCATTTAACCAATTCTACCCACGTCTATCAATAAAACTTCTTTAACATTTCTTGATTATAAAAAAAAAAAACCTCTCTCCAGCACTTAAAATGTACAGGTTATTTCAAATTACTCCACTCTAAATAAAATGACTACATATATATAAAAGAATAATGACAGAATATTTTATTATTCTGCCCTTTTAAGAAAAACGCTTTAAAAATTAATTAATCACACAAATACATTATATATAATAAAACCAAAAGTTACGTATACGTTTTTGTTAATGAAAAACATTTAAATATATAACAAACACCAATACAATGATTTATATTACAGGTAAATGGGAAATGCGTACGTCTTTTTTTTTTTAATGAGATAGTCTTATGGAGATTTTAGTGCACTTCATGATCCGTGTCCGGCAGCAGGCATTTGGTCAGGCAGGAAAATGTTCTAACACCGACTCTTCATTTTGATATTAAATCATTCCAGTTTCAGCAACTCAGAAAAATGACGAGAGAGAGAGAGAGAAAGGTCTACTTGGCCATTTCCATTACAGCACATGAAAAATTCTTTCTTTAAAATTTCTTTAAAGGTTTGTGGTTAATATACTCTTTTTTGTGAGAACTTTTACCCACAAGCTGATTATATTCTTCTTCACTAAATATCTTGTGATATTTCCCATGTCCTCCTAGTTGAACTGACTCAGGCAAAGATCGCTCGCAGAAACTAACTAACTCTCTATCTACACAACTTGCTGGCCATCTTGCATTCCAATCCCCATTGTTCTCTATCTTATTTTTTTAATTACGGTGGGTTTCTTTTAATTAGTTATTTTTTTATTATCTCTAATTAATCTCCTTGGTCGGCTCTAGGAATTTTTATTTCATTATCTAAAAATAAAATCTTTCAATTTCATTTTCTGAAATTAAAAGGACATTCCGTAAATTTTTCTACTTTACATTTCATTATTTAAAATAAAATCTTTCAATTTCATTTTCTGAAACTAAAAGATTCCGTAAATTTTTCTACTTTACATTTAGTTTACATTCATTGTGGTTGAACTCTGGGTCTTTAGTTAAACCACAGTGAATGGTGAAGCAGACATATATATATATTTCATGTGTATATATGTATAGCTTCATATTCCTAGAACCCATCAAAAAAAAAAAACAAAAAAAAAATGACCCTAGTTACTTCTGTTTGGAATGAAGCAGAGTGATACAGGGAAGTTATAAATCTAATTTAAAAATAAAACCCAGATTAAACAAGCAATATATTCATAAATCTTCGAAGTTAAAATATGTGAAATAATAATGTTGTTTTTTTTTATCTCTTTTCCCATTTCAGTCCATTTGTTTCTTTATCCTTTTGCTTATGTGATCATTTTATGGGCAGATCTTCCTCTCTGGGATCCAGTATTTCCATTGCATTATTGATTATTTATCTGGTCATGATATCACTTTAATTCTCTTGCATTAGATGACAACTGGTTGCTTTTTTTGTTTTCTAACAGGAAAGCATTTTTTTTCCAGTTTTTTTCTTCTTATGGGTGGTCTTGAACATTTGCCACTTGTATTATGTACTGGTTTTTTTACTACATGATGTCCCCTTGCTTGTGTTGTCACTGTGCTCTGAGTAGTGAAGTTGTAAAATGCTGAAAAGCATGAGATGACATATCCTGCTCTTTATTGCTCCCTATACATGTTTGTAATTTGTTGTTCTGCTGATGTCTTCTCTAGAGTACCATTTACATTTATTGTACTCTGTTGTCTGTTGTTACCAAACTCCATTTTTTCATTATAAAACTGATTTGTGAAGTTTTTAAAAGCCTGATGTGGAGTATAATGCTTTTTTGCACTCCAAAGTATTTGGTTTATGATTTGTTGCTCTGTTGATGGTATGCTTATTTGAACACAGCTTATATTTGTTGCACTCTGTAGGTTATTGTCACTAAAATTTATTTTTTCATCATAAGACCCAAAGGTTCGATCCTGATAGTTTATTTGGGAGTCATGCTTCTCAAGAAAGTCTGATCCCAACAGTGCATCCTGGATTAAACCCGGCATGGACTGAAATGTGTGACATACATATTTGGTGCCAATGTTTAAAATTCAATTGCATCTGGTATGATCCCACAATGGCATCTTCACCATTGGCAAGAACTACTTGGTTGGCCTATTTTGGTGTGGTTTGTTGTATATATGAACTATGTGTGGTGTTCCACCATTCATCAAAAATCAGGGACACTTGGCTTTCCATGTCTATTAATGCTTTAACTGGTATGTCATCGATTTTTACCATGATAATTGGATGATCCTGGTGCAGCGGTATGAGATCCATATCACATTGTTCCAATGTGATCGCAGGTGTTACTCTCTTATTTTCCCAGACACTGTCATATTCCTTCACTTTGGTTTCATCTTGTTTAGATTTTTCAACTTGGACTTTTTGTTGATATTCATCTTGGATGACAGCTGTTTGTAGTTTTGAAGTTTCTATTCTTCTTCCCCAATCAGTGCTAATCTTTACTTATGTTTCCAAGGTCTATTGCAGTTAATATCTCTCTCATGTCTTCAATTCCTGAATTTCTAGAACTTAACATTAACTGCTGGATATGAGAAGACATATTATATCTTATAGTTCTAATCATGTGACTATCTGATAAGTTGAATGCTGTCAGAGACTTTAAGAGTGCTACCTGGCAGAGGAAAAACTGTGTATGAGTCTCTCCTCTTGATGCACAGTATTTCTCTTGAGAAACTCGATGAAGAATCCCATCCTGCCTCTCTTCACTCCAGAATGCCTTACACAATGTGAAGTGGTAGTCTTTAAAAGTTGTGGGTTGAACCTCAATACATTCCCATCAGTGTCATGCAGACCCATGCAAATTATTTGTAGCTACAGCTATCTTTTCTACTTCTCTTGCCTCATGAAATAAAAATAATTCCTGTAAATTCTTGGTGTGATCCTCTCCAATGTCTCCTCTAAAAGTTTTTATTTGTATGAACTTTGTAACAAGAGGACAATCTATTTTGTGTGAATCTGTTAGATTCTTTTTACTATTTGTTTCCACATTAGTGTCTTAGAATTGCTTTTTTCTTGTTTCAGATATCAGTTTTTTATCTTGTACAGTTCTTTCTACTCTCTGTTGCTCCATTTGTTTTTCCATTTTCTCCATTCTTACTCCCAAGTCTTTGATAATATTTTATTATCATATAATTTTACAAAATCAGCTGTTTGTTTGGTTTTATAATGTTTGTTATACAGTTCAAGAACAGGGAAAGCTATGAGGAACCTTGTAAATATTGTAAATATTTTTTTTAGTTTATCTTTATGAATAAAATTGTTGTTCTTTTAAAATAAACTCTTTGTCTATGTTTCCATGTTTTGTGGTTCAATAAATTCTGGATATCCCAATCATACATCAATACAATATTACTTAAATTTTAAATATGATTTAATTTGTTATATTATACCAGGTAAAAATTATTAAAAATAGTTTTATAAACTTGATTGCTCAAAAATTATGACAAGAGAAAGTTATTGCAACATTGCAGAATTTAAATAGTAACTACAGAATGTCAGTGTAATAATTTAGCAATATTAGAATTATAGAGTTATAGTCGGCAGTAGAGTAGCTGGGTGATATAAAGGGCAGTGGATGGACATAAAATTCTTTATACACCCACCAGATTCAAGTACCTTTCCAGGTATACTTGCTAATCAAAATTCCTTTAATTATGAAAGTGTTTATGGTATTTTATTTCAAAATTCATATTCAAAATTTGATTTTGATTATGGGAAAGTTAGAGAAAGTGGATATTGGCTATATTAGACTCAGCCAATGTCAACTATGTATATAATCATTGGGATATTATTTATTTATCTCATACTTTGCTATTCTGAAGCCCTGAGAAAAGATTGTCATAAGGGAGAAGAGAGCTAGCCAAAATGGTAAGTTAATCTGAAAACCAAGTGAGAGAAATCAGTATGAGTTACTAATGTTCATACAGATAATGAAAAATGAGAGTAAGAGAAAAAGGATGGATTTGGAAAATGATGGTGGAAATAGAAATCATTCAGTTTCTTTTAAATTTTAATTGTGGCTTTGATATTAATGGATGGGAATGCTTTGAGAGATGTAAAGTAGAGTGGGGAGTGGAGTTTAAATTTTCCTCCTCTCCAATAAATATAGAAGTTTATAAGATTATTTATTAATATTTGGAATAATGCTGTCAGTGTTTTATTCATTTAGTAATTAATGGTTTATTAACCTATTTATTAGATATTGATGTAAATTGTTAAATAATTATGGATAAATAATATTTAGTATAGAAAAATGTTATCAAAGTAAGAATTTGGCACCCTGGCAATTATTATTATGATGCTGCCTCTCACCATTGATCCTGAGAATGTCCGATCCTGAGATTAGTGAGGGTGGGATTGATGTGATTCAGTCTCTCTCTCTCTCTCTCAAAACATTATAGGTTATAATATATATATATATATATATATATATATATATATATATATATATATATATATATATATATATATATATATATATATATATATATATATAATATAATATATATATAAAAAAACTTGGTGATTCTTTGTTATTTTCATACATAAAAATTTGCAATGGTAATAATGCATGTTAATGAACAAAATTATTTATATTTTTTTAGTTCTTTCATTTTCAATGTGATCATATAATCATCATATTTTAAAATTATGATTATGGTATAGCACCAAAAATGCCTTTGACATAAAATAATAAGCACCTATAATAAAAATTAATTATTTTCTTCATTAATATACATTACTATTAATGTACTATTTATTATTATATATATATTTCGATACTGTTTTGATACATTAAACTTTCTTTGAAAACAATATATTAGTTAAAACACCAGAATTCTAACAGTATTTAAAATAATGGATGTTCTATGATTAATAATTATATATTTAATAAATTTGAATTGTTACTCAATTTAAAATAAATCAAATTATTTTAGACAAATAAATAATATATTCCTTTTTTCCTTTTTTTTTTTTTTCTAAAAAAAAAAAATGAAAGGACAAAGAAGTAAAAATAATTTGCAGTTAAAATTAAATACAGATAAAATGAATTTCTTTTAGTTAAAAATATTTTTTCCTAACAAAAACTATTTTTTCTTCTAATAAATGATAACTTAACTCTAAATTATTTGTACTGCTTTTGTGAATATTAATTCTGTAACAAAGTTCTGCAAAAAAATGTATTTTTTTTACTTAATAAAAAATTTTAATTTTATTTTTATAATAAATAGTTAATTTTAAACCAAATTATTTATGCTGTTTTTATTTTGTATGTGTGTATGTATTAATTCTGAAAATGTTATACAATAGATTTTTATAATGATAATATTTATATCATATAAATATAGTCAAATAGAAAGTAATCTTAATTTTTTGAAGTTTATGTCATAAATAGAGTGAATCTTAAAAAGTAAATAGGATTCAGCAGAATACTTTTATAATAAAAACTACTAATCAAATGATTTATTGTTCAGGATTTCATAGGAAGTTTAACACTGAAAGTGATTGTAAAGAGTTTTTAGTTATCAACCATAAGCTCCAGTGTTCACCACTTCACCAGTGCACTAAACCATACAAAACATTATCTTAATGAGTAAACATGTAAAAGGTATCATTATTATAAGATGCTACTATTCTATATCACAATAAGACCTCATTTTATTAGAATATTCATAAATATAAATAAGACATATTTTTACATTCTTCTCCACAATGTTATTAACAAATTTGCATATTCTCTTTAGGATGTTGTAGTTCATTAAAGTAATACTTTGCAGGGACCTATTCATTTGACAATTTTGATTTATAAATTTATGATTTGACAACATATTTATTTTAATAAAAAATAAATAGATTGCATAATCAACCATATAAAAATCATAAAATAATGACAACATAAAGCCACAATAAAATTATTGCTATATTTAATTATTTTATAGAAATAACAGAAAATAACAGAAAGTAATTAAATTACATTGCTTCAGAAAAACTCATCTGAGCTATGAATCTTATAAATCTTTTGGCTTTAAAAATAATAATAAAAATGAAAATTTTGACAAAAATTTATTTGCTTTACTTAATTATTATACAAGTTATATCTGTTAAAAGTCTATTATCAGAAGTAGATTGCTTCATATGTCCATAATCATAATGAAAAAATAAAAAAGGCAAGATTGTTTCATAAGTCCATAATTATAGTGAAAAAATAAAGGCAAATATAAGCTTCTTATTACAAAACATACTTAATAGCTTTACCATCATTTTCAATGAGCAAATTAGGCTTTGTTATGTTTTAAGGTAAACAATAAAATTGTTAGTATATCTCTCTGATGTACATATAAAAATATTAGTAATTTTAACAGAACTGCTCACATATTTTTAAATAAATTTGAGCCATAATATAACCAGACAAAATAGCCATCAAAAAGTTGATAGGGAATTCCAAAATCATACCATCTTCTAATATTAATTCCTTGATCTACCTATAGTTGATAGTGTGATATTAGTTTTCAATGCCAGTTTTTTAATTGGTACTTTATCTTACATCATAACTAAAATTTATTTAAAAATATATGGAAAAATCTTATTAAGATAATTAATATGTACATCCTATAGTCCATAAAAATATTTTAATTATATATATGTAGTAATATTATTATTCTATGTCTTTATTTTTTCAAAGCAATATATATAATTATATAATTGAATATTTATAAATACAGTAATTAGATAATTAAAAATTTTATCCACTTAGGAGCACTTTTGATTATCCTAGTAATTTTTTTCAACTAACACTTTGAAAGGCTAACCTTCCCACAATTCTATGATCTTAATGTTTGCTGCCTGCCTGTTAATTAAGTCATGTTTGTATTTGTTTATTAGCATAGCTTACTTTATTTTCTTTGCATTGTTATTTTTTCCAATTTTCAATATTTTTACATTATTAAAATTGAAGTTAAACCATAAATACATGACTTATTATGGTCGTAAAAACAGATGCTGAAATATTATTATCTACTTTACAATTTTGTTTCGATTTCTGAAGATGTTTTAATAACAGCAAGTGCTCTTTAGTTTTTTTTTGCCAAGTACATCTCGATTCACATATGTACCCCCGCCACATCTACATATCCATTTATAAATGACATAATTATTTATTAATTTGTTTAATGAGGAGGTGTGTAAAATGCAACATCACATATACCTTTATAAATATTAATTATAAAATTTACTTGATCATTCGAAATATATGGTATTGATATCCATATTTTTTTTATTAGCGGGAGAATCAATATGATTATTACAATTTTTATTCTTATATTTTGTATTAAAATCTCTAATAACATTATATATATCATTATAATTGTAGCTAACATTTAACAATTCATTGGAATATATTTCAGTATTATTTATAATGTTGGAGAACATATATATTTTAAAAGAAAAAAGTGGTTGTTTAATTTGTCATTATATAATGATAATATTATGGTGTAATATATATTGTATTTCTATTTGAATTGACATCACTATATTTTAGTATTCATCTAACAGTACTCCAATGCTTATATTGTCTGGTTTTCTAATGCTGTCATGGCAACATAACTCTTAAATTAAGATGACCAGACACAGATATATGAAAATGTAAGACTCATTACTGAATATATTTTAGAAAATAAGTAATATATTCAACACAAAAATTTAATTTAATAAAAGTTTGATATTTATATATATGAAATCAATAATATAACTAATATTGATTTTTGAAATAAAATAAAATATAAGCTTTGAACGTTCCGTCATCAGATTTTCAATGAAATAGAAGGCTGAAGAGTTGTGGATTGGAGTAGTTTGAAGCCTGTCCATTAAAGTATGAATATGAAGATTGGCTATTTTAATATAAAGCTGAGCACTGATCACATATATCTGTGGAGATAGTAATCTAGACCAACTGATGATTTCTGTTTTAGCATGAAATACAAACATTGGTGATTATTTATCTTTTCAATATGTGTGTGATCAGGTGGGTCAGCACTATGAGATGGCACTGAGAGTAGGGGATCATGTGAAAATCTGAATTTGAATCCCGCATATATTACATATATAAATACAGGTTTAAGCCGGTACAATGTATTAATAAATTGTCATTATAAATAAATAAAGAATCTTTACTTTACCATACAAATTAATGGAAATAGAAGAATAGCTAAATATTTTATCAAATTATCTTAACATAATGGCAATGATTACGTATGTGTGTCATAAACTTGGATTTCATTAATTAAACTGATGTGTAGTTTACACAGAAATTTATCGAAAAAATCATAAAAAATAATTTTATAGGCAATATATATATATTAATAATGATAATCATAGCATTTACACACATATTGTATTGCATGTAATTAATAAAAAAAATAGCTAAATTTGTTATTTGTTTTAATTTATCAAAATATCAATGATGAGACGCATATGTACTAACTACATCATTATTTACATGTCAAATAAATGAATATTTCACAGTGATATTTGTAAAAAATAAATTATAGGTAAAAATTTAAATTTTATAAAATCTAAAATATATATTTTTAGAAAGTCTTATTACTTAAATCTATTAACTTTTAATATTTTGTCTTTGTAAATTTAATGTTTACCTTTTTTTGGGCCAAAATATGATATAAACGATTTTTTTTATCCAGCCTGCAAATAAAATTGTGTTCAAATTATTTATATATGTGCAGTGATTTTATATATTTTTTTATTAATTATTATTTATTTCCTCCTATATCAGGATTCAGATTTATTTGTTAAATATTTTGAATATGTATTCTGAAAAATATCTAAAGAAAATAAACACATGATAATGATATTGGCAATGACTTCATAATAATAATTTGTTTGATGAACATTTAAAATCAGTTTTGAAAATAAACTGAATTCAAATGTAGACATAATCTGAGTAAAATAATTTGATAATCATTTATTTTATACTAAATGCATGTTTTTTTAAAAACCTTTTTAAAGTACCCCATCCAAAGAGTACCATTTAAATTTATCATTTATTTATTTTGTATTTTCAATATTGACCTTAAAATCTGAAAAATAAGTTGCAAATGTGATACTTTTATCTAGTGCCACGTCTACTTAAGCCAATCATGCTTAAAATAAAATATTAGAGTGATTTGTTAATAAAAATAAAAAATGATTTTCTGAGTGGCTGTAGAACAGAAAAGTTTTCTACATATGTCGATCAGTAACATAAAACTAATCTGAATATCTGTTATTTGATATCTTCTACTACCGATATTCACATAGATGGCTCAACAGTATATGATTTGGGTTAGAATATTGCCATCAAATATGTTATAACAAGGTAATAAAATATTAATTAAGATGTCACAAACTCTTTGGTTATTCAACTTTAAATATGGGAGTATTTATGATATTTTAATCAGGAAGAAAAACAATAGTTGAATAATCAATTGCTATAATATTGAACAGAATAAACAAAGAAAATATGAACAAATAATTCTTATAATATCAGAAAGAGCACTTTTGTTCTATTTTTATGGCATGCATTGATCGACAGAAACAGTCATGAGCTTGGCTATTGCAATTATAAAATAATAAGACCTTATTCTAAAACCAATGAAGTAACACATCTTAGAATTTTTTCTTCATTGTATATGGTTTTTATGGATAGATATGCAAATATGTCTGTAAAAAGTTGTTAACTGAAAGTAGACCCTTAGATTCCTCTTGGAGACCTTAGAGGAACCAAGCAGAGCACATTCCTAATGCCCATTCCATATCTTCTTGTCACTGTAGCTGTTATTACTATGTGATTTTATATAATATATAAACATGAATGGAATATCCACAAACATGCATTAGCCAGTGTGGTGAGTTTACTGGTGTTTTAGCTCTAAGATCAAAAAACAAGACTGTCTTTCTTTTCAGAAGCCTGATAGCTTTTAACTAAAATATCAGTTGAGTTTTCTTAAAGGCAGCAAGAATGTGTGTGTGAATGAGAAAAAAAATTCTAATAGATATTTATAAAATAAAACCAGAATTAAATAGGATGTTAATAGAAAAAGATAAAAGAAAATAATAGGTTTTTAATTAAAAGTTTTTATATGATATATATAGATTTTTAAAAAGAAATATATTAAAAGTTTTTATATGATATATATAGATTTTTAAAAAGAAATTAGTTGTGTTTAAGTTGTGATTGTAATAGGAAAGGGGAGTGAGATAAGGTAAAAAAAAGAAAACTTTGGTTATGGATATATTTTGTAATTTTTAATTAATTTAATTTTTTTTGGAATATGTGATATTTATTGTATATGTATTTTATTTTAGTGTGCCTTGAAAAAGACTAAAAAATAGTCGAAACATAGGATTTCTTTTTCATGATTATAGTAATAAAAAATCAAGTTTTAAAAAGAAGGAGTTAGTTTGTTTTATTTCTATATTAGATATATATGAACTATTTTGAAAATAAGAACTGTGTGCTGGATATATTAAATTATTTTATATTTACAATCATGACAGACAAAGATAAATTAGTGCTCTTATTCCCAGGAGGCTGTAAAGTCACCAGTAAAGGCAGTGGTTAGTAGCCAAAGGTGGAGGGTACAAAGAATCACCTGGTTGCAAACTCAGGCTGACATTTTCTGATGATTTTTCATTTAGATATATCACTTCAAGTTAAGGAAGATTGCAAAAATTGGAAGAAGAACTGTCTCATATTAAGTGGGACATTCGACTTTGTGAAGTTAGAAGAAAAGGTGAAAAGAGAATTGATTTAACAAATGAACATATACTCTATTACAAAGGTACAAATATTGGAAGAAGAAGTGGAGTAAAAGTCATTATAAATAAAAAATGGAAAAATAACATTGTGGGGACTGATGGTGTAGTAGACAGGATGGAAAGATTGGTTATTTAACATAACAGCAGATACCGAATGCAGATAATTTATGTTTATGCTCCTAAAAGTTTTCGTAATCTTGAAGTATTAAAGAATATTTATGTAGATGTACAAAAGGCTTTTGATCAGACCAAACAATATTATAAAATTTTTATGGGAGTCTTTAATGCTAGAATTGGTAAACAATTGAAAAATGAAAGTGCTGCAGATAAATTTAGTTATGGTGATAGAAATGAAAAAGAATATAGACTTGTGGAATTTGCAAAAAAAAAAAAAACTCTTTATATTATGAATTCTTTTTTTGAAAAAAATGTTAAAATGAAATGGACATGGAAACATTCAAATAAAGGAACAGCATAACTGTATTATATTTTGACTAATAGAAAATATATATTTTAAGATTGTAATGTTTTTAATAAATTCAACATAGGAAGTGATCAACGATTAGTGAGAAAATTAGAAAGACAAAAATTATTAAGTAAAAAAATGTTAACAGTTTGATTATCTTAATCTTTAGAAACCCTGTAAGGAATTTAAATTAGAACTTGTAAATCATTTTCAAATATTATCAGATTTTGAATATAATTCATATTTTAATGAAATAAATAAGAAGATAACTGACATATTTTTAAAACCAGCAATGTAAATAGCTGATAGGAAAAAAACAGCAATTAACCAATAAAATTGATGCTGAGATTAAATAATTTATGAAGAAAAGAAGGAATATGAAAATATATAAAACTGATGCATTAAAAAGGATTGAATATCCAGAATTTTATAAACTGTTGCAAAAAAAGAGTTGATAATGATGTAAGAATGTATAATTGTGAACTAGCAAGGAAAGCTATAGAGGAGAATAAAAGTCTCAAACATGTAAAAAACATTTTGGAATTGGTAGGAAACATATATCTGCAATAAGAAAAAAAGTTGAAACTATTATTAAAAAGAGTTATAAAGAACAAATACCTCCTACAGCTATTATATCTTTTGAAATGTCCAGGATTTTAAATAAAAAATGAGACTTTGGGAATGAGATTTATAAAGAAAAGAAAACCACCAGATAATGATGGAATTATAATTGATATCTTAAAAGAAGCAAATGAAAAATAGACATTTTTTATAAAGTTATATGTCAAATGCCTAAATGATAATGATGTACCAGATGATTGGAATAATGCAGTATTAATATTAATATTTAAAGAAGGAGATAAAGAAGATATTACAAATTACAGATCTATCAGTCTTTTATCAGTTATGTACAAAAATTTTACCAAGATAATTTTACAATTTATCTAAAGAGAAAATTGTATTTTAATCATCCAAAGGATAAATCTGGATTTAAAAATGATTTTAGTAAAGTGTATTATATCCAAGAATTGAGAGAAGTTGTAGAAAGGGCCAATAAATATGTGTTAATGTTAATCTTTGGATTTGTAAATTATGAAAAAGTATTTGATTCAATAAGCAATTTCCTCAGTGATTTAAGAATTGGTTTATCAAGATATAGATCCAAGATATTATGATATTCTAAAAAACATAAAAATTCAACAGCAACAATTAGACTACATAATGATACTAGAAATGTTAACATTGAAAAGAGTGTAAGACAGGGTGACTCTATATCTCTACTTTTTATAGCAATGCTGCAAGAAGTATTATGTGGTTTAAAATGGGAAGTTAAAAAAATAAAAATAAATAGAAATATTTAAGTCATTTAAATTTTGCAGATGTTATAGTTGTTTTTGAAAATAATGCTTCAGAACTTCAGGAAATATTGCAAGAATTATCAGATGAAAGTAAGAAAGTAGAACTAAAAGGAAATGTTAAAAAGACTAAAGTAATATTCAATCGATTTTTTCAAGAATAAAAATAAAAATTGATAATGATGAGTTAGAAGAAATTAATAATTACAAATATTTTGGTCAGATTATTACTACAGATGGAAACATAATGAACAAAATTAATTAAACTTGGTTGTAATGCTTTGAATAGAATTAACTTAACACTAAAAGGAAATATGTCAATGTGTTTAAAAAGAAAGTTTTTTAATAAATTTGTTTTACTAGTTCTTATTTATGAATCTGAGACTTGGACACTTAACAGAAGAGCAATACAGAGACTTCAGCTTACTCAAAGAGGTATAGAGAGATGCATATTAGGAATAACAAGAAGAGACTGAAAACGAAATACATGGGTAAGGGTACAAATAGGTGTTAATGACATCATTGAAAAAAATTAAGAGACTGAATTGGAATTGGACTGAACATATTTCTAGAAGAAATGATAATAAATGGACAGTTGAAATTCTAAACTAAAATCCAAGATATTGTAAAAGACACAGAAAGAGACCACTTGTGAGATGGATGGGTAAAATAAGGAAGTGTGCATGAGTCACGTAAAGAAGAGAGACTAAAAATCAGGAAAATGAATTGAACTTGGAGTGAGCTTCACCCTGCAGTGAACTGATAATGGTTGACAATGATGATGATGCAAAATAACATTTAAAAACATGAAACATTTATCTAAATATTTTAAAAAACTCTGTATCATCAAATTTTACTTTCAAATGCCTTTATTTGTGCCTCAAGACGATTCAAGAGGCATAAGTTTTACAATGCAATCAACAAGAATCATTACAAAGAAATTTAGGGAGTGTCATCAAATTTTAGAATGTAAATCTTTTCTAAAATATTAAACAATTACAGATTTTGACAAATTTTTAATAACACTCTTGGGCAATTTATTTAAATTACTTGTTATAAATATTGAGCATTAAATTACCAATTTTTATTTAAAATTTTACAATTTATGTCATTTTATTTTAAAACCTCAGTAATTATTCTTTATTTATTATATATCATATTTCTATGTTCAGGATTAAGTAATTTAATTTTTCAATTTTTTTTTTATAAAATAAATTTTATTAATAACTAATTATATGCAAGTACTATCATATATACAATAGAAAAAAATAATTTGCATGACATATAATACACAGCTTATAAAAATATAATTATTATGACTACTGTTTGAAATTAGATGAACATGATTCTGTTTTATGTAGAAGAATGTATAATTTATATGTTTTACATCATTCTAAAATAATAGACAACTAATAAAAAATTGTACTTAAAAACAGGAAAACCTCTTCATAAAGTAGTGCCACTCAGTGTAATCCAGAGTCATCAATGAATGCCAGAAGCATTGTGCATAAAATCCCTATCTAGTGCCTACTCATCTGATATCTCCAGACTAGTTTCTAGCTTGTGGACTCCTCACTGATGAAATCCATAAGCTAGAAACTAGTCTGGGGATATTGGATTAGTAGGTACTAGATAGGGATTTTATGCACAAGCCTTTTGGCATCTGTTGATTATTCTAGCTTGCACTTAGTGGCACTACTATGTGTGGAGTTTTGCCTGTTCTAATAACAGTTATGAGCAAGCATAAGAAATGGTGATCATGTGATGTTTAGTGGTCTAAAAATTGTACTTCTGAGTAAATAATTTAAAGGATAAAAATATATATTATACCATTCTTTATTATTTTTTAAAAACATTGTATTATTTGTTGTCAAAAATTACAGAGGCCACAAGTAAGCTACATGATTTTGCGAGTATGTATAATTACTCTGACATTATAAGAATAAATTATTATTTTTTTGAGCAGTTGTTTTTCCTTGTGAAAGACAAAATGTCACAAGAATCAGAAGTATGGATAGGTTTAAAAAATGTGTGTCATATTTTCAGGATGATCATTACACAAGCCACATGTAAATCCAGATTTAATTTAAAACAGTTAATGAGCAAGATTTTGGTAGAATTGGGCCAAGTAATAAGTTAAGCAAAAACTTCAGCACACATATTTTGAAATTTGGTTAAAATTTTGGCATTTAGGAGGGTTACCATAGATGTCTGTTAGGATATATATATATATATATATATATATAACAGATATATATATATATATATATATATATATATATATATATATATATATAATCTTTAAATGAAACACCAACCAAAGATTTGATATTATAACTGTCCAACAGATCTGCATGCTTGATAGCATAGTAAAAAAAGATAACTTGCATGCAGAAATGGAGCAAGTAATGTTATAATAGAAGGAATGGCTTTCAGGATTGAACTAATTAGGATTGGGATGTATATTTTAGCTCTGATTTAGGAGACAAATGATTGATGACATATTAGATTAAAACCATCATTGTTAATAGGAAAATGAGCACTTGTAATTTATATATGTATGACTTTATTGTGTACATAAAATGTTTACCAATAGTCTTGAAAATATATATCTATGGACTATAGTAAGTAAGTATATCACCCAGAATAGCATTAACTATACTATAGAATAAAGTAATTTTGAGCAGAAAGCTTTTATTTTTGTAGTGAACTTGCTATTAATGAGATGATATAGATGGACTAATTGTCTTTTATATAAGTTTATTGGAATTCCAAAAAAATATGAGTATATACCTATGAAGATTGATGGTAGATTGTGCCTTATATGGTAGATCCTGTTACTGTTTTAAATTTGTTCAGAATATGAAGAATGAGAGGAATGTTTTATAAGTCTCTGAAAACTATCAGGACATCTTAAACAAAAGATATCAATTTAATAGTAGTTCCAAGAAAAAGAAAGAAGAAACCTGTGTCCTGCTCAATTTCTTTGGTCATGGTGTCTATTTATATTACAAATAGCAATGATGCAAATGGTGAGCCAAAACATCTCATCTTGATTTAAATGATAAATAAAGATGCATGAAATTTTTATGCTTGATAGATCTGTTGGTTAGATAATTTTTTGTGACAGTAATTAGATATGTATGAATTGGCAAAAGTTTATTTAATATTTTAAACAAGTATTCCCAGTTAACCAAATCAAAAGCAGCATAAAATCAACTTTGTTAGGTGACATAATTTGTTAATTTATTTTCTTTTGCATATACTATGTGACTCCTGTGCTAAAAATAGCTTGAGATGCAAGACAGGTTTTACTTGCATAATGTGATGAAGAAAGCTTAGGAAGGATAAGATCATCTAATTGTTTAAGAATATTCTAGTAAACAATTTTTTATCAATATCCTTCAGTGAGATGAGACACTGGTTGTTCACTGAGGAATATAATGCATTTATTTTTTTTTCTAATGCATAAAAATATATTAGTAGATAGTTAGGTATGTAATATTCACAGGAATCAAGTTGATTTTAATACTTATGCAGAATGAGAGTTATGATGCGATGTAGGTGCTTGGTAAATATTACACCGAATAAGATTATTTGCTAGTAATGTGTTTGAATGTAAATGCATATTTTTTTCAAAAATTTGTTACTTTGAAATATAATTAGAAAGTGGTATATTACAGTTAATAGAAGGTCAATAATAATCAACTGCTTTTAGATTAATTTTTAAGTGGCTAAGAAGTTTGACATTCATGTTGATGCCTGACACAAATGTATTTTCTTTCAACAAAATAGAAATATCAAAGACACAAGGAGAAGTTGATTTTTCATAATTTGCAGTAGTTTTTGTTAACATTGAAAGAGTAGAGATTACTTTTCTAAGCCTATATATCATGACATTTTGATTATAAAAAGTAGTTAAGTCACTTTGCAGTTTATGGATAAGGAATTTTGAATCATTGTAAGTGATCATTTTTTATTCAATGAAGATTAAAAACACTAACTAAACAACAACCATTAGATCTTGCTTAGAACGAGTTGTTGAGATTTTGTAAAAAAAAATATCAGGCTATGATTACTTAACATATTTATAAAATAATGGGGATACATTACTGTTATATAAAGCAAACAAGATCAAATGTAATAGAAACCTTAGAGAAATCAAAAATATAAACAAAAAGTCATATAGAAAAATATTTTAAGTATCAGAAAAGGGCAAGTAAAATTAAGATTATATGGGAAAATTATATAAATAACAGAATGTTGACTTAATTTGATAATTATAGGGAAAAAATAAGATTAAATAGTAAATTATTAAAAAACATGAATAAACTAAAAAATGAATAAAAATATTTGGAAACATATGAAAAACAACAATGTAATGAAAGAAAAAAAAAAATAAAGATAATTTAGCTACAAGTATGGATAATAAAAAAGATAAATAATAGTTGTAGGAGGATAGTTGAACCATAAATCTATATATACTAAAACCATTTGTAAATTTTATTGCTAATGAAATCCAGAAGCTAAAAACTAGTTTAGAGTTATGGATAGAATATTACTGGATATCATTTGACATCCATTGATTATTCAAGCTTACAAAAAATGGTAGAAAATGGAGAGGAAAAAGGAATTGGTACTTATAAATAATCCTTGTTCATAGTAAAACATAAGAAAATATTTCCATGCTAAGATCAGTGCAAATATGCATAATTATGGAAATTTTAAACAAAATTAAAATTAAAATTTCAGCAAGCACTATCAATTATTTTTTTTTGCTTTGAACTGGATTTTAAACTAATTGCAAACTATTTTTATTTCTTTTCATTTTTTATTTTCTCAGCTTGATATAGAAGACATAGCAACCCGTATGTATTTTTTTTTTTTTTTGATGAAATACTTCTTTGTAAAAATAGTATTAAGTATGTGCTTTTTGATAAAATAATTTTATTTATTGTATTCTGTGGAGATTTTCCAGAGAATTTACTCAAACTTTTACAGAATGGTGAATAATAAAACTTACTCTAATCATTAAATAAATTCTGATAAAACCATAATTTTTAATTACATAATGAATGCTATACTTTTATGAAACCATGATTTACTGTAAATAAATTCAGCAAATATATATATTTAGAATCTCATTACATAAATAAACAAAGCACACCTAGATTGTCGGCTTGAAAAAAAAAGACCATTATATGTTTAACGTGATGTCTACACAATTATTGTATTGTATAAAAATATTTATAAAACAAAATAAAATATTGCAAATTTTATGGAAAATTATTTTAAATTTTATAACTTTAATTTTTAAAGTTTTTAAAAAATATGTTCCTAAACATCCATTGTTAAATTGTTATATATGTAGTTTTAAACACTAGAGTGCGCACATAAACGATATTGGGAAAACATAGGGCAGGGAATGGAAAGGGAAGGTATAATGGCTAACAGGGTTCTCTGGACATTGTTGCTGAGAGATTCCTGACTCCATATAAAAAATCACAATGCATCACATCACATCACATTATCTATCTAGCAAAAAGGCCATAGATAGTACATAACTAATTTAAATTTTATTATCTATTTTTTTAATTTTAATATTAAAAATCGTACTTTTAATCAATTATTTTAAATTGAAATTTAATTTATTACATTTTTAATTATGAAGTTACTATATAATTATAAAGCATTTCAGTGTTTATCTGGGAGTACATGACTATAAGCATTTTTACATTAAGCAATTATTTATTTTTGGTGTCATAAGTAATTTAGAATATATTATTTCTATTTACAATATTCGTTATTATGCAATTTATTTAAGATAAACTTCTATGCTCATTTATTAAATTCTCTTCTCACTTAATGATACTCATCTTTTCTACCACACCTTTTTTAAATATGATATATTTTTTATTATAAACATATGTTTTTGCCTGTGCTAATTATATACTTTTTCTTAAACTAAAATAGGATACTAGCAACCATTTCAATATAGATATAACTGAATCATCTAATGTAAAATAGCAGATCAATCATTTCAATATACATTTCATTTCATCAGTCTTCATTGTGCATTAGGTATGGTTTTCTTTTAAAGTGTGAATATATTTTCAAATACAATCACTTATATATATATTGTGTTTGTATCATTAACTCATCAATAAGTCAGATTTAATTGCAATATTATTTTAAACTTTAATAAGTGAACATGCCTAGAATATATGTAAATAAATGGTATGTGGATTCCTTGCACAAATAACCTTTGTGATCAGCAAATGTTATGTAATATAAAACAGCAGATTAATCAACTCATCTTTTACACATATTTCAGCTCATCATTCTTATTGAGAATATTAAAGATTTTGAATGTCTGCCAATTATGCAAAATAATTCATCATATTTTAATTACAATTAATAATTCATTTTCAAAGTATAATAATATAAATTTACACTTTCATTATATATTACATACAAATTTTTTTAATTATTATCTGACATTTCATTAATCTGTTTTTATTAATTTTTCTCTGCAATTTTGAATTTAGAATCTCTTATATTAAAAGGTTGAACATGGGGTAAAATAATTTCCATAAGGCAATTTATTTATAACTATCCAATAATTATTTGAAAACTTTAATAAACAAAGTAATATTATTCAGGACTTGAGATTACATCTTTCTGTAACATGAGTTTCAAGCAAGTGGACTAGAAATCCAAGGATATTATTTTAGAATGTTAGTAAAGCTTTGAAAGAATATATTATGAGTAAAAGCTTTAGAGATCCATAGCTTTTGCTAAGAAGAATTTAAATTGTACTTTAAAGAAAAATTAATTGATTAGATAATTTGGTGGGCTATTTGGCTAACTAAATAATTTTTTTGTCTCTGCCCACTATTCTGTACCTCATTTGACTTTTAAATAACTTTTTTAAAGCAAAATATTTCACTTCATAATTTTACATTTGTTATTATTAAAATTTATATTCACGAAATGGAATAATTAAAAAAAAACGTTAGAAAACTGTGATTTTTAAAAATAAATAGTAAGTAGAATAAAACTATAGAATTAAAGTAAGAGAGATGTACAATTATATTGAACATAGATATTTTAACAATTGATAATTATAATGACATTTCTATTTGGACAAAATTATGAAAGTTCCTAATTAGAACACATATAGTAATGAAAGAACACCTATCATGTATTATTTTTATTGCATATAAGAGGAGCACTGCAGTTTCTAGAATTTGTTTTATTTTATGTATTTATAATCTTAGCAACAACCTGTGTAATAGATGCTGATAAGTACTGTTAGAAATGAAGATGTTCTATAAATTTTAATACAGTCGTAACACTCAAGAGTTAAAGATTCTTAAATCAAAGTTCAACTTGTCATTTCTGGTGGTCAAACATCACATAATCTAGCCATTTGAGTATTCAAAGTAATGAATCTACCAATGATGATTATCAAAGTAAAACAGAAAACATTTATATATTTTTTTTATTGGAAGAGTTTGGGTAAGATTTTGTAGATCAGTGGTTTAAAAGTCTTCTTTTTAAAAAAAATTTGTAGTATATTGCATTCTTTAATCATTTTATCTGTTTGAATTATTTATAATGTTATCTTTGCTTTATCAAAATTTTTGTTCTTAATACTATTTTCTATATTCAAATAATTTATTTTTCATACTTTGAATCCAGATTGCTAAAATAATATCATTTGCATATTTAATTTTTCTGCATATACCAGCTAGTGTTTTTTTTTTGATTCTGGAATTAGTATCATATATTTTATGCTATTTTCCCAAAATCCATCATACTTTAAATAATCGTTTTTTTTTTTACATGAATTGCTGACAAATGAAGATTCTGATGTAATATTTTTCTACATGGATAATAATTTTTTTCATCTGAAATATCTTTTACTTCTTCATCTTTATATGAACTAAATAAATATCTCATAACACTATTGCTATTTTTTTATATTTCATCAAGATATAATTATGATTCTTAATTTATTACAAACAATACTATCCATATATTGCTGATACATAGAAGTATAAGTTTTATCACTTTTCTATTAACAATATGTAAAAAAAATTAGGTATCAAGAACTCAACAAATAAATATAATATATTGTAATATTTAAAAATAATTCACGTTTAAAATTAATATTTTAACATTACAATTTTTCAATATATGTTTTTGGATTTCATTGTTATTAATTTTTTTTTTTTATCTTAGAAATACAAACTAGTCTTTGCTAGAAAAAAGTTTTATTAACTATTTCTTTATATTTTTCAAATATCAATTGCAATTATTTTTAGAATCAAAATAAAAATCACTAATCTTTTTTTGTTCCATGATAAAGATTTAATTGTCTTAAATTAACAAATGATTCCATTGCAAATGAAGTCAGTTATTGTAGCTAATTGAACTTCATGAGAGTAGATAGAAACTAATCCTCATGTCAAATAAAGCTTTGGATAAGTCGAATCACACCAAATTATATAATTTGAATTGAGTCGTGAAGTTTTCACAAAGCAAATACCAACAAGTGATTTTTTTTAAAAAAATTGTTTTATTTGTAAAATTACATAAAATACAAGTTACTTTTTCTTTATGCTAAGTTACTTTTTAAATAAAATAATACTATTATAAACATAAATATTGTACTGTATTCTAATTTTTATAATTAATTTTATTTTGTGAAATTAAAATTATGTATATACACACATATTAAAAAATAATAAGTCTAAAATGTTTTGAATTATATTATGTGAGTTAGACTTTAAGATAATCACTAAAAAGCATTTTATATTCTTTTAAATGAAAAATTAAAATGGTTTTTATTTTTGAATTTTTAAGGTTTTCTGGTATTGTTATCTTTTCATATCAATTGCTTATCTTTTTCATCTCTTTGATAAATAATGGTCAAGATTGTATTGAATATATTTTAACTTTTAATGTTTATCATTCATTATAAAAGAACAATTCTGATGTTGCAAAATACTTTATATATGCACATTATATATATTAATTCTAATATTCTCATGTATAAGTGATGAATTCATAGTATTATTTCAAGGAGTTTCCATGTAATAGAAAGACATTCCAGTAAATTAACAAATATTCCTCAGAGCTTCATATTTCTCAAATCACAAGAAGATGTGCATCATTTGGAATGTCATGGTGTATATCAAATTTCATGTGGAAATTGTTTATATTTATACATTGGACAGAGTAATTATAGAATAAGCATAAGAAAGGAAAAAATACATTTTGGCAGTTAGAGAAAAATCTAAGTCATCAATGGTTTATTCACACATTAAATTAACTATGATGTCAATTTTAAGAAAACATATATTGAATAATATGACCACAGATTGCTAAGAGAAGCTATAGAGGTTTTTAAAAAGCCTAAGAGCATAAATGAAAAGTGTGATTAAAGAAAATTAACAATAGTTGGAAAAAGCTATTGGAGGATAAAATATTTTTAAACCTATATCAATAGAATTTGAGAATAAGAAAAAAATAACAAAGGAAAAAATAATGATTTTCAATCTCACCACATATTCTTATGATTTGAGAAAGAAGAAACTCTGAGGAAAGTACTTGTTATTGTACTGAAATGGTTTTTTTACTAAATGGAAGCTCTTGGATATATATATATATATTGAAACAGATAGGCTGTTCCTCATATATATATATATATATATATATATATATATATATATATAACATTTGAGATTAAGACTCATAATACTGTACAATGAATATTTAAAATAATCTCTAGCCTAGCATAATGCAATAATTAATAATAATAAAGCAGCTATTTATTTTTATGCCTCCTTTATTAATATAGAGTGTTGCTCAAAAATATGTTGGTTAAAAAATAATATTTAAATTAATTGGTTATGATAAAAGATAAAGATTAGTGAACTGGTGACAGTAACAAAAAGTGTGATTAGTGGTTTAAGGGGACAGTTGCAGAATGTGTTCTACTGCCATCAGAATTAAAGTAGTAAAAGCCATTATAAAAACTTCTAGTAGAAAATTATCAGTATCAGATGAAATACCAGTAGAATTATTTTAAAGAATCAAGAGATGAAATTGTAAATAGATTATATAGATTGACGTTGATTGTATGGAAGAGTGGAGTTTGGCCTGACAACTGGATGCAGCAACATTTGTGCTGATATCCAAAAATGAGATCTCATTCAGTATGATAATTATAGATTGATAGTTTTAGTTTCACATGCACAGAAAATAATGTTACAATAGTTTTGTGTAGAATATAGGCACAGACAGAATGTAAATTGGTACAATAAAAGGCAGAATTTAGATTGCAATGAAGAACAAGAGATCAGATAGTTAATCTGAACATTATTCTTAATAAATCTAGGTAATTTCAACAGCAACTCTGTCTCTGTTTTATTGTTTATCAGAAAGTGTTTGATTTTATATGCCATGATACATTTTGGAAAATGATGTTAAGTATGAGACAATTGTTGCCTTTATTACATAAAAAACAAAAAGCCAGAGTGGGAGTAGTAGGAATAACCTTAGATTTGTTTCAATTGATAAAGAGGTGAGACAAGATTATGTGTTGTCATCTTGATTATTCAATATTCTAGCAGAAGTTGCAATAAGAGAAACTACATAATGATCATCAAGGTGAATTTGGTATTGAAGAAAGATAATTATGTAATTAGCAATATGCAGATAATATTGTTTTAATTGCAATATCAGAAAAAGTATTACAGGAACTATTATATTACTGGTCAATAATAGAGCATGGACTAAGGGTAAATAAAAGCAAAATAATAATGTAATTAACTGGAGGAATAATAGAGATAGAAATGGATGGAGATTATTAGCTGGAAAAAGTTTTGGAATTTATCTATTTAATTTCAGAATAATTCAAAATTGAAGAATTTGATACTAAGATAAAACTATGATTATTGTTGGCATTAAAGTAATTTATAAAATTAATATCTATATGAAAAAACAAAAGTACAAATAAGTGGTCAAAGTATAGATTATCAAAAGTTTTTATGTCTCATTGCATTATAAGAATATAAGGCATGAACATTGAAGAAGCAGGAGTATCAAAAGTTGATGCTTTTTGAAATAAAGTGTTATAGAAGGATACTTGGCATATATTGTATAGTTAAGAAAACTAATGAATGGTTTTGGAGAAGATATCTATAAAAAGACCAATTTTAGAGCTGTTTTTATCAATGATGAAAATTATATTATTTTGAACATGGGACAAGGTAAAGTAACACACTTGAAAAGAATATCATGTTCAATGTGGGGAATAAATCAAGAGGAAGAGAAAAACCAAGCTTGTCATACATGTATAGCATTATGGAATAGACAGGATTGACAATATTGAAAGCATACAGAAAAGCAAAGAAAAGAATGCGTTGGAGGCCATTCATCCTTACTGCCACTAGTCAAACTGATGGATCAGGCAGATGATGATACAAAAAGTATATTGCATGAAAAATATTTTTGCAGTATATTTTTATAAAAAAATAGTGAAAAAAGACAATGTATCTGATTAATTACATTGTTGATGAGTGAAGTTTTCATAATTTTTTTCTTCTTGGTTTTACTCTCAATTAAAAATAGCTAGATACTCACTTACTGGCAATATAATTGGATGATTGGCTACCAAATATCTATGTTCATTAATGACATGGAAATCAATATTATAAAAGGCAGTATAATTAAAAAAGAAGTACTACATTATTTTAGATATGTAGATGATAGTTTGATAATTGGTAATAAGAGGGCAATATATAAATTATATAAACAATTTAATAATAATGTTGATAATATTAAGTTTACTATCAAAGAAATTGATAATGAAATAAGGTATTTAGATATTGAAATTATTTTAAATCAAAATAATGATATTATAATTAAGCATTTTATTAAAGATTATAAATTAAGGAAAATTATATCAATTGATTCAAAACAACCATGGATACAAAAGATGAGTGTAATTAAGAATTTTAAATATAAGAACGATAGATTTAATACAGATAGAAATATTGCTATGTTACAGAAGGATAAATTTAAACAAACATATATGGGATATGGATATGCAGCGCATAGTATTGACAATATATTTTCACAACATGGAATAAATAGCACGGATAATAATAGATGTAGGACTAATAAACAAAAGAAGTGGATAAAAATTTCATATTTGCCTAGTGTATATAATATATTAAATAAAAAAAGTAAAAATTATATAGATAAAAACATTAACGTGGGATGGGCTAATAGCAAAAATTTGGATAAATTGATAACTAATTGTAGAATGAAAGATGATATAAAATATAAGAGAGGAATGGTTTATAAAATTAGATGTAATTTTTGTAATATGATTTACTATGGCCAGACGTCAAAGCAATTGGGAGAAAGAGCTAAAGAACACAATGATGCTATTGCTAGGAAAGATGATAGATCTGCGTTATATGTTCATTATTTGCAGTATGGACATAAAATAAATTGTATTGATAATATAAGTGTTCTTGATTATATTAAAAATGTTAATAGACGTAAAATATATGAAACAAACTACATCATGTATAATAAAAACAACTGTATGAATATATACAAAACATCCATTAAGTTAAATAATAAGTGGTTAATGGATAAAGAATGGATAGTTAATTAATTAATATATGTGGATATATATCCATTCAATATATATAACAGAGTAATTTTGTAGTAGAATTGAGGGGGAAAAAATCACATAATAGATCATGTCAAATATCCATTTGTTTATCTATCTTCTCTCATGTATTGATATAGATGTCGCTGTTTGTGCTTTAAATCGTGGAGACATATTGAAAAGGGCAAAAAAACATAATTTGCCGAAAAAGGCTTTTATATAATAATTTTATAATTTGTAATCTTTGTTGCTTGTATATATGTATTTTTAAACATATTTGACTAATCATATATATATATATATTTGTTTTTGTAAATTTTCAATTACAAAATAAGGCTATATCCGTATTTAAACATCATTTATTTCCAAGGTTTATTCATGTAAATCATACGGATGTGCTTGTGAATACATCACAATGGGTTTTCACTTAACATACGCGCATATACGAACACTAACTGAAAATAATTAATTACCATAATGATGAATTTTTAATATTAAAAACATACTTGGATTACTTTTTTATGTAAACTTGAAATGATTAGCTTACAATGATAAATATATAAAACAAACTATTAGTCAGTAGTTGTTAAGAGATATGTTTTAAAACTATTAACTAAGTTTGTAATATTTATAGAATTGCTTTTTTTTTTAATATTAAAAATTTGTTACTAAATAAACACAGACTGTTATATAATATAGATAAAACTATGTTATCATTGGAATAATTTCCCAGGTTTTAAGTGTAGATGTAAATAGTTCCTCTCCAACCTCCAGTTTAATCTAATATTTATTTTTATTGCGGTATTAAAAGGAAAAACAAATATATAATATAACACTTTTTGACAATGGAATAAAATTGATATCTTATCTCACTTCTTAATTAAATAATAAAATGTAAACATTTTTTTGTACTGTAAAAGAAATATTTACACTTTGAAAAGGCTTCATTTTATGAGAATTTTAAACACACAACAATGTTAATAACTATTAGTATAATTTAATGAAATACAGTATCAGGATATGTATAAATCAATTGCTATAAAAAATATAAAATTCTCTCCTACACATGGACTTAACATTCTTTGGTTTCAGTTATCCATAATTAGTAAAGTTGTTAAATAAAAATTTTTTAAAATTTGGAAATTTATACATTTGAATTAGTAAATTTGAAATGTATGAATACTATCATAACATATTTTTAATAGATCATTTCCTTGTTCAACTCTTTAAATGATTGGTTCTTTTTTCTTTATAGGATTAACTATCCATACCTTTAGTTACCACAATATATATTTAATTTTATTTGCTAGTTCACAGATAATAGGTAAATGAAACAGTAAGAATTTTTCATCCTAACTTATGTGTGCTGTACTTTTTTTTATATTAACTCAATGATGTCTTGTTGAGTATTGAGGAAACTCTCGAACTAAACCATAAGATAGAGTCTTTTGAAAAGATAATAATGGCCATTTTATCTTTAACTTACATTCTAGTTATATAGGCTGATCTAATACATCTCAGTTTAAAAGTGTGAAGACATTTCTCTGTTCATTTTAATTCCATTATTTTCTTTCTCCATATTAACTTTTGCGAAATCTTTAGATTTACCACATGTTAATACTTAAAAATATTAGAAATTATGTAATATTTAATTTTATTTTCTAGCACACAGATAGTATTAAATTAAACAGTATGTGTTGTACTGTTTTTATATTAATTCAATTCTCAACAAGACATCATTGATTTAATATAAAAAAACAATACAGTGCATGTGTTAGGATGAAAAATCCTTACTGTTTAATTTACCTACAACATCTAAAAGTATTAAATAAAAACAAAGAAAAAATAAAAATGTATAAATGTGAATTTATAACTATTACACATCTTTCAATATGTATGACTGTCATTATGAATCATTTCTCAGTCAGCCATTTTCTTAATCAGTCAGTCACATAGTTGGTTTCTGTTTTACTTCAGATTTCTTATAATTGCATTATTCTAATTTTTTGTTACTTTTATTGAAGTCTAAATGTAAAACTGTTCTAAATTAAAATGTATCATAGGAAGGTATAAGGTATATACATGTTAAATAAATATATATACAAAAAAATTCAAAATTATCTAGGGTTTCAAGAAAGTCTTGGAACAAATGGTAGCAGATATAAAGTTACTACTGTAATATGTGCATTATAAGATACATTACTGTTTGTAAGAGTTTAAATCTGGGTGGAAATTGACATTTTTTTCAAGTAGCTGATGATTTTAAAAATATATGATTCACAATCAGTCCAACTAGCCATTTAATAATAGCTGATAAATGAAGATTTACTTATTATTATCTAAAGAATAAAATAAGAAAGAAAGTCATAAAACAACTCACAAATTAGCCATATTAGGATAATGGCTTTTTAAAATTATTTCTTTTGTACAGAGTTGTAGTGGTTATTTACCTTATATTTCAATTATCTGTTGTTTAAAGTAATAGTAAAATTTGAAGTATTCTTACACATTTATAAATTGATACAGAATATAAATTTGTATTTTAAGTTAATGAAATAGTTTTATACATACAATAATTATCTTGAAAAAAGACATCTTTTTTAATTAAATAATAAATACCAGATCATTAGTAAACTATAATTAAAGGAAAACCATAGGCTCAGTATTTGTATAATTACGACATTCTTTTTTTTTTTACTAAAGAAATCTCACATAACAGCATTTTTTGTTTTAACAACTATCATATTAATGCAATATTCATTAAATCAAGCTAATATTAATCTACAAGCTCTTTTACCCATCTAATAACCAAATGAAAATCAATGTAGTCACTGCAGTTCATAAATCTTTAAACCTGCTTGTAATATAAAATAATTTCCTAACTAATAGTTAACAGCAATCAAAGATATTTCTTTTTCATTACAAAGTGAAGTTGAAATTTAAGTCAAAAAGAAAAAAATGATAAGATATAATAATGAACATACAGTAGTTAATTCATATCCATGGATTTATTATCCAGTTTGAATTGCTCAGATTTGAAAAGAATTAATTAAGAAAAAATAAAAATTTATAATTTTAATTATAAGTTTTAGTTAATACCCATCTGTATAATTACCATTATAAATCATTTCTCAAATACCATGGTTTTTCTTTGTTAATTTCTAGATTTATTACTTATTATGTTTTGTGTAATTCCCTTGTTTTATTTTTTTTTTGTTAATTATTTTCACTGATGTATGGATATGTACATTTTAAAAATTAAATTATATATTAGCAGATGTATGCATGTTAAACATATGTAGTATATTAACTGAATATGCTATTGTCATTGTAAGTACCTAGGAGCTACTCCAAACTTAATGGAAAGAGCTCTATCTGAAAATATGGAATATAGCAAGAGCATTTCTTTTCTGCATTAGTATCAACTGCTGTATGCTGGGATTATCATTGATTATGATGTTATTTCAATATCCATCTTGGACTGGTTTCTTTACTTACCAATGAGGACTTTGTAATCAAAACTGAAACTACCATGTTTAAAATAATTGGCACAATAGTTAATGAAAAAAAAATGTAATAGACCATTTGACAATCAAATAATGTCTTGGCATGAATTCAGAATATAGTTTTAAGGATTTAAATTATTTATTGTAAACATTGTCAAAAAATTATGAATTTATAATGACAAGTACAGTAATAAGAATAGTAGATTTAAGAAATCAAAAAAATTTTTTGGATAAATTTTTACTGGAGAGAAGTAAAAACTATACAAATTTTATGATCTCATTATCACTTGGTGTATAGTTTTAGATGACTGCACTAGAAATTTAACCAATATAAATTGTCAAAATTATTTCAAATTAATATTAATTAAAAACATATTTTTAACTTTTAAAACAAATTTGTATTGATTCCTTATTTGGTCATTTTGTATTTTAATATTTTTATACAAAAGTTACACATTCTGCATTTCTATAGATGTTACAATGTACTACAACTTTAATTTACCTAACCAATTTTGTATTTTATTTATATTCTAAAATTTATTTATATAATCTAATAATATTAATAAAGCTATAAATAAAAAGGAGCTATTAAATATGTAGCACTAAGAATATATATTTATAAAGAAATAAACCCTGAATATGCATAACATAATAATTCATGTCAGACTTTCAGACTTATAAAGTCATTACAACAACTTTGAAAATAACTCTCTCCCTAATATTAATATTAATAAATCATTTTTCATATGAATAATAGATTAGCATTGATGCAAAAGTGAATGTTATTTTTGAATTTTTTTAAAATAACTTTAGTAAATCTAACTTGCAATGTCATCATCATCATCAACCATTCTCAATCCACTGCAGGATGAAGGTCTCTCCAAGTTCAATTCATCTTTTCCTATCTTTAGCTTCTCTTCTCCACATCACCCCTGCACACTTTCTTATTTCATCCATCTTACAAGTGGTCTCTTTCTGGGTCTTTTACAATCTCTTGTAATCCAGTTTAAAATTTCAATTGTCCATCTGTTATCATCTCTTCTATCAATATGTCCAGCCCAACTCCAATTCAGTCTTTTAATTTTTTCAATGAGGTCAGTAACACCTGTTTGTTCTCTTACCCATACATTGCGTTTTCGATCCCTTCTTGTTACTCCCAACATGCATCTCTCCATACTTCTTTGAGTGGTCTGAAGTCTCTGTATTGCTCTTCTATTAAGTGTCCAAGTCTCAGATCCATAAGTAAGAACTGGCCAAACACATTTATTAAAAACCTTCCTTTTCAAACACATAGGCATATTTCCTTTTAGTATCAAGTTATTTCTACCAAAAGCACTCCAAACAAATTTAATTTTATGATTAATTTCATCCATTATATTTTCATATGTATTAATAATCTGACCAAGGTATTTGTAACTGTTAATGTCTTCTAACTCATCATAATCAATCTAATATTTTCTTATTTTGAGAATATCTATTAAACATTACTTTAGTCTTTTTAATATTTATCTTTAGTCCTACTTTCCTACTTTCATCTGATAACTCCTGCAACATTTCCTGTAGCTCTAAAGCATTATTTGCAAAAACAACTACATCATCTGTAAAATCTAAATGACTTAAATAATCTCCATTTACTTTCACTCCTTTAGCTTCCCATTTTAATCCACAAAATACTTCTTGCAGCACTGCTATAAAAAGTTTAGGAGATATGGAGTCACCCTGTCTTGCACCCTTTTCAATGCTGATTTTCCTACTATCATTATGTAATCTAATTGTTGCTGTTGCATTTTTATAAATATTTTTCAAAATATGACAATATTCTGGATCTACACCTTGATGATTCAATGCTTTAATCACTGAAGAAATGTTTATAGAATCAAATGCCTTTCATAGTCTACAAATCCTAAGCATAATGGCAACTCATATTCATTTGTCATTTCTATAATTTTTCTCAATACCTGGATATGATCTACTGTATTAAAACCACTTTTAAATCCAGCTTGTTCTCTTGGTTGGTGGAAATCCAGTATTTTCTGTAGACGAGTTGTAATTATCTTAGTAAAAATTTTGTATAAAACTGATAAAAGACTGATAGGTCTGTAATTTCTAATATCTTCTTTATCACCTTTTTTAAATATTAATATTAATACTGCATTCTTCCAAACATCTGGTACATCTTTATCATTTAGACATTTGGTATATAACATTGATAAAATTGTTTCTATTTCTTCACCTGCTTCTTTTAATATATCAATTACAATTTCATCATTACCTGGAGCCTTCCCTTTCTTCATAAATTTAATTGCATGTCTCATTTCCTCATTCAAAATTCTGGGCAATTCGGAAGATATAACATTTGTAGAAGGCACTTGTTCTTTATTACTATATAATTCTTGATAGAAGTCTTCTACACATTTTATGATGTCATCTCTCTTTTTAGTAATAATGCCATCTTTTTTTTTATTGCAAATATAAATTTCCTACCAATACCAAAATGTTGTTTTACACTCTTTAGACTTTTATTCTCTTCTACAGCTTTCCTTGCTAGTTCACAATTATACTTTCTTATATCATTTTCAACTTTTTTCCCCACCATTTTACAAAATTCTAGATATTCAATCTTTTTTAATGCATCATTGTTGTATATCCTCATATTCCTTCTTTTCTTCATAACTTCTCTAGTCTCAGTAGAAATTTTACTGGTCAATTGCTGCTTTTTTCTACCAGCTATCTTTGTTGCAGTTTTTAAAGGTGTATCACTTATTTTCCTATTAATGTCATTCAAATCTGAATAATTTCCAAAATCTACTAATACTTGAAACTGATTTGTAAGTTCTAATTTAAATTCATTAGAATGTTTCTGAAGATTAGGAATATCAACTGTAAATATTGTTTTCCTTAATAATTTTTGTCTCTCTAGTTTTACATTAGCATGTATCTTATATCTTACTAATCGGTGATCACTTCCTGTGTTAAATTTATTAAGAACATTACAATCTTGAAACATGTATTTTCAGTTAGTCAAAATATAATCCAATTCTGCTGTACCTTCATTTGGATGCTTCCATGTCCATTTACTTTTAACATTTTTCTCAAAAAAAGAATTCATAATATAAAGTTTTTCTTTTTCTGCAAGCTCCACAAGTCTATGTCCTTTCTCATTTCTATTACCATAACCAAAATTGCCTACAGCATTTTTATCTTTTATTTCTTTACCAATTCTAGCATTAAAGTCTCCCATAACAATTTTGAAATGTTGTTTACTCTGATCAAAAGCCTTTTGTACATCCATATAAAAATCTTCTATAACTTCATCACTATGAGAACTTGTTGGGGCATTATCTGCATTAGGTATCTGCTATTAAGTTGTAAAACTAATCTTGTCACTCTGTCTGACACACCATCAATCTCCACAATGTTATTCTTCCATTTTTTATTTATAATGAATCCTACTCCACTTGTATTTCCAATATTTGTGCCTTTATAGTAGAGTATATGTCCACTTTTTAAATCAATTGTTTCTTCACCTTTTCTTCTAACTTCACAAAGTCCAATAATGTCCCATTTAATATAAGACAGTTTTTCTAACTCTTGCAATCTTCCTTCACTTGATGACTTGCAATGTGTGTGTATATATATATATAATTGTTGTTGTTGTTGTATGTAAATTCAGAGGTTGTTAGTACAGTGATCTAAAAAAAAACATAATCCTATTAAATTTATGGATGCTACTCTTTTATATTACAACTATAATATAATAAACAGGTTGAAAAAATATTTTAGTCCTTTTTCAAATAGTTGTATAGGAATAAAAATGAGGATTTTTAATGATATATTCATCTGCCTAATTATTTTACTTTAGAAAAAAATATCCAGCTTAGTGAAATTAAAACAGATCATTATAATATTGAAAATTGAAAAGTTACAAGTCCTGATAAGATATCTAGAATACTGAAGATAAAACTGCTGGATTTTTTTTAAAAAACATTTTATGAAAATTTTACGATCTGATTTTAAGTATTCTTTTATTCTTCTAATTTATAAAAATAAAAAATGAGCAATGTCACAGTAATTAATGCAGATTATCATTATTATCTGGGAACAATATAGCAAAGATATTTTAAGGATTTTCTTGCAGATAGCTTCTATCATAGATGAGTATTATCAAAGGCTCAATGGGATTATAAAAATTAAAAAGCACTATAATCGTGAATTTTATTACTTAGCAAATACAAAAAATATGCTGTAAGCCAAAAAGTAATTTACGTATTGTTTTATTGATTTAATCAAGGATTTTGAATTCGATTAATCAGAGAGTTTGTGGCAGAATATGATATTAATTGGCAACCCATATATATATAATGCAACTTCTATGATATTAATTGGCAACCCATATATATATAATGCAACTTCTACATAATAGAATAATTTAATTAAATCACAGCAATATAATATGAAATAAAATATCTTTATATGTCAGCAATAATTGTATATATATATAATTAAAAATGCGGAAAAAACTTTGGCCTTATAAATGTGATGTAATTATTTTAAAACTTCAGTTTACATTCCATACATAGGGACATCTATCTTTTATATATATATAAAATTAATTAGAATAAATTATACCAATAATACAATATGTAAAAATAGTTGGTGCTGATGTAGTACATGCTGGATGCCATTTGAATTTTAAAACTCACCCAAAATCCCCACTGACACATCTAAATAATAAATGATGTGTCAGCAGGAGTTTTAAAATTCTAAATAGCACTGGGCGCATACTACATCAGTTCCAAATTTATAGTACTTAAACAAAAAAACTAAAGGAAAAAACAACAACAACAAAAAAATAACCCAAAATATTAAACTGATCAAACCAAGCTTACAAATTCCAAATACTTAAAGATTATAATTTGTAAAATACAAATTATACTATATGCCAAAAGATTATAACTTATAAAATAGGAATGTTAATAATTAATGCTGACGCAAAGCACTGTAGTTTGTGGGAAAGGGAGACAATGATTTTGCCAGCACAAAGCAATGGTGTTCATAAAGAAGAGGTTCTAAAATATGAATTATACTATATGCCAAAAGATTATAACTTATAAATACCAATGTTAATAAATAATTGTGATGTATGAAATAAACATATTATTTTACTAGCTTATAATTTCTAAAATATGAATTTAAAAATCAAAAGGCAATTTACATTTACTGTAACCCAATTTATATTTTTTACTTTTAAAAAATAAAAGTCATGATTTTCAAGAATATTTAAAGTTAATAATATATATATAAGCCTATGAACTAAAGCATATTCTTTTTACAAATAATAGGATTTTAGTTTTTTCTTACCAGAAATTCTTGGTTCGCTATTATTGATCACTTGAAATCCATATGGGCTTTAGAAATTGGTTTGCTTCATTTCTCATATGTCATTACAAAATCACCATTATTTCATGTTTAATTAAAAAAAAACAATTTTCAGTGATAATTATAAACCAAAAATACTATTTTCATACAGTTTTACTTTATCAAATCATGTGACTAAATACTTTAGATTAACATACATTATCACAATTTACATAAATATTTCAAAAACCAAAATGCAATTTACATTTTCTACTTTTAAAATATAAAAGTCCTGATTTTCAAAAGTATTTCATTGAGTAACAAAAAATAAAAAACCTAATTAAATTACTTTTTTTTATTATTTAAAATATTAAAAAATAAATTTAATCACTATTTAAAAAATAAAAGATTTTCAACAGTATTTTATGTTAAGAATATTAAACCCACTTTTACATGTCATTACAAAGTCACCATTTACATAATCAGTTTTTAATTTATTTAAGAGGGCACCAGGTCTTGATTCTATCCCTTCTTGTAGATTCACAGTAACTAACTAAAATGTAATATTTTAAAAATTTCACCTTTTTTTTGTCACAAATCTTTTAAATTAAATTTCTCCAGGCATAACTATTAAAAAAGCATATTGATAAAGATAATTTATACATTTCTCTAAACTTAATAATTCTGAACAGACTCGTTGGGTAGGGGAAATCTCAAAGTAAGGGGAGGCAGAGGCCTGTACATAAACAACTACTTCAATCATTAATACTTTCACATTTACAAGCTTTACTGATTGATTTCATATACTCAAGGGTAGTTTAAAATGCAGGAGGTGGGTTTGAGGTGTGAGCTCCCAATAAAATAAACATGTTAAAATAATTTAAAAGGATTGCATACAATTAGAAACTCCTTACAGTTGTTAAAAGACACCATAAGTGGAGCCTCTTATTGGTTGCAATTACCATGACTTACAAGGATTTTCTAATTGTATGTAATTCTTTTAAACTATTTTAACATAGTTTTTTTAATGAGGGGCTTGTAACCCCCTGCATTTTAAACTACCCTTTAGTATACAGAATCAGTAAAGTGTGTAAATGTGAAAGTATGAATGAATGTAAGTAGTTCTTTATGTGGGGAGGGAGCTCTGCTCCCCACATGTCCCTTGCTCTGAGCTCTCCCCTACTCACTGTGTCTGTGCAGAATAAAAAACATTAACACATCACATATAACTATTAAGCAACTTGAACATTGTTTTCAATATGTTTGTCATCAAAATTAGGTACTTTTGCAGAACTAATAAACACATTCACATCTTTGTCCTTAAACTTTTCATACTTAGTTCTTTTCTCTGTGGCATGATATTTATCATTAAAATAAAGCTTTCATTGTACATTTTAAATTTTACTTTATATATTTTATTATTAAGTTTAGAGAAATTTATAAATTACCTTTGCCAATATGCTTGTTTAATAGTTAAGCTTGAGAAAATTTTATATAAAAGATTTAAATGACAAAGAAAAAAAATGAAATTTTTAAAATATTTCATTTTAGTTAGTTACTGCAAATCTATACGATATGATGGAATCAGGAGTCTATAGAAAATGTAAATGGCCTTTTGATTTCTTTCATAGGCTTATAGAAAACATAAATTGCATTTTGATTTTTGAAAGGTTTATGTAAATCATGATAACATATTAATTTAAAGTATTTAGTCAGTATTTAGTCACATGATTTGATACAATATAACTGTATGAAAATAGCATTTTTGTTTTATAATTATCACTGAAAATTGGTTGCTTTTTATTAAATGTGAAATAATGGCAATTTTGTAATGACCCATGAGTAATGAAGCAAACCAATTTCTGGAACCCATATGAACTTAAAAGTAATCAACAGTAGTGAACAAAGAATTCTGGTAAGAAAAAGCAAAAATCCTATTATTTGTAAAAATAATATACTTTATTTCACAGGCTTATATATTATTAACTTTAAATATTGTTGAAAATCACAAGCGTTATTTTTTAAAAGTAGAAAATATAAATTGCCTTTTGATTTCTTAACTTTAAATATTGTTCAGATGTAGGTTTTTTACTTTTTAAATATTGATGAAAATTAGGACTTTTTTAAAAAATACCTGATAATTGTGAAATTTGCATTTTGATTTTTTAATTAATGATGAAATTTGTGATGTTGTAACCACCATTTTTTGAAACCACATGTTGATAATCGACATCATTTATCACTTGGATGTGTCAGTATGGCTCTTGGGTGGGTTTCGAAACTCAAAATGGCATTCAGCAAATACTGCAACAGCACCAAATAATCTATATATAGATCATTACTTGTTTTTATCATATTGTTATAATTAGTTTTAGATAATTTTATATATATATAGAAAAAGATTGATTTCATGATGTATGGAATATAAATTAAAAAGAGTTCCATCACATTGATAAGGGTAAAAAAAAAGCCAAATAAAAACCTGTTTTATTTTTATTATATATACATAATTATTATGGTTGTGTAAAGATATTTTATTTTATATTATTTTGTTTAATTTATTTAAATATATAAAAAAGCACCAAAATAGATTTTTTTTTCTATTTTTTTATGATAATGAATAAAAAAAAAGTTCATTATTACTTGTGAAAAATCTGAGGCATATAAAAAAAACTGATATTAAATAAGTTTCTATTTATATGACAATTGTCCTTGCAATTGTATATAGATGGTTTCATGAAGCAGATATATATATATATATATTATAGATTTGATGGTGAATTTTTAACTTTCATGAAGCAGATATATATATATATATATTATAGATTTGATGGTGAATTTTTAACTTGCATTAACTAAAAGATAAAAACAAAAATATTTTCTTGGCATTTGGATTTACACTATCTGATGATTATGTTACCTTTACTAATTTAATAGATGATCTAAACAATGTATTCAATATTTTGAATGCAGCCTACAAAAACTTTGAATTGGTAATTAATATTTTTTTGTTCCTGTAACGTCCACTACATTATTAGTGTTTTTTATTATGAGTTAAATACTCGTACTCGGTGACCAAATTATGTCCTATCTATTAAATTTGTTTTGTCATACAATTCAGTAAGATTTAATGAACGCAATTATTTTTCCTGGTCACACAACACTCTTTTAACTAGTGTAGCTACTAAAATAATGGGATAAAGTAAGTCAGCTTTTAATTTATTTGAAAGGCACCAGGATTTTGTATCAGAATAATATCAAAATCCACTGGCTAACCTATTTATGACGACATTTTGGAATCTCTGGAGGATTGTGTTTCAGTACAGCACTGGAAATTTATTTGAATTATAATAATGTCTAAGTTATAATGAATTTAGAACTATAAGAATCAATAACAACGTAAGTCATATTTTACTTTATTAATACGAAATAAAGCATTAATATGATTGAGAGAATAAAATATAAAAAGACAAATAAAGATTAAAACTACAGCTAATATTTGTTTCTTCTATTTGTACAACTCCTGGCAACAGTTCATCATGCTTAAGAGTTCAAGAAAGTGATCACTAATATATGCTTTAATAAGTTACTTACCAGTAAGTTTGAATGTTAACGTGCAGGATTTCTAATGTTGACCATGCATGGATTTCTTTAGAATGGATCTGCGGTCCAGTATTACGGCGATCTTTAAGTTTTTGTGGTTAAAATCTAGTAGGTGATGGCTTCTTCACTCAGGTAGTTTGCGACACAGGTACAAAGCAACTCCAGCAAATGAACTGCTACTACTCAAACATCTTAATATTTCAGTCTATTAGTAACAGTAGTTTGGCCCACTTTCATAATTTCTTCACATTTATTTTTATTTTTACTGATCTCTGCAGGAAGGACGATCTAAGAAGAACCCTCTGCACCAACTGTTATTCCTTTTGTCCTGTTTATTTTTTTTTTCTGCACAACTTCTATTGACATCTGCCAATGTGTACCAAATTTAAAAGAATTCAGCTCACAAAGTCTTCTTTTTCTTTTCTTGATCACCATCTTTAATTACCCAAAGAATGTTATCACTTTGTTTCCATGCTGCTGATGACCTTGTGATAATGGTTTATTTTAAATTTAACAAATACAAAGTAAGTTTCTCTTTGATTTTTATTATACTTTCCACATTCATTCTCTCTTTTTAATTTCATTAAACACACATAAAAAACATATACACTCACGTTGTTTAAATGAATAGATCAAATATATTTATATAAATATATTTTTTGTTAGGAATTTATTAATTTAACTTTTAAATTGCCAACGCTATTTGTACTAGGATAAAATACAGTACAATACCTCTGTGGTCAATGACAAGAATAAAGTACGATGTTTACACTCTTCTTTTATTCTCCAACCTTATTTTGGTACATCCATGGTCTTCAGGGTCCAAATCTATCCAGTTTTCTCCTAATGCTATCTGTCAGGATTCATTTTATATGGCCTTAAGGTTCTCGCATTGAAAGTCCCCCTTTTTCCTTTTTCATTTGCGAGAGTAAATGCATTTGGACCATTCTCTCTAACTATTTGATACAGGACTTCATATAATTGCTGAAACTTTTTGCATATACTTTTCTCTGTTTGGCTAATGGGATTTTTCCAGACCCATACCCTGTCCCCTTTTTTGAAATCTTTGGGTCTTATACCCCTCCTGCCTACCCTTGCAACTGCAGCATGTCTCATGTTGGATGCTGCCTTTCTCTGATCTATCTTTCCATCAATATGTTCAGGAATGATTGGCAACTTGGCCTTGTATAGCCTCGGTATGGGTTGACGGAACTGTAGCCGACTAGATGCAAACCTTGTAGAACCATTCACTACTCTGGGCAACTGTTTCACCCACTCTTTATGGTTTGAAGATGTGTACACTCTAAAAAGTCTTCCCAATTCCCTCATCACCCTTTCGCAAGGGTTCGACTGAGGGTTACGGATAGATGACAATGTGTGCTGTACTTTCATTTTCACTGTCCACTCTTTCCAGTCATTGGCCATGAAATGAGTTCCATGGTCAGATAATATTGTCTTTGGTTTTCCCATTTTGGGAAGGTGTTGTTTCTAATATGCATATGGTGTTCCTTGTATTAGCCTGCAGCATAGGGTATGCACATACCCATTTCAAAAAAACATCATACACCACTAATATGTACCTCATCTTCCGGAATCTAGGTAGTGGCCCATAAAAATCAATTGCTATCAGATCATTCAGTCTTTTTTTATCAGGTTTACCATTCCTGTGTATGATTTGTTGACTGGTTTAGTTCTCTGGCACAGTTCACACCCTTTCAGTGTTTTAATTATTTGGTATCTCATGTGTGACCAGTAAAACCAAGTTTTCAACAATCTCTCAGTCTTGTGGACTCCATAATGGCCATATAAGCAGTGTGTATACATAGTTAGTCTCTCTTGAGCATCTTGGGCATTACCATTCTCCATGTTCCCTTCTTTATGTCTACCAAATACCATAATACTCCCTTGCTCAACCGATATCTTCCATATTTTTTGGAACACCTTCCCTTTTCCCCATCTTTATTTTTTTCTAAATTATCTATAATCACCTGATATCTGGGATCTAATCTCTGCTTATCACTTAAGTGGTTCAATTCATCTCCACAGACATGTCAATTTCTATGCTTAATGCCATCAGACTTATATCTTCCATTTGCAAATGCCCTGTGGGCTCCAAACCTGGATTTCAGCTCAAAGCATCTGCCACTACATTCTCTGAACCTTTACAATATTCTATTGAATTCTTGGAGAAACAGACTCCAATGAATCAATCTACTATTAGACAGATAACTGTGGTTAATGAATTCCAGACAATATTCTACAGAATAATTGAATTCTTGGAGAAACAGACTCCAACAAATCAATCTACTATTAGACAGATAACTGTGGTTAATGAATTCCAGACTCTTATGGTCAGTTCTGACTATCACCTCTGACCCTATCAGAAATTGTCAGAATCTCTGGAATGCCCATACCAAAGCCAACGCTTCCTTTTCCATTACGGAATAATTGACTTCCAGTCCTTTTAATGGTCTACTAATGAAGTATATTACTCCTTGACTACCATCTTCCTGCATCTGCATCAAAGCTGCATCTAGTCCGTATCCACTGCTATCCACTTGTACTATAAAGGTTTTCTTAAAATCAGGGTATATCAGCATGAGTTGTCCCAAAAATTTCTCTTTGATTATTTTGAACACTTCATTATGTTTATCTGTCCATTTCCATGGGACATTTTTTCGTAATAACTGTAATAAAGGTTCCATATCTGCTGCAAAGTTTCTGTAAAATTTATTATAAAAATTACATAGTCCTAAGAAGGACTTTACCTGTTTCACTGACTTAGGAGCTGGGAAGTCTCTGATAGCTTGTATTTTATCAGGATGAGGCTTAATCCCTGTTTTACTGATCAAGTGCCCCAAGAAACTGACTTCTGCAGCAGCTATACAACTCTTTTGCAAATTAATGCAGATACCTTTGTCTTGGCATTCTTGTAAAAACATTTCCAAATGTCTTAAGTGCTCTCTTGGATTTTTAGATGCAATTATGACATCATCCATATAAATAGTCATGAAACTTGATTTCAGGTGATAATACTCTGTCTAGGCATTTTAGCAATCTTGCTCCACTGTTTCTTAATCCAAATGGCTTTCTATTAAATTGGTAAGATATGCCATTATATCTGAAGGCTGTATATTGGTGATCTGCTGGGTGTAGTTTAATCTGCCAATAACTGGCCATCAGATCTAATGTTGAAAAGATTTCTTTACCATGGAAACTGTTTAATAATTCATTCATCGGTGGAGGCACGTTTTGGTCAGGCCAGGTAATTCTATTAAGCTGTCTCACATCTAAGCATAACCTAACTGACCCACCTTTTTTTTTACTATCACCAATGGGTTGTTATATGGTGATGATCCCTTCATTATAATTCCCCACTCTTCCATCTGCAACAATTGTTTTTTCACTTCCATTCGATATTGATAAGGAACCAGATACGATCATGCCTGATATGGCGTGCCATCTATGATCCTAATTCAATGTTCATACCCCTTAATTATCCCCAGTCTATCGAAAAAATTTTCATTATACTTGTCTAATAATTTCTTCACTGTCTTTTCCCATCCTTCCCCTTGCTCCCTCTCTGTCTCGCTTCATATACTACATGTTTCTTTTGGAAGTGTCTTTTCTTTTGATTTAAATTCTACTATTTCCCTGTGTCTTTTCTTTTGATTTAAATTCTACTATTTCCCCTTCACATGTAATACTGCCTTTTTTATAGTTAATTAAGCACCCTATTTTATGCATAAAATCTGACCTTACTATCACATCATGTATGAGTCCCTTCAATATCAACAAAGTATGTTGTATGACTCTCTTTCCCACTCTTATTAGTACCAATACTTGTTTTGTCTCTAGTTGGGCCTTTTTATTATTGGCCAAAGTTACTAGGGACTTCCTCACTGGTAGAGTTTGAATGTCATGGGTTTGTTGTATCATCCATGCATATACGGTATCAGACATGACTGATATTTGACTACCAGTTGGGTGCCATTGTAACATCCACTACGTTATTAGTGTTTTTTATTATGAGTTAAATACTCGTACTCGGTGACCAAATTATGTCCTATCTATTAAATTTGTTTCGTCATACAATTCAGTAAGATTTAATGAACACAATTATTTTTCCTGGTCACACAACACTCTTTTCACTAATGTAGCTACTAAAATAATGGGATAAAGTAAGCCAGCTTTTAATTTATTTGAAAGGTACCAGGATTTTGTATCAGAATAATATCAAAATCCACTGTCTAACCCATTTATTTATTTATTTATTTAGCTATGATGACATTTTGGAATCTCCAGAGAATTGTGTTTCAGTACAGTGCTGGCAATTTATTTGAATTATAATAATGTCTAAGTTATAATGAATTTAGAACTATAAGAATCAATAACAATGTAAGTCATAATTTACTTTATTAATATGAAATAAAACATTAATCTGATTGAGAGAATAAAATATAAAAAGACAAATAAAGATTAAAACTACAGCTAATATTTGTTTCTTCTATTTGTACGACTCCTGGTGACAGTTCATCACGCTTAAGAGTTCAAGAAAGTGATCACTAATATATGCTTTAATAAGTTACTTACCGGTAAGTTTGAATGTTAACATGCAGGATTTCTAATGCTGACCATGCATGGATTTCTTTAGATTGGATCTGCGGTCAAGTATTCCGGCGAGCTTTAAGTTTTTGTGGTTAAAATCTAGTAGGTGATGGCTTCTTCATTCAGGTAGTTTGCGACACAGGTACAAAGCAACTCCAGCAAATGAACTGCTACTACTCAAACATCTTAATATTTCAGTCTATTAGTAACAGTAGTTTGGCCCACTTTCATAATTTCTTCACGTTTATTTTTATTTTTACTGATCTCTGCAGGAAGGACGATCTAAGAAGAACCCTCTGCACCAACTGTTATTCCTTTTGTCCTGTTTATTTTTTCTTTCTTTCTGCACAACTCCTATTGACACCTGCCAATGTGTACCAAATTTAAAAGAATTCAGCTCACAAAGTCTTGATCACCATCTTTAATTACCTAAAGAATGTTATCACTTTGTTTCCATGCTGCTGATGACCTTGCGATAATGGTTTATTTTAAATTTAACAAATACAAAGTAAGTTTCTCTTTGATTTTTATTATACTTTCCACATTCATTCTCTCTTTTTGATTTCATTAAACACACATAAAAAAAACATATACACTCACATTGTTTAAATGAATAGATCAAATATATTTATATAAATATATTTTCCATTAGGAATTTATTAATTTAACTTTTAAATTGCCAACACTATTTGTACTAGGATAAAATACAGTACATTAGTAATAGAAAAAATTTAGCTTGGATGATTATCAACTTTAGAATATGAGACAATTGAAGTTTTTAGTAGCTTTTTAAGTAAGATGATGGACTTGATATTGAGAGCAATGTTCTATGTTTTGCTTCTGTTTTTAGCACATTAAAAGTTGAAATATAATCATAGTAATATAACTATTACAATTAAATTAGATATAAACAGAGCAAAACTCTCCATACAGTATTGCCACCTGTGCTAAACAGAGTAATCAATGGTTTAACACCAATCCTGCCTAATAGGATAGTGGTGGCTATGGCTGTAAAAGAGCCAAAGACACCAAAATGTATGGGTGCTGAACTGAGTTCAGCCCCATATGACTATATAAGCTATTGAGCTTAGATTGAAAATATTTTTTATGTTTTCAATTTCATTCTCATAGTTTTGTAGTTAAGTAGAGATAAAAGGTGGTTACTAGAGGGTTGCATTAGATCCTAAGATCTAGATGCAGTGCTCTCAGATCCAAAGCTCCTCACTGACAAAGGCCACAAGCCAGAAACTAGTCTGGGGATATTGGATGAGTAGGCATTAGATAGGGATTTTATGCACAAGCCTTCTGGCATCCATTGATTACTCTGTTTAGCACAGGTGGCAATACGGTATGGAGAGTTTTGCTCTGTTTATCAACAATTAATGTGCTAGTATAGGAAATGTGATCATGTGATGCTTAAATTAGATATAAGTAGAATTGTTATTTTACTTATTAAATAATAAAAAAGTTGTATTGATGTAACATAAAGATGTTTTAAAATTTAATATAAGAATACTCTATCCAATTTAAAAAATACAATGGTTAGATCATAAGATCATTCAATATGTTCATCAACTTTCCAAAGGTAATACTACAAAGTCCATTGTATCTTAAAAATGGTTTATAATAAATTTAAGCACAGATTTTATGGGGAAGGCAGACCACATTCATGTTATATATATATATATATATATAATTACTTATATATATATATATATATATATATATATAGTGATATTAAGCATTAATATCTTTTACTTTAATAAACATTTATAAATATTACCTTAATATTTTACTTAAATATAATCCTTTATACTTTTTGTAAATTTCATTGTTATTGGAAATGAGATTTTATTTGGAGATGGTGACTTTCCACCATCCCAGGTTGACCGCTAAGCTCCCATCCCATTATTTATATATATATAATAATTTATATATAATATTTTATAACGGGTATTGTATTTTACATATATATATATATATATAAAATATACAAACCATTATACAATTACAAATATCCAGTAACGCCCTCTGTTTAAAGATCTACCTCTCAATAATAGCAAACCTTAAAATGATACTTTTTTAAGGTTTGCTATTATTGAGATGTAGATCTTTAAACAGAGGGCATTACTGGATATTTGTAATTGTATAATGGTTTGTATATTTTCTATAATTATTTCAGTTAGTGTTAATAGTAACTTTCTTTTCATATATATATATAATTGAATATTTATAAATACAGTAATTAGATAATTAAAAAAATTTTCCACTTAGAAGCACTTTCAATTATCCTAGTAATTTTTGTTAACTAACACTTTGAAAGGCTAACCTTCCCACAAAGTATTACTTGGCAAAGATTAATAGGATAATCGAAAGTGCTCCTAAGTGGATAAAATTTTTAATTATCTAATTACTGTATTTATAAATATTCAATTATATAATTATGTATAATACTTTGAAAAAATACAGATATTGAATACTATATATAGAGGGATATATTAATATTTTTCACAATAAACCATGTATTATTTTGTATTACAATCTGATATTTTGATGGACTAGCAACCACCATTACCAAGGTTAATGTTTGAAAGAAAAATCATTAGATCTCAAAGAATAATGTGACTCAGTGCGAGTTGAGAAATGAGATTCAACTTGAAGTAGTTCAGCATTCACAATATGAGGCTTATCAAAATGTTTATTTCCCTCAGTTTTTTCACCTTTTAATTTTAAGTTAATATTAGATAAAAAGAGAGGTTTCCAAATAGCTGGAATACATTGTGCTTTGTCAGTCCTATTTAAACTAGTAGGACTCTTTAATATTTCAATTGACTCTCTTATGGTTCTTAAATCATATCTTTCCAAATTAGCAAGGATTTTTGTATTGTCAAAATCAGGTTTGTGACCAATTTTTAAAAAATGGGAAATAAAAACTGATGTGCTAAGTTTTTGATTAAAAGCATTTCTATGTTCCTTAATTCTGACATTTATTCATTTATTAGACTAAGCCACATAGCTTCTTGAGCACTGCAAACATGAAATTTCATAAACTCCTTGGTGTTCCAAAAATATTCTGTCTTTAGGTTTATATAAAAAATCATTTTTTTTGCCAGCAGAAAAAGTAGTCTTTATATTAAAACAAGGTAGTCCTCTATGGATTTTATCAGTAACCCCTTTAATATAAGGTAAAATTACTTTATTAAAAGAGGAATTGTCAATTCTATCCTCTTTTTTCTTTTTAGTATTAATGTTATGTAAAGCCTTACATATGATGTTTTTATTATAATTATTAGAAAGTAAAATATTTTTTGTAAGTTCTATTTCTTGAGTAAGATGTTCTTTGTCAGGTAAATTATATGCTCTAGTCAAAAGATTTTTTGCTACAGAAAAAATTTGGCAGGTTGATTAAAATTAAAATTGAGATATCTGTTTGTATGAGTGGATTTTCTGTAAACTGATATTGATAATGTTTCATCACATTTTCTTGCAATTTAAACATCTAGAAAAAAAAGCGATCTATTATATTCCACTTCCATAGTAAATTTAATATTTGGATGCCAATTATTATAAAAACAAGAAAAGAATTTAAGGCATCAATGCAATGAGGCCATATGACAAATGTATCATCCACATATCTAAGTCAAATAGAAGGTTTTTTAGTAGCTGCACATAATACATGACTTTCAAAATTATCCATGAAAAAATCAGCAATTACAGATGACAGTGGAGATCCCGTAGAAAATCCTTTAATTTGTTTAAACTTTTGAGAATGATAAACAAAAAATATATTTTCAAGGCAATGCTTCACTAATGGAATAATAAAATCAGATAAATCATTGTATTGTGATATTATACTTAATGCTTTTTGAACAAGAATATTAGTAAACATAGAAGAAACATCAAAACTAACAAATAAATCAGTTCCAGTTAGTTTTAAGTTTTTAATTCCTAGAAATAAAATAACTTGAATTTTTAATTCTTGATGGAATCTTGTCTGTCAATAGTAGTAAGCAGTGGGCTAAATATTAAGCCAAAACATGTGTGGGAGAACCTATAGCACACACAATAGGTTGCAATGGTATCTCAGGTTTATGAATTTTAGGCAAAACATAAAATTTAGGAACGAGCCAAAGCATGGGAGAACCTATAGCATACACAATAGGTCGCAATGGTATCTTAGGTTTATGAATTTTAGGCAAATTATAAAATTTAGGATACAATGAAGAATCTTCTAAATTTTATGTTTTGCCTAAAATTTATAAACCTGAGATACCATTGTGACCTATTATGTGTGCTATAGGTTCTCCCACACATACTTTGGCTTGATATTTAGCCCAATGCTTACTACCATTGACAGACAAAATTTCATCAAGAATTAAAAATTCAAGTCATTTTATTTCTATAATTAAAAACTTAAAACTAATTGCATATGATTTATGTGATAGTTTTGATGTTTCTTCTGTTTACTAATGTTCCTGTTGAAGAAGCATTAATTAAGTATAATATCACAAAACAATGATGTACCTGATTTTATTATTTTATTAGCAAAGCATTGCCTTGAAAATACATTTTTTGTTTATAATTCTTAAAAATTTAAACAAATTAAAGGACTTTCAATTGCTAATCTTTTCATGGATAATTTTGAAAGTCACATATTATGTGCAGCTACTAAAAAACCTTCTATTTGACTTAGATATGTGGATGATACATTTGTTATATGGCCTCATTGCATTGATGCCTTAAATTCTTTTCTTGTTTTTATAATAATTGGCATCCAAATATTAAATTTACTATGGAAATGGAAAATAATAGATTGCTTTTTTTTTTTTAGATGTTTAAATTGCAAGAAAATGTGATGAAACATTATCAATATCAGTTTACAGAAAATCCACTCATACAAACAGATATCTCAATTTTAATTCTAATCATCAACCTGCATAAATTTTTTCTGTAGCAAAAAATCTTTTGACTAGAGCTTATAATTTATCTGATAAAAAACATCTTACTCAAGAAATAGAACTTACAAAAAATATTCTACTTTCTAATAATTATAATAAAAACATAATATGTAAGGCTTTACATAACATTAATACTAAAAGAAAAAAAGGATAAAATTGATAATTCCTCTTTTAATAGAGTAATTTTACCTTATATTAAAGAAGTTATTGATAAAATGTGTAGAGGACCATCTTGTTTTAATATAAAGACTACTTTTTCTACTGGCAAAAAAAATTGATGATTTTTTATATAAACCTAAAGACAGAATATTTTTGGAACACCAAAGAGTTTATGAAATTCCATGTTTGCAGTGCTCAAGAAGCTATGTGGGTCAAACTAATAGATGAATAAATGTCATTGTTAAGGAACGTAAAAATACTTTTAATCAAAAAATTAGCACATCAGTTTTTATCCCATTTTTTAAAAATTGGTCACAAACCTGATTTTGACAATACAAAAATCCTTGCTAATTTGGAAAGATATGATTTAAGAACCATGAGAGAGTCAATTGAAATATTAAAGAGACCTACTGGTTTAAATAGGGCTGATGAAGCACAATGTATTCCAGCTATGTGGAAACCTCTTCTTTTATCTGATATTAATTTAAAATTAATAGGTGAAAAAACTGAGGGAAATAAGAATTTTGTTAAGCCTCATATTGTGAATGCTGAACTACTTCAAGTTGAATCTCATTTCTCATCTTGCACTGAGTCATGTTATTGTTTGAGATCTAACAATTTTTCTTTCAAAAGTTAACCTTGATAATGGCAATTGCTAGTCTGTCAAAATATCAGATTGTAATGCAAAATAATACATGGTTTATTCCCAAAAATAATTTATCTACATCATACAACCATGGAAACATTATATATATATATATATATATATATATATATATATATATATATATATATATATATATATATATATATATATATATATATATATATATAGCTGCAGAAAAGAGTTTGCTATTAACTGAAAGGAGACTCTTTGATTCCTCTTGGAGGCCATAAAGGAACCGAGCAGGGCAAATTCCTAATGTCCATTCCATACATTCTTGTCATTGCAGCTGTTATTACTATGTGATTATTCATATAGTATACAAACATGGATGGACTGCTCACCAACACACATTAGCCAGTGTGGAGAGTTTATTGGTGTTTTACCTCCAAGTTTAAGAATATTTTTTCCAATATATACAATCATGACAGACAAAGATAAATCATGGCCTTTATTCCCAGGAGACTGTATAGTCACCAACCAAGGCAGTGGTTGGTGGCTGAAGGCAGCGGGTGCTAAGAATCCTCTGATTGTGGACTCAGGCTGCCATTTGATGATAACTTTTTATTTACGTACTTACAAATGAAGATCACTTTCAAGTGAAGGAAGATTGCAAGAGTTAGAAGAAGAACTGTCTTATATTAAATGTGACATGATTGGACTTTGTGAAGTTAGAAGAAAAGGTGAAGAAACAATTGATTTCAAAAGTTGACATATACTCTACTATAAGGGCACAAATATTGGAAATACAAGTGGAGTAGGATTCATTATAAATAAAAAATGGAAAAATAACATTGTGGAGGTTGATGGTGTATCAGAGAGAGTGACAAGATTAGTTATACCACTTAGTAGCAGATTCCAAATGTATATAATTCAGGTTTATGCCCCAACAAGTTCTCATAGTGATGAAGTAGTAGAAGATTTTTATATGGCTGTACAAAAGGCTTTTGATTAGAGTAAACAACATTTTAAAATTGTTATGGGAGACTTTAATGCTAGAATTGGTAAACAAATGAAAGATGAAAATGCTGTAGGTAATTTTGGTTATAGTAATAGAAATGAGAGAGGACATAGACTTGTGGAGTTTGCAGAAAAAGAAAAACTTTATATTATGAATTTTTTTATTTGAGAAAAATGTTAAAAGGAAATGGACATGAAAGCATCCAAATGAAGGTACAGCAGAATTGGATTATATTTTGACTAACAGAAAATACATATTTCAAGATTGTAATGTTCTTAATAAATTTAACATAGGAAGTGATCATCGAATAGTAAGATGTAAGATACATGTTAATGCAAAACTAGAGAGACAAAAATTATTAAGAAAAACAATATTTACAGTTGATATTCCTAATCTTCAGAAACACTCTAATGAATTTAAATTAGAACTTACAAATCGGTTTCAAGTATTAGTAGATTTTGAACATGATTCAGATTTGAATGACATTAATAGAAAATTAACTAATACACTTTTAAAAACTGCAACAAAGATAGCTGGTAGAAAAAAGCAGCAATTGACCAATAAAATTTCTACTGAGACTAGAGAATTTATGAAGACAAAAAGAAATATAAGGATATACAACAATGATGCATTAAAAAAGAATGAATATCTTGAATTTTGTAAAATGGTGTGGAAAAGAATTGAAAATAATATAAGAAAGTGTAATTGTGAACTGGCAAGGAAGACTGTAGAAGAGAATAAAAGTCTAAAGAGTGTAAAACAACATTTTGGTATTAATAGGAAATTTATATCTGCAACAAGAAAAAAAGATGGCATTATTACTAAAAAGAGAGATGACATCATGAAATGTGTAGAAGACTTCTATCAAGAATTATATAGTAATAAAGAAGAAGTTCCTGTTATACCTATTATATCTTCCAAATTGCCCAGAAATTTGAATGAGGAAGTGAGACATGCAATTAAATTTATGAAGAAAGGGAAGGCTCCAGGTAATGATGGAATTATATAAAAGAAGCAGGTGAAGAAATAAATTTTTTTTTAGCAAAGTTATATACCAAATGTCTAAATGATAAAGATGTACCAGATGATTGGAAGAATGCAGTAATAATATTAATATTTAAAAAAGGTGATATAGAAGATATTAGAAATTACAGACCTATCAGTCTTTTATCAGTTTTATACAAAATTTTTACCAAGATAATTACAACTCATCTACAGAAAACATTGGATTTCCACCAACCAAGAGAACAAGCTGGATTTAAAAGTGGTTTTGGACAAATGAATATGGATTGCCATTATGCTTAAGATTTGTAGATTATGAAAAGGCATTTGATTCTATAAACATTTCTTCAGTGATTAAAGCATTGGATCATCAAGGTATAGATACAGGATATTGTCATATTTTAAAGAATATTTATAAAAATGCAACAGCAACATTTAGATTACATAATGATAGTAGGATAATCAACATTGAAAAAGGTGTAAGATAGGGTGACTCCATGTTTCCAAAACTTATTACAGCAGTGCTGCAAAATGTATTTTGTGGATTAAAATGGGACGCTAAAGGAGTGAAAGTAAATGGAGATTATTTAAATCATTTAGATTTTGCAGATGATGTAGTTGTTTTTGCAAATAATGGTTTAGGGTTACAGGAAATGTTGCAGGAGTTATCAAATGAAAGTATAAAAGTAGGACTAAAGATAAATGTTAAAAAGATTAAAGTATTGTTTAATAGATTTTCTCAAAATTTGAAAATAAAGATTGATTATGATGAGTTAGAAGAAGTTAACAGTTACAAAAACCTTGTTCAGATTATTAATACAGATGGAAACATAATGGATGAAATTAATCATAGAATTAAACTTGGTTGGAGTGCTTTTTGTAGAGATAACTTGGTACTAAAAGAAAATATGCCTATGTGTTTGAAAAGGAAGGTTTTTAATAAATGTGTTCTTCCAGTTCTTACTTATGGATCTGAGACTTTGACACTTAATAGAAGAGCAATACAGAGACTTCAGACCACTCAAAGAAGTATGGAGAGATGCCTGTTGGGAGTAACAACAAGAGATCGAAAATGCAATATATGGGTAAGAGAACAAACAGGTGTTACTGACCTCATTTGAAAAAAATAAAAGTCTGAAGTGGAGTTGGGCTGGACATATTTCTAGAACAGATGATAATAGATGTACAATTGAAATTTTAAACTGGATTTCAAAAGATTATAAAAGACCCAGAAAAAGACCACATGCAAGATGGATGGATGAAATAAGAAAGTGTGCAGGGCTGATGTGGAGAAGAGAAGCTAAAGATAGGAAAAGATGGATTGAACTTGGAGAGACCTTCATCCAGCAGTGGATTGATAATGGTTGATGATGATGATATATATATAATTTATACTATAGTATTATATCTAATTAATTAATTTTAGATGCATTTTTATTTCAATTTTCTATTTTTTTTTTAATTGCAATACAAATTTCATAAAACTTTTTTTGGTTTGCATGTATAATGTGAAACATTTTTATTGTAACTTTTAATTGAAAACATTTTCAGTATTTTTCCAAATTATAGTTTAATATGTGAACTAACTTTATATAAAAAGCATGATAATATTTTCAATTTGCTATAATACAATTATTATTCAATTCATCTTTAGAGAACCCCCCCCCCCAAAAAAAAAATGGAACAATAGTAAATTGAAATAATAATAAATGTATGTAATATAGTTAATATTTATATATAATAAATCAATAATTAAAAATACATATTAAAATATAATATCTAAATATTTTATTTATAATATACAAATATTAATTATATTATATATATTTATAATCGCAATTTGTTTTTTAGATATCCTGAAGATGGCTATTTAAAGGTTGAAACTCATCTTATGTAATACATTTATTGTAAAAAAATTATAAAAAAAATATTAAAAAACCCCATGGTTCATAAAATATAAGATATTTTATAGGCTTATTGTGATTTACACCAATAAGCTTAATTATTCTTAATAGCAGTAACCACTTGCAAATAAATATGACCATTTCAATCCAAATAAATATATACAAATATAAATAAAAGTATACTATAGATGATGTTAAAATGACTATATAATTCAATCCATAAATCATAAATATATAGATAACACATTAATATATTTATTTAATATTTGTGATGTTGGCTTTTAATTTATTTTCTGCAAGTTTTCCTTTCTGAAAAACGCATCTTGTTTGATTGTGGTTCTCTATTCTATTCTTAGTCATATTTTTCCTTTGATAGTAATGATATATGTATATATTAACTGAAAGGAAACCCTTTGATTCCTCCGGGAGGCCTTAAAAGAACCGAGCAGGGCAAATTTCTAATGTCCACTCTATATGTTCTTGTTGTTGCAACTGTTATTACTATGGGTTTTTTCATGTAGTATATGGACATGGATGGGCTGCTCACCAACATGCATTAGCCAGTATGGTGAGTTTATTGGCTTTTTACCTCTGAGTTTAAGATCAAAAAAACACCATGGTCTTTCTTCTCAATACCTGATAAGGCAGAATGAATGTTTGTGTAAATGATAAATATTTTTCCAATACATATGTACAATTATGAGACAAAAATAAAGCATGGCCCTTATTCCCAGGAGGCTGTAAAGTCACCAACCAAGGGAGCAGTTGGTGGCCAAAAGTGGAGGGTGCTAAGAATCCACTGATTGTGGACCCAGGCTGCCATTTGATGACAACTTTTTATTTAGGTACTTACAACTGCAGATCACTTTCAAGTGAAGAAATATTGCAAGAATTAGAAGAAGAAAGATTGCAAGAATTAGAAGAAGAACTCTCTTATATTAAATGGGATATTATTGGACTTTGTGAAGTTAGAAGAAAAGGTGAAGAGACAATTGATTTAAAAAGTGGACATATATTCTATTATAAAAACACAAATATTAGAAATAGAAGTGGAGTAGGATTCATTATAAATAAAAAGTGGAAGAACAATATTGTGGAGATTGATGGTGTATCAGACAGAGTGGCAAGATTAGTTATACAACTTAATAGAAGATACCAAATGCAGATAATTCAGGTTTATGCCCCAACAACTTCTCATAGTGATGAAGTAGTAGATGATTTTTATATGGATGTACAAAAGGATTCTGATCAGAGTAAACAACATTTTAAAATTGTTATGGGAGACTTTAATGCTAGAATTGGGAAACAAATGAAAGACGAAAGTGCTGTAGGTAATTTTGGTTATGGTAATAGAAATGAGAGAGAACATAGACTTGTGGAGTTTGCAGAAAAAGAAAAACTTTATATTATGAATTCTTTTTTTGAGAAAAATGTTAAAAGAAAATGGACATGGAAGCATCCAAATGAAGGTACAGCAGAATTGGATTATATTTTGACTAACAGAAAATACATATTTCAAGATTGTAATGTTCTTAATAGATTTAACACAGGAAGTGATCATCGATTAGTAAGGTGCAAGATACGTGTTGATGTAAAACTAGAAAGACAAAAATTGTTAAGAAAAACAATATTTACAGTTGATATTTTTGATCTTCAGAAACATTCTAATGAATTTAAATTAGAACTTACAAATCGGTTTCAAGTATTAGGAGATTTTGAACATGATTCAGATTTGAATGAAATTAATATGAAAATACTGATACACTTTTAAAAACTGCAACAAAGATAGCTGGTAGAAAAAGCAGCAATTGACCAATAAAATTTCTACTGAGACTAGAGAATTTAGAAGAAAAGAAGAAATATGAAGATATACAAAAATGATGCATTAAAAAGAATTGAATATCTCGAATTTTGTAAAATGGTGCAGAAAAGAGTTGAAAATGATATAAGAAAGTATAACTGTGAGCTAGCAAAAAAAGCTGTAGAAGAAAATAAAAGTCTTAAAAAATGTAAAACAACATTTTGGTATTGGTAGGAAATTTATATCTGCAATAAGAAAAAAAGATCGAATTATTACTAAAAAGAGAGATGACATCACGAAATTGGTAGAAAATTTCTATCAAGAATTATATAGTAATAAAGAACAAGTACCTCCTATATCTATTACATCTTCCGAATTGCCCAGACTTTTAAATGAAGAAGTGAGAAATGCAATTAAATGTATGAAGAAAGGAAAGACTCCAGGTAATGATGGCATTATAATTGATATATTAAAAAAAGCAGGTGAAGAAATATAAATTTTTTTTAGCAAAGTTATATACTAAATGTCTAAATGATAAAGATGTACCGGATGATTAGAAGAATGCAGTAATAATATTAATATTTAAAAAAGGTGGTAAAGAAGATATTAGAAATTACATACCTATCAGCCTTTTGTCAGTTTTATATAAAATTTTTACCAAGATAATTACAACTCGTCTACAGAGAACATTGAATTTCCACCAACCAAGAGAACAAGCTAGATTTAAAAGTGGTTTTAATACAGTAGATCATATTCAGGTACTGAGAAAAGTTATAGAAAGGACAAATGAATATGAGTTGTCATTATGTTTTGGATTTGTAGATTATGAAAAGGCATTTGATTCTATAAACATTTCTTCAGTGATTAAAGCATTGGATCATCAAGGTATAAATCCAGGATATTGTCATATTTTAAAGAATATTTATAAGACAAGGTGACTCCATATCTTCAAAACGTTTTACAGCAGTGCAGCAAGAAGTATTTTGTGGATTAAAATGGGAAACTAAAGGAGTGAAAGTAAATGGAGATTATTTAAGTGATTTAGATTTCACAGATGATGTAGTTGTTTTGCAAATAATGCTTCAGAGCTGCAGGAAATATTACAGGAGTTACCAGATGAAAGTAGAAAAGTAGGACTAAAGATAAATGTTAAAAAGACTAAAGTAATGTTTAATCGATTTGCTCAAAATATGAAAATAAAGATGGGTTATGATGAATTAGAAGAAGTTAACAGTTACAAATACCTTAGTCAGATTATTAATACAGATGGAAACATAATGGAGGAAATTAATCATAGAATTAAATTTGGTTGGAGTGCTTTTGGTAGAAATAACTTGATACTAAAAGGAAATATGCCTATGTGTTTGAAAAAGAAGGTTTTTAACAAATGTGTTTTACCAGTTCTTACTTATGGATCTGAGACCTGGACACTCAATAGAAGAGTAATACAGAGACTTCAGACCTCTCAAAGAAGTATGGAGAGATGTATGTTGGGAGTAACAAGAAGAGATCGAAAATGCAATGCATGGGTAAGAGAACAAACAGGTGTTACTGACCTCATTGAAAAAATTAAAAGATTGAAGTGGAGTTGGGCTGGACATATTGCTAGAAACGATGATAATAGATGGACAATTGAAATTTTAAACTGGAGTCCAAGAGACTGTAAAAGACCCAGAAAAAGACCACATGTGAGATGGATGGATGAAATAAGAGAGTGTGGAGAGGTGATGTGGAGAAGAAAAGCTAAAGATTGGAGAAGATGGATTAAACTTGGAGAGACCTTCTTCTTGCAGTGGATTGATAATGGTTGATAATGATATATATATATGTCAACAGATGGCGTTCTACGAAAAACACCATCAAGCATATGTTTAGCATGCATTCACTATCTCTAACTTTAATTCCACTTTCAGATCATGATTCCAAGCTATTTGCTATCAGCAGTGAAAGACAGGAATTTTAGAAACTAGATCTAAACACAAACTCTGAGCGTTTATGAAACAGTTTCTATTCAGCTTGAAAGCGTGAATCTTTTAGACATGTAATGTCTTTAAACTCAGCATAGCAAGCCAGATAGCTACATGGATCTGATCTTAGTTCAGCATCACGACATAGAAGCCTCTGCAATATATATCATTGCTAGAAAGACCTCAAAGGTACATTTATAAAAAACAAAAAACAAGTTAAAAACTTGCTAATGCTTGTATTTATGTCAACAGATGGCGTTCTACCAAAAACACCATCAAGCGCCATGTGTTGACATAAATACAAGCATTAGCAAGTTTTAACTTGTTTTTTGTTTTTCATAAATGTACCTTTGAGGTCTTTCTAGCAATGATATATATTGCAGAGGCTTCTACTATGTGGTGATGCTGAACTGAGATCAGACCCATGTAGCTATCTGGCTTGCTATGCTGAGTTTGAAGACATTACATGTCTAAAAGATTCACGCTTGCAAGATGAATAGAAACTGTTTCATAAACGCTCAGAGTTTGTGTTTAGATCTAGTTTATAAAATTACTGACTTTCACTGATGATAGCAAATAGCTTGAAATCGTGATCTGAAAGTGGAATTAAAGTTAGAGATAGTGAATGCATGCTCTGACGTTTATGTAAACATATGCTTGATGGTGTTTTTGGTAGAACGCCATCTGTTGACATAAATACAAGCGTTAGCAAGTTTTTAACTTGTTTTTTGTTTTTCATATATATAAACATTACAAGCATAAAGCTAAACTAGTCAACATATAATTAAAATTACCCCAAATCCAAAATTCAAGCAGACCAGCACAAAAATAATATTAAAACACTACCTAAGGTTTCACTGCTACAAGCAGACTTCTCAAGTGTAAAGAACTACAAACACTACACAATATATATAATATTAAACATTACCCACAAATCCATTCACTTTCCATCCACCCTTAATATTAAAAAAACTCTTAAATAAATTAATTGCTTCAGAATAATAAATTTTCAATAATAAAGATTCTTTAATTCTTCTTTTCATTTCATTTCTTTCAAAGAAGACAACCTTAACTTCATCAAAATCAATAGTGTGGCCTCTATCTTTTTCATGGACATACAAAGCAGAACTAAGATATCTATTTTTAACTCTACTTCTATGAACCTTTATTCTTTCATTTAAACTCGAACTACTCTGATCTATGTAAACCTTCTTACAAAATAAACAAGGAATAAAATATACTACACCAGGAATAGTCTTTCTATCAAAAATTTCTTTTCTATTATTTAATAAATTATTCAATGTAACACCCCTTTTCCAAGCAATTTTCTTATTTCCAAACAATTTACTATTTCTACATACAATTTTATAAGAAGACAATTTATATGGCAAAGAAATAAAATCATATTTTTCTTTAACCTTTACATCCTTACAAATATTACTATTAAATATTACAAATATTACTATTAAATAAAACTATTAAATAAAATAATTTTTTAAAACAATTTGTTGATTTTGGTCATTACACAGTTTCTTTTTCTTTTGAGGCTTTTGATAAGATTAATAATTTTAAATGGAAAGTAATTGGGTATTTGGCAGTTTAGATATTGAAAATATGTATCAGTCTGTTAATAGGTTAAGCATATTGATATTCTTATGTCTGTATTGATTAAGAAAAGTTCTTTATCAAAAAATAAAATTAAGGTGATTAAAGATTTGCTTTTGTTATTGGAAGACTCTATGAATTTTACTTATAAAGGTAGTTTTTATAAGATTAAGGAAGGGTGGATAATAGTTTATATTATTTCGTCTTTAGTATGTTCAGTTTATTTTAATTATATGGAAGAAGAAATTATTATTAAAAAGAATTGTTTATATGTAAAGTTATTTGTCAGATATGTTGATGATTGTTTATTTGTAGTTGAGAATGATAAATTGAAAGAATTTGTTAATGAGTTTAATTGTTTTGATCCTTCTATAAAATTTGTGTTAGAAGGAGGGGGTTAGATTTTGGTAAATTAAAATTTTTAGATCTTTTGGTGATTAGAAATCTAGAAACTAATTGTTTACTGTGCAGTCATTTGGTTAAAAGTAAAGAATTAAAATCTATAATTAAACCTGATAGCTATCTGTCTGTATCTCATAAAGTAGCTGCTTTAAGGAATTATTGTCATAGGAATATTCAATTAAATAATTCTAGTGGGGTAGGTTTGTTTCAGAAATATCAATTTTATAAAGATTACTTGAGGATTGGTTACTCTGATAAATTTGTTAAAAGTATTTTCTTTAATAGTAATATTTGTAAGGATATAAAGGTTAAAAAAATATGATTTTATTTCTTTGCCATATAAGTTGTCTTCTTATAAAATTGTATGTAGAAATAGTAAATTGTTTAGAAATAAGAAAATTGCTTGGAAAAGGGGTGTTACATTGAATAATTTATTAAATAATACAAAAGAAGTTTTTGATAGAAAGACTATTCCTGGTGTAGTATATTTTATTCCTTGTTTATTTAGTAAGAAGGTTTACATAGGTCAGAGTAGTTTGAGTTTAAATGAAAGAATAAAGGTTCATAGAAGTAGAGTTAAAAATAGATATCTTAGTTCTGCTTTGTATGTCCATGAAAAAGATAGAGGCCACACTATTGATTTTGATGAAGCTAAAGTTGTCTTCTTTGAGAGAAATGAAATCAAAAGAAGAATTAAAGAATCTTTATTATTGAAAATTTATTATTCTGAAGCAATTAATTTATTTAAGAGTTCTTTTAATATTAAGGGTGGATGGGAAGTGAATGGATTTGTGGGTAATGTTTAATATTATATATATTGTGTAGTTTTTGTAGTTCTTTACACTTGAGATGTCTGCTTGTAGCAGTGATACCTTAGATAGTGTTTTAATATTATTTTTGTACTGGTCTGGTTGAATTTTGGATTTGGGGTAATTTTAATTATATATATATATTTCCCGCCCCCCGCCCTTTCTTTCTTTTCCTTTTTTTTCGTTCCCCCCCCCCCTTCCATATAAAGTAATTTTATATATTAAAAGAGCATGAGATTATGAAATCTCCAAGAAATCAGCTAGTTAACTCCTTAGAGCAACTACAAATATCATTAACATACACCAAACAGTAATATTATTAAGTAAAATACTCAAAATAATCATTCACCAGCATGAATAATCAAACAAAATATATCAATCATAAATCAATAGCCACTCTTGTGACTGGATTTGAAATGGCTCAACTCTAGATAACGCCAACTATTTAGCCTTTGCCAGCTTGGGGCAATTATTTAAACACAATTTGTATGCACCAACTTAATACTAATCCATAAGAAAACAACCATCAAAACAATAATGCTGTGATATTAAAGCATGTTAATCATCACTAATGCTCTGACTACTTAGTAACATTAATGTACTGACCATTATAAACTTAATTTTAATAAGACTAAAATAAAATAAAATATAGTGCATGTATTTTGAAAAATATAATCCTCATGCTAATGTATGATGAGAAGGATGATGATTGATGGAAAGATCATCATCACTGGATGCCCATAAACACTAATATATATCCCCTTTCATATAAGCAAACCATTATGCTCAAATCTAGCTCTGAAAACATAAGCTCTATTACTGGTATTATGACCAAGAAATAATGCCATACTAATATCCTAAAAAATATTTAGAATCACTGGAATAATTTTAACAAGTAAATAAGTTTATTAACAAAAATAAAAAATGATCTTAAGGTCTTTAGAATAAGGCTATACACATATCAATTAAGACTTCTGATTTTGATTATCATGCAATAATAAAAAATTATCACATTGCAATTTACATGACTAATATACAAAATTTAAGTTATTACATTGTGATTTACAAGATTAATACAAAATTCAAATTATTCCATTGATTTACATTAACCTTTTTGATAGGTTTACATAAACACATATATGTGCACAGACACATGTTTTATAATATAGAAGCAACACATATTTGAACTGACACTTAATAATAACAAATGATTAAAACTTAGATTGCTGTCTACTTGACAGTCATTGATATATATATATATATATATATATATATATATATATATATATATATATATATATATATATATATATATATATATATTACATACACATGCCTATGTAACATATTTGATTGGTTACATAAAATTAATACATGATGAAAATTTTTGAAATATATTTTTAATGATATAAAATACTTATACTGGGTTTACTTAAAACATATGTATATAATTGCACATAATTGAATTTTCATAAAATAAAATAAATGACATTAATTTTTTTATAACATGTAATTAAATATTGATTTAACATATATGTTATGCACATAGAAATGTATGTGCACATTGGTTTTTATATTATAGATTTTAACTTGTCATGATATTATATTTTTATAATTAATTCAATATTGAAAGTATATAAAAAAAATAGGAATCATATTATTTAATTTTTTGATGGTCCATAATAAAAGTTTTCTTTTTATAAATGTCTTTAATAATATTCCAGATTCTTGACTCTTTATTATAATTTGAACAAAATTCTTTATTTGTACTTATTTCTAAAATATATATATTTTTTTAAAAAATATTATCAACTTTTTTTTCTTTTAAAAAATATAAAGTCAATGAATTAAATCTTTACTCCTTGGGTTTTTAGTCCAAGCAAAATTATTTGCTGGTATTTTTTAAAATGTCATTTTTAGAAAAGAAATTATTTAAAATTTCTTTATTATTATGTATATACATTACTCACCATCAGGTGTATATACAGTTACCTGTGCTTCTCTGCATATAGATACATAAGCATATGTATAATTACTTCTTCAGAAAACTGGGGTTCTCTTAAAAAGCTTGGCTTTTGGTCCATCAGAAAAATATAATCTAGGATTTTCATCTTTGAGAGAAGTATAATTCATGTAATTCGTTGGCATGACAAGATCACTTCTGTCTATGACTTGATGAGCTTCAAATCAGCAAGCTGTTTTGTCCATATTTAAAACTAATAATTGATTTGAAATGACCTTGTCTTCAGGTGAATCAAAACACCTCCATAGAACTATAGAATGCTTCTGAATATACTATCTCAAATTCAGATACATCTACTTTGTGATAGTTATCTGTGTTACTCTGCTAGCCATCTCTTCTGGTCAGCTCTTTACTACAACTCTCAATAAACTACAGCTAACTCCAATAAGAACTAAAAGCCAAACTTTGCAGCTAGATATTAGCTAACTGCTTCTTAAAAATATTAAAATGAAACTAAAATAATCTTTTTATCCAAACCTTTTATAGTCTTGGATTACTATGGTGACAAAAACACTAATTTAACAATTGTTTTTATCTTTCTAATTCTTTTAAAATCAACTTTAAAAATTTTATCAAAGTATAATATATAAAGCTTTCTACATAAATAGAAATTTATCAATTAATTAAAAACTTTTTTATCTCTCTAATCACTTTGAAAGAAAGTTTGACAATTTTATTAAGGTGTGATATACAAAGATTTTTAAAAATAGATAATAGTATATGAGCATAATTAAAAGATTTCAAAAATAATTCATGATTGTTTTTAAATTCAAAATCAGAATTTAAAAACTATGTATTATTTATAAAGACCTTTTTAAATATTTAATTTTTAATAAAATTTCATTTTAAATTCATAATTATTTAATTGTTTACTTATTATTATTTTATTCCAGGGAATGTAGAATAATATCTACAAAATTATTGTCTGTGTTTATTTCTACTTTCCTTTTCAGCTTTATATATATATGCACATACATTAGGTTCCTTTTCAGCTTTATATATATATGCACATACATTAGGTTATTGTGTGCCATTTAACAGAAGTGTTATAATATATATATAATTTTAAATACTATTAACCATTTATTAAAAAAAGTATAATCTTTTAAACAATTATTGTTTGATGAAAAAAAATCAATCAATTTCTGTTTCTCTCTATATATATTTGTGCACATACATTAGGTTATTGTCTGCCATTTAAGAAGTGTTATAATATATATAATTTTAAATACCATTAACCATTTATAAAAAAAGTATAATCTTTTTAACAGTTAATGTTTGATGGAAAAAAATCAATCAGTTTCTGTTTTTATTATAGCTGATATTACTAGCAGCCAAACTGAGACTATGATAAAAATATCCATCAAATATTGATAGATTTTTTTCCCATCAAATATTTCTAGTTAAAAAGTTGTAATTTTTTTTACATATGGTATAAGTAACATTAATATTATATATGTCCAAGAAAACACATGTAATACAAACACTAGATTTTTAATCTGATTAACATAGGTATAAGAATTCATAGCAATGTAATTTCTTTTTATAAAGCATAAACATAAGAAAATCTTAATAAAAATTATGCCACATAGAGTTAATTTTAGTTTTATAATCCAGTGGAAAAATATATTATACTTGCTTGAGTTCAAACAAATGATCAAATTATTGTCTGATCAACTGAGATACAATTAAATAAGGATACTTCTTATCTCCACTCTTCTCTAATAATTTTTTTATATTTATTTGGAATATGCATTACTGACCTCATTGATAATGCTTTTATTTACACAGTGGACAGATGATTATCTGTTACAACTGGTGTAATCATCAAAAATTCTAAAATAAAAAAATCTCCTTTGATAAAAATGAGATCCAATATAATCATTGTCTTTGTTTAATAGCTAGAATAAAAAGTATACTTTCAGAAAAAGGTCAAATAATGGTCTTTGACCATTATATTATCTAATGTCTCTGTAATTAAATACAGTTTTAATACTGCATAGATTTTTAACTATCTCAGATCTCTAGTCACAAATGCACTTTGTCTTGATAAAGAAATTCATGATCATTTTAAAAAATCTATTTCTACATTTATTTATCATGAAATCAAGCATGAAATAATCTAAAAGTGTCTTGTAAGGGTTAATATTTTAATTTATCAAGATTTCAGATCTGATCAACTTATTTCAAGGAAAAGAAAAAATTAAATTTCTTTATTTACAATACCTTTAAATACGATTAATATTCATATGCAGAGGTTAAGTAATATACAATTATCTTGTTTATAGAGAGACTCAACATTAGAAGACTAAGATGATTAGACCATGCCAGTTAACAACTGATTGTAGTCAAGAAATGGCCTAAACTAAAATATAAAAGTACTTTAATCCTTGAAATTCTACAAAGTGGAAACTTGCTGAAATATTGGAAATTGTACTAGAAGACAAAAGATGTAAATCTAAAATGACTTTGAACTGCATACTATATCACAGATAAGCCATTAGCAGAGCAATATGAAAACATCAAAGATCATTATTTATATATATACACAAAACAGAAGGAATTTATAATGCAATGTTAGCCATATCTGTTCTCTACAACTATGACTGGATTCAAATATGGGCTGAATAAACTTGATTTTTTTTTAAAGGAGTGTGGTTTTTTTAAGTAGTCATCCCTAAAACAATTCAGTTACTGATTTTTATAATATTGGAAAATAAATGATTATTTAGAAATTTTTTATCTAGATAGTGAAACAAGAATGGAACTTGCTCAAACTATTGCCATGTGACAATTAAAAAATTTGATAGCAATGGTTTCCCTTTCATTATGAGGGACATTGCCTTGCAGAGGCTTATTTAAATTATGTTTTATTTTTATCTATATATGTGCCTACTAAAAATAATTCTTAATAAACTTTTTCCTATGAATGTATTATAAATATAGGGGATTTGAACTTGGACTTTCAAGCTCCTTCACTATCCACACTATCTCATACTATTGATACACATGGCCACACACATGCAGAAAAGATAAATAATCACCAATACACACATTTCGTGCTAAACCAGTATTCATCAGTTGATCCATATTACCATCTCCCATACATATATATAATCAGTGCTTCATTTATATTAAGATAGCAAATTCTTATACTTTAATGGACAGACTTCAACCTACTCAAACCAACAACTATTCATATCATTGAAAATCATGATAGAATTCCTAAATCCCATGCTGATGTCAATATTGTTGTCATGCCCATGTTGACCTCAAGTCACTCTGACCCCTCATGTATAGGACAGTATCCATTTAAATATGAATATATTGGTTTTTTTTTAAATCCTGAAATTCTAAAAAAAAATACTGATTGCATGAAGAATGCTTTTTTTTTTGGATTATGTAATTCTTATTATTTATTTGTTCTACTACATACATTTATCCACACACGCATTAAACTTAAATTTTTTTAATTCTTTATTTTGCAGAAATATAAAAGTATTAATGAAAGCTCTATGATCTCAAATTAAATTGTCTAAATAATTTCATGTTTCTTACACGTGTTTATCATAAACGTGCGGAAGATAAGATTATGAAATAGTTCTGCTTTCTAATATCAGTTTTTAAGTAATGGAGATAAAACTGAGAACACTTCACCTGTATCAATATCTATAATTTCACAATAATCTAATAAATATTACATAATTTTTTGTTTATATTTTTTTGTTATAGTTGTTGTCGCTGTTATTATTATAATTTAAGACTGATTAAACAATATAATATAGACATACTTTATCAAGAATTTTTAAAATCAGTTTTATTGATAAAAATGATATTGCAAAAATAAATGAAAATAAAAAATATATAAATGAGAATAGAAAAGTTTGGTAATTCTATAATAAATGTTTGATATATATATATATATTACTATAATTATCACTTATATTAATATATATATATATTATTATCGTACCATTTTTTAATGATGTCTTTTAACATAATTGAAAAAAAAAAAAAATTCTATAATTATAATCAAATCATAATAGAATGCAATAAGTGATATGCTGGATAATAAATCAAATATGTATAGATAGAATGAAACAACCTCATAATAATATCAAATTTATAAAGTGGAAAAATAAGATGGTTTCCCAGGTTTGGGCTAGATCATCACCCATTTATAAATCACTAAACGAGTATTAAGATGTTTTTTATCTGTAAAGTATAAAACAGAAAACTAAAAAATTCTCATCAATTGGCAATTGATTACCTAGTGTTTTTTTAACTCACAAATTGTCTTTTTGTAGACATCTAACTACTTACAGACATTATACATAATTTGTAGAGCTTTCTACTAGAAGATAGATTTATTAAAGACTTTATATCATTCAGTTTTGTAATAATATGCAAAGACTGAGCAATAATTGATTACACAATGAATGATATATTGACTACAATGCCACAAGGTAAATACTGTTAAATCATATTTCTGAAGCAGATAAAACGAGTGACCACGGTTAATTCCGGACTTTTGATAAGTATTTAAAAAGATCACATTTAATTGGGTTTATTGTTGGATGATGAAAATAAAATTTAACTGGAATAATTCAAGATTATAATTACTTACAACACAATTATTTGATTGTTCGAATGATTTTTGGTTGAATATCCAGAAAAGAGATTTACTTTAAGACGATCTTATATAGTAAAATGATGTTTTAAGTTAGGTGGGAAATTTGGTTTGTTTAATCTCTTTCATTTGAGATAACTTGCCTTCTGATATCTGATGAACAAATATGTAAAAAATTGGAAAATCTCAGTAAGGAAGTAAATTTGAGTGAGTTATTAATGTGACTCATGGTTATATTTAATAGTATATCCAGAGTTTAGAAAGAGTATTTTTTCTCCAAACAGAAGCATTTTATTCATTAATGTAATATATTAGTAGTAAAAAAACTGCCTCCAGACTGTTTGTACCAAACTCAAGCAGTTCTAATGAGATTTTCAATAAAGTTGTTCTAGAAAATTATTTTACATTTAAGTTTTTATAGATGATTAGAACAAAAGTCAAAGTTTCTTATAATTACTATGAGGGAAGATTGTATTTCTGTCCATTATTGCCGAAAGTTATATTCAGTTTATGAAATATTTGCTTGCTATTTAGATGAAATGTTAAGCGCAGTTATTGTGAAATTAAAAGTAAACTTCTAATCTTTCAAAAAAATTTAAACATTTTACAATTTTATTAAAAGTTTTTTCTGTTCCTGTAGAGAAACTTCTCTACAAGATCAAGGCAATATAATAGGTATAAATTAATTTTCTTTGTCTGCTTCTGAAAGATCATTTATAAATATATAAATAGACTAAATGAGAGAAGTTAATTCCGTGAAAGATCATTTAGTAAAAAAAACATATTTTGATTCAATTATCAGAGTCATAATGAATTTTTCTAATAGTAATTATTTTATTAAGTCATTTGTCAGCAGTATATCCACTCATAAACAAGGATAATCATTTAAATGCCGAAAAAAAGCTAAAACCATAATATACTTGTGTAATTAAAAACTGGAAAAAAAGATGTTCAAATTTTTGGGCATGGAAGTGAAAGATGAAAATGTGATTGAACAAACATACAATTGCCACAGTTGATGTAGTTAGATTACTGATAGCTTGAGGGGTTTATGAAGGCTGTGACCTAAATTAACATAAATGATTAAAGATAGCAAAATAAAAAAATGGAGTAAAGTAAATATAAAAAACACAAAGAATAAATTAAAAATATGTTTGTATAGAGAACAATAGCCATATTCTTATACATTATTTTCATATAAAAAAATTGTGTTATTCTTTAAAAACTTAATTCGTAGCAAAAATTAAAAAAGACATTGTTTATCATTTCACTTCTATCTTGCTTAATTTGTCATAAAATTTATTAAAAAATTGCTACAAAGGTATGTCTAGATAGAGATGGATTTTTCAAATTAAAATTTTACAAAATAAGTTTTTATAATTTTATTGCAAGTTTTTACTTTCAATACATCATTTATTCTATTTATAGGTATTTCTTTTAATTAAAAACATTTTGATTTTCTTTTCTGAAAAATGTTTTTCTCTGTCCTTCTCAGTCTTTTTTTTTATATCCTTCTTTCTATACATATATATGAGTCATGACCATTAGTTACTTTTCAAAGATATGTTTTCCACACCTGATCAAATTACTTTTCTAGAAAATCTTGCCCTATACTTTCTTTGCTCTTTAAATATTTATAATTATAGCTCTCTTAAAGATAGGGAATCATTTTTTTACTTCTCTTTCTATCTTTTATTTTCCACAGTTTATTTTACCATATAAATACACTTTTCAAAGCATATATCCAAAACAATTACTCATTTTGCACTTAATTTCCTCAATAAATAACCTTTTCATTTAATCTTTTAAATGCTTCTACATAACTAATCTTAAACTTTCAATCTATCTTTTTTTTCCAAATACACATCTCTAAAGCTTTTAATTTTATTTCTTATTTCCTAATACTTCACAATTGTAACAATGCATATAAAAGTCCATTAAAAATACATTTAGCAAATCTTATTTTAAAATATAAATTTTAATGGGCCACAAAAATGCTATTTGGAGACATTGCAATTTTTACTCTATTTTTTAATCATTATTTCCATAATAATTTAGTCAATTTCATAAATATCTAGTCTGGGGATATTGGATGAGTAGGCACTAGATAGGAGTTTTATCTATAAGCCTTCTGGCATCCATTGATTACTCTGGTTGGCATTGAGTGGCACTACTGTATGGAGAGTTTTGCCTATAGTAATTTTTTCTATAATGTTCTATTTAATGCTTTCCTTAATGTTTATATCTTATCACCTAATTTAATTTACATTAATTTCATTTGCGTTTATTTGCATTCAATATTTTTTAAATTTTTATCAATCAATCCTACACAAAATTTTATTAAAGTTCATTCTCACTATCTAAAAATAATATTTGCATAATCATAAAATCTAATATAATTAACATTTTATCTTATAATATTAATTCCAGAATCATCAAAATACTCATTTAATAAATAATCTACATTGATATTCAACTGGGAAATGACATCTCTTTCTATATTTATATATTTTTTCAATTCATATAAAAGTTTCTAAATAATTTTTCTACTTTAAATAAATACATATCTATCAAAATAATTCCAGAAGACAATATAATTATTTTCTTAAATGCCTTTACGAGATTAATTAAGAAATATTTTCTTTCTATATATTAATTTTGTTAGTTAAATTAATGTTTTTTCTGCAAATAGAAAGTGTAGAGACTTTAAAAAGACCATTTTCCCAAAAAACTATTTTATAAGCTTAAAGTTATATCAATAAAGCAATAGTCTTTTTAAAAATTCTTTTAACGTAAATAATTAAAGATAGAATTTTGTGGAATAGTTTTATCGTAGTCTAATTTTAATTTGTTTTCACAAAATATCTAGACCATTGACATAATTTTTGCTAAGATTATTAAACAATTCACAGAAAACATATAGAACATATAATAATCATAATGGTTAATATATTTTGGATTGTTATTAGGTATATTAGGTTTTAAAAATCGTACAGTTATAATTTTATGATAATTTTGTTAAACATGCTTTGAATTTGGATCCTAATCCTTTATATATATAAAAAAATTTAAAATATGTTATTTACTTCAATAACCTATTTTATTTAAGACAGTCAAATAGAAAGTCGAACTTTATAAATATTTATTGATATTATTCGGTTTAAATTACAAAATATCAAGAGAATTTTGTAGTTTTGTTCCAATGATATTTTTTACTTATTTGATCAATGATATATAAGATTAACAATGTCCATCAAAATATCACGTGATTACCAACTACAATTATTAACAATCTCATTGGTTATGAAATGGTATTATTTATAGAAATGTTTTTATAATCACAATATCTAAATAGAAAAAATCAGGCATTTTAACTGGATTGTGTAGGTTTTATTTTTTTATAGTTTTTTTTTTTTTAATTTTTGTATTCTGGCATCTTCCAAAATTGTATAAGTTAATCGCAATTTTTTAAATCTTGGGAAAAATTAATTTAGATTGTTTTATTGGAGGGGAGGGGAGAGAAATCGTTGCTTTACAGTATTAGGGATTGTAGTGTCTTAATGCTTATTTAGTACATAAACTATTTGTTCCTGTCAACTATTTTATCATAATATTCTAACATATATATTGTCCTATAATGATTGTCTCTGATAAGTCTAAATATGAATTGGCTTTATTTAATCAAATAATATGTTAACTTGAAGACAAGCTGTACTACACTATAAAAGAGAAAGAAAAAGTCATTTGATGTTTTTATCTTCTACAGTTAATTGTAACAAAAAAAAAGTTGGCCTATGGAGACAATCTAACCCCATCTTATTGAATAGCCAATTTCACCTCATTATATTAATAATCATAACAACTATGTTTTAAGTCTTTCCAAAATATCACCAATATATTTCTAAATCAAGATCCAAAACAAAAATATATCGAATGCAGAGGTATAATCCTAAAGCAAAGAATGAAAATTAAAAGTCTTATATGAGCAATAATTCAATTCGCACTGAAAATAAGGCTAATGATTCATTTTCCCATTCAGTTTTTACAATATAAATATGGATAGTAAAGTGAAAAACGATAGATAACATAAATTAATTTTGATGACAGGATAACATCATTATAACAAAATGATTTACTTTATAAATTTCTTGAGATATCTAGATGTAAATGGTAAAGCATCATTTTATCCATATTCACATAATGAAAAAATCTAATTAGCTAAAAAAAGATAAAATGTGGAACATTAGAACTTTAGAAAAAATAGTTTATTAATAAAATTTATAACATCAATAGTTTGATGAAAACATATTTTTATCATAAAACAAATTTTTTTATGAAAGACATAATGTCAACATATAGAATTTCCAAGGATATGTAGATTTTTGAGTGTGTGTGTATATATATCTTTTTTCCAAAAATAAAAAAAAAAAATTTTTTTATACTCTCTCCCCCAAAAAAAAAGGGAAGTTTTTTTAATCCCTTTTACATATATATATATATATTATTTAAATACAAGTATATTATTTATGCTGAACTTAATGTAATTAAAAAGAACTTGAACTCAGATTTTCAAGCTCCCTACATCTATCCACTCTGTCATATACAACAGATACATATGACCACATAATGTAAAAATGATAAATGGATCTCCAATATATATATATATATATATTATGCTGAACTAGCACTCATCAGTTGGTCTAGATCATTTTACACATATACATAATCAGAACTCACTTTATATCAAGATAGTTCAAATCCCTTTTAATAACATTAAGTTCAGCATTGACAATATATTTGTACTTAAGTATTGCATATTCATTCTGTATTCTGTCCATCTCTTTTCTGTGTATTTAAATGGTCATATTAATTTCTTATATGTGAGGGATCAGAATGACTTAAGGTCAACATGAGTATCACAGTAATATTGGCATCAATAAGAGCATTGAGCATTTATTCATAAAATTTTCAATGATATGGATGGCTGAAGAGTTGAAGGGTGGAGAAGATTGAAGCCTGTCCATTTAAGTTTGAAAGTTGTTTATCTTAATATAAACTCAGCACTGATTATGTATAGGTTTGGGAGATGATGCTCGAGACTAACTGATGAGTGCTGGTTTAGTGTGAAAGAGTATCTTTTTCACATTATGTGGTCATATGTATTTTGTTGTATAAGATGGAGCACATAGATATAGAAAGCTTAAAGCTCTGAGTGCAAATCTCTTATAATATATATTGTAAGCTGTGAAAGAATGATGAGAGTTGATGATTATGAGCTCCAAAATGTCATAACCATGCTCACACCTTCAATGATTGATCTAATACATTGAGCAAACCCAATTGTAATCTAGATACATTCTGATATATAGACTAAAATATTTCACATATTATATACTATAGCTAAGCTCAGTGAGTTTATAAAACAAATGTCATATGCTACAATACGAAAATATATGGGGGAAACATTTATAATAAAATATTATGAAAATATGTAGCAATATTATTAATAAACAAAGAGGATGAGAAATCTCAACTCATTCTAGCACACATAAAAAACTCACTAATATTGTGAATATGTGCCATTGAGGTTACATTTAAATTTATTTCTTCTACAAATATGTACTATAACTACCTCTTAATTTATCTTCTAATGATCTTTGGAGTATCTCGTTGCTCTGATCAGATAAAACTTATAATTAATTCTTATAAAATTTAGAAATGTTGTTTTAAAATCTGTGTTGCATAAGATCCATCTTTTGGACATACTTCCTTCAATATCAAAATAAATTCTAATAATATGGTTTGTGAAACAAATCAGGATATCTCAGGGTAATATGATCTCATTTAAATTATAAAATAAATTCATTTTGCTTTTCAGATTTATTCAATGTGGAATTAAATCCTAGTTAATAAAATAAATAATACATACACTTCCTCTAAGCAAATGTCTTATCATAATTATAATACTAACTTAAAATAAAACTTCATCTCTTAATTTTAGAAAAATAATGAATAATATAGGATTACAGTCATATATTAAGAATGGGTAAGGAATTTAATAGTCATTCTAAATATCTTAGAATAAATCTACTTAAACATATTATAAATATAAACAAGGTTCTTGTAAAATTAAATTTTATAATAGAATAATAAATATGAGCTTCAAATATGAAAATGATTTTAATAAAAACATGAACAATGATTTGAAATAAAGCAAATCAAATTAGTTAAAGTGATCCAAAGTAATAAACCAAATTATAATTCTTTATTAATACATTAAATATCAGCTTTTTTAAGCTATTATACATGCACTTTTATGGGTGTTAAATAATAAATGAATACTTTCACTGCCAATACAAGATATAGCATTTAAGAAAGAATAAAATGAATCCTCTTATTCTTTCTGAACCCAAATGTTTATGTATGGGCAAATCTTAAGTACTGGCAAAGAAAGCATGAAGATAGATCATTCACTTTAAATTACAGTTCGCGTTGTCTGACTGAATGATGTTGACAAAATTACTTAGAATTTACTAAACATCACTTTCAAATGAAACTTAAATATATATTTCTTAGATGTTCTTCTAATACTTAAATAATTCAATAAAGTGGCTCTTATTAGCTTCAATATTCATGTAATCTTTTAGCAAATACACTTAAAATAATTTATATTCATTCAATTTTTATTCAATATTTTGGAATGATTTTAGTTGTTAAGTGGAATTTATGTAAACAAACAATTATGAGAAATTTCTTAAATAGCAACAACTATTTACTTTACAAGAAACAAATACAAAATTACAAATATTCCATATTTGAATCCACATAGCCAAAGGTTGTCATTTCTTCAAAATTATGACAGAAGAATTTAAAAAAATTACATGTTTGGTAAAAATAAATTGGATTAAACAAAAGTAATCCAGCATATTAAAATAAATTTTCTATTGTTTAATTATCAATTACCAATCCAGCAGTGATATAGATGTAGTTTGTTTATTTATGCCAATAATAAACTTTTTTAAAAAAATAATTACTTATCATATTTTGTCTTCATTATTAGCAAAGCTCAAGTATAGGACTTACATACTTGCAATAAATTATTCATATTTAAGCCAACCAAAAATGCTATAGAGATAATGTGAAATTGCTTAATACCTTAATAAAAACCACTAATAAAGTCAAATAAAGCCATGGTAAAATATTACACATGCTTTACTAAACATACTACAAACTATGAACAAAACCTATTTCTAAATAATTAAATAAGTCAAAGTGAAAATTGTTAAAAATGCACCTACTTTTGAGGACTAATAAAGGATCTAACACTTTGTCACTAGTCAGGAAAAATAATGAGATTATGCATCAGGGACAAAATTATTAAATATTGCCTTAAAATAGAGAGAGCCTAAGATAATATCTCCAAAATACATGCTATGAGCATACAAATGCTAACAAAACAATAAATAATGAGAGACAAATGCTACTATCTCTTGTAAATATATTCTGGAAAAACAATAATACAGAAACTAGTGCCACCATCTTTTGCAAAAATATGCTAGAAAAATAATAGAACCTAATGCTACTACATATAAACATACTGGCATAAATAAGCATTCCTAAATAGAAAGAGAATAAATGTACTATCTCTAGCAAAGTATTAGAGCTGACAGATATGAAATATGATAAATAATAAACAATGCCAAATATGGCTCCATTAACATTAGGTAATGAATAAGCAAAAAATAAATAATAGAAACACATCTAATTAATTAAGTTACAACATACAATATTTTATAAATAAATAATATATAGGTAAATATGAAAACACCTACTATTTAAAATACACAAATATGATAAATTACTATTCTGAGAATTTAACTTAAAACATTTCAAGATATATCATATAATATAAAAATAATATGTATCTGAAATAAAGCATAGTATGCAAAAGTCATAAATATAAATAAAATTCAACTTTTTTTTATCATCAAATAAATTAATTAAATAACAGACTTTCTGTTTTCTTCTTTCTTCCTTACTATTCTCCATTAATCTGAAACATGAATTGGGAAATTTAGTACAAATAAAGTCTTGTGGAGAGCAAACATATCCAACATAAAATACAATATAACTAAAATATCAAAATTTAGAATATAACTATGAAATATGTTTCCTGGATATCTTTAGTAAAATTTTAAATAGTTATAATATTAGATAATAAAATACATGTATAGCCATTTAACTAAAAAACAAATACCAATGGATTTAAACTATCATAAATGTTCATTATTCTGCAATAAATATCTAAATTCAGGTGGTTCAAAAATTAATCCATAAAAAGAATTATCTTAATTTCAAATAATAATGAGAATATTTTAAAGTAGAATACTTTTCTAAATCAAATTCATCAAAAATGACAAAAGAATTTAGCAGGAGAAAATAACTTATTTCTCAATATTATACTTATAACCACAGTGGTCTCCATAATAATGCATAGGGAGAACAAAAACTTGCAGGATTTAAATATTTTGCACATGTTATAAAGAAATTAAAATGCAGAAAAGTTATTTAATTTCACTTAAATATAATGTCATTTTCACAGATATATTTTATTTCCATTAATAAAGTGAAAAACTTTTAAATTCTTTATAATATTTATCAAACAGTTTGTTGCAAGATAATTTTTTATTACCCCCCCTTCTTTGAAAAAAAGAGTTCTTTCTTTCAGAGGAAGCAAATAGTCATAATAAGTAAATTCTTTAGTACTGTTTATCAATTAACAATATACCTTTTCTTAGAATAACAATATTAATAAATTGTTATTGAAATACAAAACTATGATTAATTTATTCTTTTAAAATGTCTTGATAAGATACAATTATTTAATAACTAATCGACTAACAATAAACAAGAAAAAATGGCATGATAGTATGAAATATTAAACATTCACTTCATTAAATAATATATTGTCATAAAAATTATAATCAATCAGTTGCTTCTATTCATAAACTAACTTTTAATTAAGTAAATTATTTCTTTAAAACAACTAAAAGTTGGAAACACAACATTTTCAAAATCAAAGTGGCTTAACCTTTTGTTAAGTTTTTATGAAAAGAGAAAAACAAATTTTTTTTTTTTTTAAATTTTTTTAAAATTATTTTTAAATTTTGAGAAGAAAATTGACTGGATTTTAAGACAAATATGTTTTGAAATTTGAAAACATTAACTCAATGAAAATATTTAAAATGATCAATTCTTACAAAAAAAAAATTATTACTTTTATATATAAAAAAATTTCTATTAATAAAAACAGTGTGCACACAAAAATACTTCCAATCATAGTTTTATTTTTTATTTTTGCAGAGTCATTTCAAATTATAATTTCCAGTTCCAGTTGAGTTATCTTCTTGAAAACTTCAACTCTTGAAGATAACTAACTTCTTTTTTTTGGTGTACAGTATTTTATTTCTAGGTTAACAACAGCAAACTATTATCCATTTTCTTTTAATAAATTTTCCAGGTGAGACTAACACAGACAGAGACTCATGCTATTGATTGCAGACTAGGTTGCAGATTACATCTTTTCTACATTTTTATTCCAGTAAAGTCAAGTTATATGGAGAAAGATGATGTCTAGCTTGGCTGAATTTAACACATGGTCTTCTTGGTACAAACATTTTTATTACTAATCTCATAGTATGCTAGAAGCTTGATTAAAACTTCTGCTATTCTATGCAATAGCTTGGTAAAGACTTCTGCTTTTTTTTTCTTTATCAATTGGATTTAGACTTGACTTCTCTCTCTTCAACCACTAAATTAGGAATAATTTTTTCTACTGTCTTTTTAAGCAACTGGATTAAGACTTGCTTTTTCTTCAACACCTAAGTTAGAAATATCTTCATACTAGTTACTTGGGTCTTCTGACTTATTCACACTACCATTACATTTTTTTAGAACAATCTTGCCTGCACTCCATTCACAATCTGTCTCCAACATTTATATAACAACTTATTAATTTTTTTTATAAATACAATTGTTCAGCTATTTTCTTCCTTAATCATAGACATTGAAAGACAAATCAAGAATGTAAATTAGCATCATAAAACTTCACATATCTTTCTAATTAATTTTTTTTTGCAAAAAGAAAAACAAGATAATAATTTAATTACCCTGATTTAATTTTCTGTAATGAAGAGAAATAAAGAGAAAAGAAAAACAACAACTCTAATTAAAAGTAAAATTTTCCAAAAGTATTAAAATATTATTTGTTTTTTTTCTTTTTAAAAATACTCTTAATCATAAAACTTTATCTTTCCTAAAAGATTAAAATTAATATTTATTAAATAATTTACAATAGAAAAAATTTTTTTTTTCTTTTAGTATATTTTCATAGTTTAAGTTAAAACTACTAATTAATTATAACTACTGAAAAGAAAGAAAAAAAACTTGTTTACATTTTTTATAGTTATCTCTCCCTTCTACAATTATTTATAATTTATTAAAATATTCCCATATTAAAATCATATTATTTATCAAATTTAATGTTTGAGAATTTTCATACTATCACTTTGGGATTTAAAATATTTAATTAAATGAAGACCCATTATAAAAAATATGCATGGGAAAATTAAATATTATTTTCCCCATTAATTAAATAACCCTAAAATAAATCTGAGGAATATGCTACCAACTAACTAATTATTTAATGGAACTATGTAACCAATTGATATATATATATATATATAAAAACAAAAAAAGAATTATAAATCCAAGAAATAATATTATATTTCAACCAGAGGACTGTTTTTTATATGTATTCCTTTGGTTAGTTTTATATATATATATCAAAATAATTTTGAACTGATGATATTATATATATATATCAAAATAATTTTGAACTGATGATATAATATTCAATTTATAATCATCAATTGTATCTCCAACATATTTTGAATTAAATCCCAAAACATACTTATGTAACAATTCTAAATTGCATGATGATAATTTAACATAATTTGCATTATTATTTGTTTTGTATTATTGTGTCATACACACACACACACACACATATATATATAATGTTAAAAAAACAAAATATATAAATATCATTATTATCAACCATACACAAATGAGTATGCCATTTCAACTTCATGATTAAAAAAAGATTAAAAATGAAAAAATAATAATAATACAATTGACTATACAAAGTTAATTTATAAAACCCAATATGTCCATATATAAAATGTGCTGGTTCTTAACTCTAATTACATGATATTTTATGAATCTGTCTTTTAATTTCTTCTACCTCAATACCTTGCTAATTGTAACTCTCCATTATATTTCATTTTCAGCCAAATCTTTCTCATGAAAAAAACCAATATTGCCATTTTTTAGGATATTTTTGAGATAACATTTATAATATAAATAGGATGTATTTCTTTCATAAAAAATATGCTTAGATTCACTGTATAATGTGTTTTTTTTTAAGTTTTGTATTCATTTGCCACATTTAGTACAACAAAGATGGATGAAAAGTCACAGCACAAATTCATCTATTTCTCCAGTCTGTTCTCCTCAATGCCCAGTGCTTCAATTCTGCATATCTTTTCTTGTGTTTTATATCATCTAGGAAAGCCAATCTATTTGGTTCTTTCTTCTTGATTTCACTCACCTTTTTCTTCAAAACATATTTAATTAAACTATTTTTTTTTGTTAATATATGACAAATCCAGTTTCTCTTTCTAGTTCTAATTTCCTCAATCATTCTTTTTTCTTGATTTATTCTTTTCAAAACTGTTTTATCATTTTATTTCTACAATTAATGTTTTCCCTCCTTCTCCATGACCACATCTTAAAAACTATATGTTTCTCATTTTTTCATTCATTGTTCACATTTCACAACCAAACAATATTACACTCTACTCATAGCATTTAATTAATCTTTAACTTAGTTCTCTCTTTAAAGATCCACAAAATATTTCCTTTCTCATAGTAAATGCCTCTTTTGCCAATGCTATTTTTTTTAACTTCACTTCTTCCATTCTTACTCAACTAACTACCCAAATATTAAATTCTGTTTAATCTGATGAACAATATTATTATGGATTTTAATTTGCAGTCTTTTTGTATTGCTACTTATTTATAAACACTTTATCCTTATCAAGATTCAATTTTCATTTCACATTTTCATACATTTTTGCTCTAATTTATTTAACATATTCTAAAGAATCTTTTCACCATGAATTATAAGATCATATCATCTGCAAATCTTATACATTTTATTATTCTACCTTCAACTTTTGATCCTTCATAGCAGAAATATTTATTTCATACATCTTCTAAAAAGATATTAAAAATCATAGATAATATATTGCATCCTTGTCTAATTCCTCTTTCTATCACATTCAGCAAAGTGAATAACATGTTATTTTGCCATCATATGTTTAGAATTTTAAGAATAATCTTAGGAAATTTGTTTAAATATCTTTGTGTTAAAAGAGTAGGATGATCAAGATTCACTGCCATACATTATGTAAAACAGAAGTTATATATACAAATGATTTAGTTTAGTCATTATTTCATTGTGATAAAATACACTATCTTTTAATTTCTTAAAAGTAGCAGCAGTACAGTGGGGCTTGTGGTGCATCTCAACATCTAACACTACTTAGATATTTGAATTGGCTCCCATTGTCAAATTGATAACCATCCAGAACAAAAGTTGTTGAATGTTTATTTACTAGATGATAAAAAAGTTTCTTGAACATTAATTGGTATGTCAAAATCTTTGTAAGTTAAGTTTATTTCATACATGATCATTTAATTTCAAAGAGAGCATAATAACTGCTATACAGTTAATCCAGTAACAAAAAAAATGAAATTCTTGCTTTAGGCTTTTAATTGATTCAAATTAAAATTTCCATCATCAACTCTATATTATATGTCAAGAATTGGTGGCCTAGTGGTTAACATAGCTGCCTTCCAAGAAGCTGGCCTGGGTTTACTTCCCAGTCAAGGCTGTGACATATGAAAAAACAAACAAACTCTGTATTACATTTTGATCACTGTTGCTGTTATGTCACTTATAAATAGCTCTAAAGACCACTAGTCCATAATTCAGTCAAGAATTGGCTTTATTACAAAAAATAGAATTAAATGTCAGAATATAATTAAAGCAGATTTTTTAAAAGTGTAAAATATAAAAAAATCACAAACTTTGATTGATTGACAACAAATCATATTAAAATATTTAGCCAATTATCTGGTTGATAATTGTATGAAATATCTCAAATTGTTTCACTTATATCATGTTATGACACAATTACCTGTTACAAAAATATAATTAGTTTAGAATTGTAAAAGAACAAAGAAAATCTATTATGTATAATAAATTGAAAATATGATGAAACATTAATTAAATGCTTATATAATAATTCTATTTATGAGTGAAAAAATATGATTGTTTTGCATACATAGAAACATATACATAATGCTTATGATACAAATTAAATGTGGCCTAACACTCTATTAATAATATTTAAATTCAAGCATATTGTTTATACTGAACTTAATGTAATTAAAAGGGATTTTAACTCAGACTTCCAAGTTTTTTACATCTATCTACTCCATTTTATACAACTAATACACATGATCACATATACATAAAAAATATAAATGATCTTCAATGTAATTATTTCATGCACATTCCATCATCAGATATTCAATAATATGAATAGCTAAAGAATTGGAGGGTGGCGAAGATTGAAGTCTATCTATTAAAGTTTGAAGTAACTGAGCACTAATTATATAAGTGTGTGTGGGAGATAATATGGACCAACTAATGAGTGCTGGTTCAGCATGAAATATGTATATTTATCTTTTTCACATGTATATAGTTATGTGTATTGGTTGTATAGGATGGAGTAGATAGATATAGGGAGCTTGAAAGTCTGAGTTTAAATTCCTTCTAATTATGCCAGTAATAATGAATAAAATAAAAATTCATATAACATTATAATATTAGCCAAGAAAAACTTTACTAAAATTTTTCCACAACCATGATTTCATCTATTAAGAAATAAATCTTTTCAAGTGAAATTTAACTAAGCATACCATCTATATATCCTAAACAAAACAGCCTTCCCATCATTCACTTTGAAATACAACTTTCTTTAACATCAAAGATGTCTTCATGAGATTGAGGCCTCAGATTCAAAATACTTTATCATCAAAGTTTCTTTTATTTTCATAAAAGATAACTTCTGTATTGTCAAATAATATTTTATGACCTGTATTCAGTTCATAAACATATAAAGATGAGTTATTATATTTATTTTTAATCTTAGTATTATGAATTTTAACTGTTTTATTAAGTCTTAATTTATTCTGGTGTATATAAATTTTATAACAACTGCAAGAAATCTTATAAATTACCCCAGGGATAGATTTGCAATTAATTAACTATTTAGAACCATTTAGTAATGAATTTAAATTTAACCTTTCTTCCAAGCTACTTCCACCCAATAAAAATATCTTTACAAATGAATTTAATAATTGTGATTTATATGGAAAACAAATAAATTCTGTATTCTCATTAATCTATAGATATTTTTATTAAATATAAAATTCCTAATAAATTCATGATTGTAGCCTAGTTTCTTTTTCTTTACTTTTTTGCATTTCTTTATATTTCATATATATTACTTTTTAATAGATTTTCTAATATACACTTTAATGCAATTTTTATGAATACGACTTTATTTTTCTAAAAGTTTCAACTGACCTGCAGTTATATGGTTATACGTTTAAATGTTATAGCTCTGATGAAGATTGCAGGACAATTGAAACTGTTGGAAAAATAAAGTATATAAAAATTGCATTAAAGTATATATGAGAAGATTTATAAAAAAGTAATATATATTATAGACCAACTAAATATAATCAGAAGCAAATTGACTCTCTGAATATAACTATTATTTTTAAAATTATTAAGCCTTCTATTCCTATAACAAAAATTGAGTAAAAAGTTGATAATTAGCTGGATCTATTATATTTCTTAATTTTTTTCCTTTAATAAAATAACTACAAAATAAAACATTATCAATTTTACCAACACTTAAATCTAAAAATTTTATCTTTATAAAATTCAAATATACCCCTCTCAATAGTAAATTTAATACTAGAATCAAAAGTATTCAATCCAACAAAAAATCAATTTATTTTCCTGTAAAACAAACAAACAATCATCAATGTACCTAATGAATAATTTTAAAGAAACAGAAAAATTGTGAATAACACTACTCTCTAAAAAATTAATATAGACAGAGGACATTAAAGAGGAAATAACAATCAATAACCCAATCCTCTTTAGTTTTATAAAAGACATCATTGCACACAAAATACATAGAATCTTCTAATAACAATAGCAAATCCTGAATAATCTTAATCTTATCTACAGAAAAAATTAAAATTTCTTCAAAACATCAAGAAATGCAATCAATACTTTCTATCCTATCAACTGATTGATACCTGTTTTCAACATCTAAACTACCAAAACACAATCTTTCCTAAAGCAAATCCATTAATTTTATCATATGTTTCAAAAGAAGAAGATACACAAAATTGACCTAAATTTATATAATTCTTTAAAAACATTATAAAAATTTTTGAAATTTTATCAACAATCTCCCCTGTAAAATCAAAAATACATCTTAAAGGGAAATTATCTTTATGAGATTTCAAATTGAAGAAAAGCTTAGAAGTCAAAAATCATTAGGCTAACAATTTAAATAAGTAGATCTATCTAAAAAAAATATTTACCATAATTTTCATAATTTCAAATAACTTAGATTTTATTTTCTTACCAGAATCAGAATTTAAAATAGATCCCCTGCATTATTTAATTCTAAAGAAACTTTATTTTTAAAATCACTATTGTAGAATTTTTTTGATGGATTGAATGCTTTTGATTCTAATATTAAATTTACTATTGAGAGGGCTACATTTGAATTGAAAAGTTAAATTCTTAGATTTAAGTGTTGATAAAATTAATAATGTTTTATTTTGTAGTCATTTCATTAAAGAAAAAAAAGAAATATGATAGGGCCAGTTAGTTATTAACCTTTTACTCTTAAGAAACTTTATAGAATTTTTGTTATAAAAATAGAAGGCTTAATAATTTTCAAAATAATTAGTTATATTCAGAAGAGTCAATTTGCCTCTGATTATATTGAGTTAGCTTATAATAATGAATTTATGAGGAATATTATATTTAATAAAAATATTTATAGATCTATTAATAACACAGATTTAAGTGTTAATCAGACTAAAGAGTTTATTTGTTTGCCATATAAGTCATCAATAAGTAAGTTTATTTATAAGAATGGTTTTTTATTGGGTGGTATGAAAGTGGCTTGAAAGAAAGGCCTAAGTTTAAATTTATTACTAAATGGTTCTAAACAGTTAATTAATTGCAAATCTATTCATAGGATTTCTTGTAGTTGCCATAAAATTTATATTGGTTAGGTAAATTAAGTCTTAATGAAATAGTTAAAATTCATAAGAATAGAGTTAAAAATAAATATAATTCAGTTTTGTATATTCATGAACTGAATACAGGTCATGAAATATTACTTGACAATGCAGAAGTTATCTTTTGTGAAAAAAAGTGAATTGAAAAGAAAAAAAAACTTTGATGATAAAATATTTTGAATCTGAGACATCAATCTCATGAAGACATCCTTTGATGAAAGTTGAGCTTCAAAGTGAATGATGGGAAGGCTATTTTTTGGGTATATATACATGGTATGTTTAGTTGAATTTCACTTGAAAAGGTCTATTTCTTAATAGATGAAAACATGGTTGTGAAAGAATTTTAGAAAAGTTTAGTTTTTTTTGGCTAGTATTGCAATGTTATATGCTTTTTTATTTTATAATGGTTATAGATGTATATAATCATATATGTATACATGTGTATGAATGTAAATGCAATTTTATTTTTAGTATTTCTTATATGTAATCATGTATACAATATCTTATGAATATTTTTTATGTTTTATAACTCTTGAAAAAATTTTGCTTGTATAGATAAACAAAAAAAAACAATCAAACAACTTTATTGCTTGGGAATTTACAAGAAGTTAGTGTGTTATTAGTACTAGAATTGAAATTGATCTAAGAATTTTATGTTTCAGACTCTAAACATATTATCACTGCACCACTACATGTAAACATTATTAAATAATCAACAGTGGATATACTAAGTAGAAATTCTTATGTGCTGATGCATATGTTAATAAAATGTCAAATATATGTGTAGTCTATTTGTTGGTTTATCTATATTATGGCACAAAATATGCATTGCATTATATTAAATATAAGTTAGTATTATTGGAGATGTATATTTAAAATGTTTGGTATCATCTTGGACCATTTTGTAAAAATAACATGTTTGCTTATAAGACAACTTTTAATTCCACATGAAAATCAACCTTTGTTTAAGGTCTATATTATTAGTAAATTTAGATTTGGATAATTTATTTTGAAGGGTTTTTTGATAAAGTGTGAAAAATACTTTTTTAGGTAATCAGTGAAATTTAGTATGTCAAAGTGTTTTTTTAAGATATATAATTAATATTGCAAAATTCATTGCAAAACATTGACCTAATAGTTTAATAGCTTTAAATATTTGCATAAACAAGTATTTTATTGACATAGAAATAACATAAATTAATGTGAAATTCATCAATTAATGTGAAGATAAAATTTTCAAAATATTTAACATAATGCAAGCAATATATAATTATGCTTTAGAGAATAGAACTACAAGTTTTGTTATCTCCTAATATATTATTGTGTTAAAAGACTAATTAATACTTAACACTATATATTATTTTCTTATTTTATTTTATAAAAATGTTCGACTTTTATACCCATATGATAAGAATTTTAGTATACGTAAAGATTTTTATAATATATGAAGTAGTTGTATTTCTATATTGGATTAATTCCATCATCTAAAAATGAGTATTGAATGTCTTAAAAAAGTTTCACTTTATTTAAATTTTCAAATTACATTTAGCTATTAGTAATAGCACACAGGTTAGTATATACACAGTGCTTCAAGAGGTATTATTCTCTTTTCTTCTTCTGTTGTTACTGGACTGACCAGTGACAGTACTAGCATAGGAACCAAATCTGGACTTTTAGATTTTTGAATTTTAAGGTAATGCTGATTTGAGTGTTATCTTAAAATTCAATATTCAAAAATTTAAAGGTAAAAATTTGATTCTCATGCTAGTACTGTCACTGGTCAGGCCAACAACAACCGAAGAGGAGAGGAGAATAATACCTCTTGAAGCATTGTGCATATAATAATCTGTGTTTCATTATTAACAGTTGAATATGATTTGAAAATTTAAATAAAGTTAAATTTTTTTAAAGGCATTCAATATTTAATATTAGATGTTGGGAGTAACAAGAAGAGATCGAAAATGCAATGTATGGGTAAGAGAACAAACAGGTGTTATTGACATCATTGAAAAAATTAAAAGATTGAAGTGGAGTTGGGCTGGACATATTTCTAAAAGAGATGATAATAGATGGACAATTGAAATTTTAAACTGGATTCCAAGAGATTGTAAAAGACCCAGAAAAAGACCACATGTGAGATGGATGGATGAAATAAGAAAGTGTGTAGGGGTGATGTCAAGAAAAGAAGCTAAAGATCAGAGAAGATGGATTAAACTTGAAGAGACCTTCATCCTGCAGTGGATTGATAATGGTTGTTGATGATGATGATGATGGAAATAATCCAATATATAAGTACAACTAAAATACCATCATCATAAAATCTTCAGAAAAACATTATAAAGTAGTGTATTAATCTATCATGACCATGATCTGGTGTTTAAATCTGAATAGGACTTGGAATTGGTTTTTTTGCAGGTGACTATTTCTGAACAATTTCTGACAACTTTTTAAGAAGCTGTCTGTAATCAACCCATTTAAAAACTACAATTAGTCAATAAATGAGAAACTAGCTGCTCTTGAGTTATGAAATAAATTTCCTGCTAATAGTGAAGGTGGTATCATTCTACACTGGGTTCTGAGCACAGAATTAAGACAGATTGAGCATTTTAGCAATAAAGTAATGTCAATTGGGAAAACTTGATTTTATTGTAGCGTGAAACTGAATGCCAGTCTTTTAATATAATTTATTTTAACTCCTCACATGAATAAAATTTCTATTATGAATGAGATTTAATAATTAAAGTTCAGATTAATGTTATTAATAAGTAATGAATGTAATTGTATTCTTTATTAAAAAGCAAATATAATTTTGTTTATTTTTTGCATATTTATTAATTTATCAAAGCATGGAGGGGTGAAAAAATTATAACTATGGGCCCCAGATTGAAACTAAAGACATCGATTTTATGTTTTGACTTCGAGATGTAATTCTACAAACACCGTCTAAAGAGTAAATAGTCTATAGTTTGTTTTCCTGAGATGAGTTTTATTATTTTCTAAGAATAAATATTGAAAAACAGCGTGTAGGTGAGATATACTGTTTTAATATCATTTCATGTCTGTAATTATTGTGAAGAGAAAACAGAAAACTCATTTAGATTTTTTAATTATCTAAGTCAAAAACAAAAAAGTATTAAATTTTATTTTTTTATAAAAGGGGGGAAATTTTAATATTTATATATATGGTAATTGTTTTTTTTTTTTAGCTTTTTTTTCATTTCCTTAAAATGTCTAGACAATCTTTTAATTTTTCCAAATCGTGGAAACTTTTTTTTAAAAATAAATTTCTTAACTAATTCAAGTTTTTATAACAGTTTTAGTGCGTTATACAAAAAAGAATATTTTAATGCCCGTTGACATTTTTTACACTAAAAGTTATGTTTTGTGATCCAAATAAGATTTACAGAGAGAAAGGTTATTCCTGGATTGCAAAATAATTCGTTAATTATAATATATATAAAATTGTATGTTAAATTTAAACAAAATGATAAAACAACGTTATTATTATACTTGTACTTAATTTTAAACTAGAACTTACAATTCCAATGTATCATTTTTTCTGTCTTCCTTTGTGTTCAAATACTAACATAGAATGATTTAGTGCTATTAATTTAGAAAATAATTGTTGGCAGTTCATTTTCGCCAAGATTATAAAATCGACAATAAATATTATTACTGAATATATAGCTTATGTGTTCATTAAAGTTTCGTAATTTATTAAAAAGAAGTAGCCTGGAGATACATAGAGGCAAAGAGCCTCTATATAGGTATTTGGCACCTTTGTGCAAACTAAATTCCAGTACACCTAGTCTTACGAACAGGGCCAGCTTGATGATAGGGTGACAGCATAACACCTTACATTTATCAAGATTCAGGTCTTGTGAAAATCAAAAACGTAAATATTTTATCACATACTAAGTGAAAGTATGTTTACTTTTTTTGTCCAACTTCTATAATTTAAAGCCCTACAACGAAAATCACATATAGAATTGTAGAAGTACTGTATATGTGGGAATGCTTATTTTCCCGTTATTTAGAATATGTTTATGTATATGTTTCATAATGTTCTAGTCTTATGGTGAGAAATCAGCATAGGTCAAAAATGATTTCATTCATTAGCATTTCTATCTAGTGAATCAGAATTTTTTTAATCAAAAAATTAAATTAGAACAATGTTATTAAATGATTCGCTATAAAACATTGAAGAAAATTATATATATATTTACAGATTCAAAATCATTTACATTTTATAATAAATGAATATTTATTTATACATTATAAGTACAAATTTGTGTAATTTTAATACACCTATATTTTCAAGTAAAATAATATATAAATATATTTTAAATACTTTAGTGTTTTTTATCATGTAAAAATGCCCTTCCCTCTTTATGAAAATATTACCCTGGACCCTACATTTTCTTAGGCAGCTACGTCCATGAAATAAAATTAGTAAATTAAACAAAATAAATTCTATATAATTTTCTTCAACAAATATGAAAAGAATGGCATATTATAAAGTTATAATTACTTACACTTTTACCTTGTTATTTACATGTTAACTCTTTTGACATTGATGGCCACACTATGATAAATAATGATTAGTTTTAACTAGATTGACCCCTCCCCCCAGCGTTTAGGACTTGATGCAACAATAAACCTTTTGATTGCATTTTTCTTGCCAATAGGTTAACTGTCCAGTACTTTGATAATAAATTTAGTTCTACAAATACAATTTTCTTCATCTAAAAACATATATTTATAAAAGTCAACCTCTTAAATAATAAATATAAGTAAAATATCAAAAACAAGCTTTATAACTCTAATAAAAAATTTTGACAGAAAGTTAACTATAGAATAGAGTAATTTTTTATTCTATTTACATCAACAACAATATATATATAAAGATAAAAGATATTTTTAAAAGCATAATATTAGTGATATTTCAAATAAATTTCCATACCGCCAATATATTAGTTTATTTATGAAATAATATTAACTTTTTTCTTTATTAATATATAATTATATATTCATTTATATCAAAACGATTATTATAAGTTATATTTTAAATATACTAGAGCAATTAAATAACCATCAATTTCATTATTTAGTATTATTGTATACAATATCGAGTTTGACAGGTAACAATATAAATTTAATTTTTCCCTCTAAGTTGCTGTAATAAGTTATATGAATTAAAAAAGCATTAAATAAAGTTTCACACAAATGTAAAAAAAAAACATTTTTCATTATGCAACAGATTAACTAATAGTGATTAGTGATGTTTGAATTAATTTTAATCCATGTTTTACTCTCTACTTAAATATCTATTTACCAACAGATTTTTATAATGCTACTTGAACTGACTATTATGGGATGAATACCCAAAAGAAAAATTCCCAAACTTCTGATTGGGACTCTAAAAGTATTTTGTATTTTAGTGGTCTAAATTCAAACTAAATTTTCAAGATATGAGATGCACTAAGCATTAATCACATAATAAACTTACTTTATTTTATATATGTATATAAGAGGTATCTTTATTTGTTGGCTTAGGTCTATGTTTTTTTTTCATGCTTGTAAGGCGGCTGTGCTGATCTTGACCACCAATGCTTGACTAGGTCTAAATGGTAAAATCTTCATTGATGATAATTGTCTTATTATTTGATCATATCATCAAGTATCCTAATGTATTACAAAAATTTAAAAACGAAAACCAACACTTGCAGATTTAAGTAAAACTTTGATTCATAAAAACTCAAAATTGCATTCCTTCCTCTTAGATTAATCTACTTTTTTTACCACAAATAGGCAGACAAATATACTAATGACATATATAATTTTTATTTATTATATTCATTTGTCTGACTAATAGCTTACTCATGAACAAGCATGATCAATCTAATTGCAGTTAAAAAAAAGATAGCTGATTAAAGAACATCACTAAAAAAATAAATATCAGTTTTGTGCTGATTCATTAACTATAAACATATCAACATATATCATACATTGATATGTTAGTCTAGTTTACATAAATCAAGCTTCCTTTTTAACTTTTTTTGCAGCAAAATTTTTTAAAACATTTCAACATTTTAAGTTGAGCAATTCTTATATATGCAGAAATAAGAAATGCCAATGTGTTTTATATAAACGATAAGATAATAACTAACATCACAAAATATAATTTTTTAAATGCATCGAAACAACCATATAGATTTTGATGCGTGTGTATACATATATATATATCTGAATGTTTGTAATGGCATATTAGTTATCATTACTTGTTAGACTATTTCCGTTATCTAGTTTTAATTGTTAAATATTTTTAGAAAAATTCAAATCTTATTGAAACTTTTCAAATATATTGAACTTTCAACAATAGTATATAAATTAGTATATAGCACAATGTTTTGAATAATATTATTTTTCTTTCGTCTTCAGGTGTGGCTGATCTGAACAGTGATATTAGTAGGATAGAAATCAAACTGTAAATTTTATATTCATAAACACTAAATTTAAGATGGTGCCCTTACCAGTTAGGATATTTTACTTTTCATGCTAGTACTGTCATTGATCACATTAGCAACAACTGAAGATGAAATAAAAATAATACTACTCAAAATGTTTATTAATAGCTGAATGTATTGGAAAAGTTTTAAAAAAGTATGAATTTTTCTAAAAACATTTAACAATTAAAACTACAAAATAGACATAATTTAATATATTATTACATATGTTTATATAATATTTATGGAGTGATTAAACTCCAAAAAGCTACCATAATAAGAAATTGCAATTTACAAGTCAGACTTTATAGAGTCATAACATTGATATGAGAGAGGACGTTATTTGCAAATTGGTTAAAATAATTCTACAAAGTCTGTCTTGTGAATTATTATTATTATGGTATGCACATTAGTATTTATTACTTCATAAATAATATTATAATTTTTATGTTACTAAATTATTAGAATATTTGTAACATAATCATCATCATTTTGAAACATAGAATAAAGATGTTTTGAAGTTTAATGTAATTCCTCTAATCAGTAATCCCTCTATATTACACTGACAAACTTTCGTATTTTATAATCCCTCTTCTATGTCATTTTTTTAAATAGATATTTTGCAATCTCTTGAAATCCAGCTTAAAAATGCATCATATGTACAGCTGATCTCCATTTCAGTTTTTTACATTTTTTAATTATGTAAATGATACTGGTTTTATCTCTGACCTATAAATTTTGCTTTTAATCCCTTCTTGTTATTCTCAATAAACAACTCTTAATATTTCATTGAATAATCTGAATTGTCTGTATTATTTCTAAGTATCCAAGTCCTACATCTATAAATAGGAACCAGTAAAAAGCATCAATTAAAATGATTCTTTCAAAACACATAATTAGATTTACTTTTAATATTATGTTAATTCTGTCAAAATTTATTAATAAACAACTTGTTTTTATGATTAAATTTTTGTCCTTGTGATTGCATCTGTATTAATAATCTGACCAAGGTATCATGACTATTAACTTTTAATTAATATTTACCAATCTATATTTTCATCTTGTGAAAAATATCCATTGAACATTACTTTAGACTTTTTAGCATTTATCATTAGTCATAATTTGTTATTTTTATTAGATAACTCGAACTTTCCTTGTAAGTTCTAAAGCATTGTTTCTGAAAACAACCATGTCATCTATCAAATCTTTTAATCCTCAAAATAATTCTTGTAACTCTTCCATAACAAGCTTTGTAGATATGAAATTACCCTATCATACTACTTTGTCAATGTTAATTATTTTATAGTGACCATACTATCTAATCACTGCTATTGCATTTTGATAAATATTCTTCAGATTTTGATAATACTCCGAGTCTATAATTTAATGATCCAAAACTTTAATCATTTTGGAAATGCTTATAAAATAAAATTTCCTTTTGTAATCTACAAATCCAAAGTATAATAGTAACTCATAGTCCTTGGTTTTTTCTATAACTTTTCTCAGTACTTGTTTGTAATCCATTCTAATAAAACTACTTTTATATCCAGCATGTTTTTTGATTTATTTGAATCCAAAGTTTGCTACAGACTGCCAGTTTTGTAATTTCTATTTTTTTTATCAACATTCTTACATCTTATTACTGTATTCTTTTAATCACAATTTGAAATTCTTGATTGTTATCCATATTGGGATTGTCTAAGTGTTGTGGTTTCTAATGGTTATATATATATATTATAATGATCCAAAAGAAGTGGAGATCGAATCTAACCGCAATCTGCACTACAAGGGCGCCATCTAGGCATTTGAACCTAGAAAAATTTATAAAGTAGGCAGATATGCGCTGTTAAGATTCCACTTTATTTAAATATTTAGATCGTTAGCTCATTGTGACTAGCTCAGTGGAGATTCAGAGATAAGAAATAACTTGTTTAATGCCAGTAGATAACAAACAAATATTTATTTACTCACATATAAATTTTGAATCATTTAAATTTTGAGGAATAAATTTAACATTTTAGATTTTTATATTAATTTTTAATTTTACATTTAAATAGATTGCAATGAATTTAATATTTTATTTATAGGGTCAAGTATGAATAGACTACATAGATCTGCATTTGAAAAGAAAATATTCTTTCCCTTATTTAACCTTAGGCCAAAAGTTCACAGTCAAACCAGTGTCAATCCATCTGATACATTTATGTATTCTATGTAGCATGAAAATACAACAGCACATATATACTATACTGTCAGGAATGAACATCTGAACAGTATAGTTAGAGAAGACATTGACTCTTGACCAATGCAGGAATGTTACATCTGTATGGCAAAAAGAACAATAAAATAAAAACTCCATAGGAAGGGACTGTGGTCCTTTTTTCTGGCTTACAATCCCATCCATAGGCAAAAGGTTGGTGCGGTGTATACAGCAATTCTGCACGTAGTGAAACTCATACTACATCTACTAATTACACAAATATATCCAATCCATTGACCTAATTCAACTACAAAATGAATAACCTAAGATTACCCTCCCTTAATATAACTTTACAAAACTATATAGCCATTCATGCCTGACTTAAATTTAACATTTAGATACATTCGCACAGATGAATTTTATAAAATTTGTTTTATAATGTTGAGTATAGATCGGCTGCATAGATTCCACGGTTAAAATGTTCCAGAATAAACATAACCGATCAAAATACAAAGTCATCGATAATGTCAATTGCAGAGGGAATACAAGAAGCCCAGTAGCATTCATCATAAGATGCTGCAATGACACCAATGAAGTATATATTTCAATCGAATATGAAACAGCAACACAATTAACCATTAACGAATCCATGCAATGTCTATACCCAACTTAAATTTCATGCATTTAAATAATTTATACAATAAGAAAAAAAAATGGAAATGATTTTTATCAAATGCAAAACATATAAAATTAAACATTATTAATTGATCTGAAAACTTACAAAAATCAGATAAAAGTCCATTCAAAATTTAGGTTAGCTTGTTTATTAAACTTGTCAACTCTTGACAAAAGTTCTTAATTAATTTTATGATTTTGTTCAGTTCATATAGCTTATGGAAGAAGAGTCCAGGTTCCTGTTTTAATTCCTGTGACATCTCCATTGGAAGATCAATCTAATGTTCTGGATCCAGGTGGCATTAGCTGGTTCATGGTATCACAGTCTTTTCATTTTTTAAACAAGTGAGAGAGAACGACAGGAAAACTATATTTCTCTTTTTATAGTATCCACTCAGATTCAAACAACAAAACGTCACTAATCCATCCTTTTCATTTGGGTCCAGGCTGAGGCTTGGTGCTTCCATTGGTCAAACTAATTTCTCTTTATTCTCTTATCTAATTTCATCTGACTTTTTAATTACACAAGAGCCCCAAGGCTAGCTTGCTTTTCAATTAATAAACAATCATTTCCATTTACAGATTACAGGAATTAATTAATACCTGTTTTTATTTTTACTTACATTATATCTTTATTAAAATATTTTTATATTTAAATCTTGTATTTTTTTTATAAAAGAATATGTTCAAATACTTTTTTTTATTTATAAAAAAAAAATATTTTTAAAGTTTTGCATCTGTGTGAATATATATACGTTTAACAAACATTTTAATTTTAGCGTTTAGTTTCTTTTTAATACATTTATTTTTATTTGCAAACTTAAAAGTTTTTATTTCAAATTAATGTAACGGCATATTTATATATCGTTACAATATATATATAATATTAAATGGTGCTATCACCCTTATAACATAAAGCTGTATAAATTAATAGCAATTAATCAATTAAAATGGCTTAGCACTTTCGAGAAAATGTATTTCTCATAATCATAGCCTGTTATGACTCATTCCTTGGAATCATTCTATATGTATAATATTCAAACTCTATGCAAATGAGTCAAATAGCCCATCGTTTTGATATAGCAAAACATGCTTCTTTATGATTAATGGCAAAGAAGTCTTCTGCTATGAAGTAAGACTCCTTTACCTTATGTTTAACATCGTATCTCTCAGTACAAACCAATTTTGTAGAGGTGGGTTCAAATTCATGCCCAGATACTTTTTGATGTGCAAAAATTGAAGTCCATTTTGAGTTAATATGTGACATTATACCCTACTTATGCTATGACAATCTAGTATCTATGGTGGCTCTGGTTTCACCATAGTGTGAGACTTTACATCCATTGTGAGGGCATGCAATGTTATACATGGCCCACGAGGTCTGATCAGCAGCTATGATGTCTTTAGTGTTTTAATAAACCTATTAGTTGAAAGAGGTGTATGAAAGCTCAAACAAAACTTCATAGAGAAAGTCCTACAGAATGTCTTATGCAAAGATGGCACATAGGCAACAACAGCTAAGGCTTGTTATCTCTAACTCTGTGTTTTCCTATATTATTAATAAACTGTCTAATCTTACTATAAACTATACTGCACTTGTATCCTGATTTGATTAAATCATTAGTATAATTAATCATGTTAGACCTTCTGTCTGCCTCAAATTTGCATACATGGTAATTTCTAAAAATAAACAATGTCAACACAGCAAACTTGTGAGCCATAGGTGTGTATGAATTAGAGTAAATATGTCCATAAACTTCTAGTGGCTTCATGACCCTTGTATAGTTAAGTGTACTTCCTTCTCTGTGTAGATTGATGTTTATATAAATTTTATTATATAGAAATGAAAAGATAATATCCATTAAATAGAGAAACTCTTTAATTTTTGATATTAATAAGAAACTATCAATTATTGGTAATTAACAATTCCTAAAGCAAAGCAAGTACTTTTTCATAATAGCTCTTTTTTGGACTTCTTTTGCAATAAAGACCCCTCCAAAAGAGCTATTATGAAAAAACTTTTTTTGTTTCAGGCATTGTTAATTAGTAGTAATTGATAGTTTCTTAGTAACATCAAAAGTTAAAGTGCTTCACTATTTAATGGATATTATATTACAATATGTAATGAAGACTAGTGGGGAAAGAATGTATTCCTATGAGTGGTAAATCTATTATTATCTTTTATTAATTTTAGATTCAGAGTAAAACAAAAGAGCAATCATAATTAGTGAAATAGCTATTGAACATAATTAATGTTTCTCCAGTGCTATTATTCTGATATTTATCTAGAATACAATTTTAGTTATTTTTGAAATCTTGTATACATTTTTTTATTTATTTCTTAAACCTCTTTTCCTGCTACTTAAAATTTTTATCATCATTTACATTTTTTTCTTTGATACATACACTCACAATATTTCTGTAAATTTTAGTGGATTTTGTGACTTCTAATGGAAGTAATATTAATGTGGACAATGTTTGACAATGGCACACCTAGATGTGTGTGTGAGAGAGAGAGATAAGATTTTATAAAGCTCAATTAATGCAGAATCATGCAACATTGATAACAATGTAATATTAGCATTGTAGTCACAGTTTTTAGAGAACACTTGGTATGTTTGGCTATATCTATCTATCTATATCAATCTATCTCTTTGTCTTTCTATCTGCCTTCCTGCCTGTTTTTCTACTGACTTACATACTTACTACCTAATAACACACTTACCTATCTACTTATATATATATATATATATATATATAAAAAAAATAAGTTGTTAGTTGTGATTACACCACAAAATATATAAAAAATAAAATAAAATATATATATCTAAATACAGTAAAAATATATAAATTATATTTAATTAAGAGCTTCTACATTGTAACTTTTTGTAGTCTTTAACAACTCTATATCACACTAAAAAACTATATTATATAGTGTGTAAAAAGTGTAGTAAGAAACATAATACTAAAACCATAATATATTTAATTATAATTTTTATTTTTTTTATATATATATATATTTATATTTATATATTATATATATCTGTCTGTCTTTCCACCTGTCTTTTTGCTTGCCTACCACCTTCTCTCCCTCCCTACTTATCTATTTATCTATCTATCTATCTATCTATCTATCTATCTATCTATCTATCTATCTATCTATCTATCTATCTATCTATCTGTCTTTCTGTCTGCCTGCCTGCCTGCCTGCCTATCTATCTGTCTGTCTGTCTGTCTGTCTGTCTGTCTGTCTGTCTGTCTGTCTGTCTGTCTGTCTGTCTGTCTGTCTGTCTGTCTATCTGTCTATCTATCTATCTATCTATCTATCTATCTATCTATCTATCTATCTATCTATCTATCTATCTATCTATCTATCTATCTATCTATCTATCTATCTATCTATCTATCTATCTATCTATCTATCTATCTATCTATCTATCTATCTATCTATCTATCTATCTATCTATCTATCTATCTATCTATCTATCTATCTATCTATCTATCTATCTATCTATCTATCTATCTATCTATCTATCTATCTATCTATCTATCTATCTATCTATCTATCTATCTATCTATCTATCTATCTATCTATCTATCTATCTATCTATCTATCTATCTATCTATCTATCTATCTATCTATCTATCTATCTATCTATCTATCTATCTATCTATCTATCTATCTATCTATCTATCTATCTATCTATCTATCTATCTATCTATCTATCTATCTATCTATCTATCTATCTATCTATCTATCTATCTATCTATCTATCTATCTATCTATCTATCTATCTATCTATCTATCTATCTATCTATCTATCTATCTATCTATCTATCTATCTATCTATCTATCTATCTATCTATCTATCTATCTATCTATCTATCTATCTATCTATCTATCTATCTATCTATCTATCTATCTATCTATCTATCTATCTATCTATCTATCTATCTATCTATCTATCTATCTATCTATCTATCTATCTATCTATCTATCTATCTATCTATCTATCTATCTATCTATCTATCTGTCTATCTATCTATCTATCTATCTATCTATCTATCTATCTATCTATCTATCTATCTATCTATCTATCTATCTATCTATCTATCTATCTATCTATCTATCTATCTATCTATCTATCTATCTATCTATCTATCTATCTATCTATCTATCTATCTATCTATCTATCTATCTATCTATCTATCTATCTATCTATCTATCTATCTATCTATCTATCTATCTATCTATCTATCTATCTATCTATCTATCTATCTATCTATCTATCTATCTATCTATCTATCTATCTATCTATTCTATCTATCTGCACAGAATAAAAATGCTAATGGCAGCAATTCTCACATAGCATTTTAAAAGTGAACAATTCTCACATAGCATTTTAAGTGTGGCAAATTATTTGCTTTAATTTATTAATGCACATTACTTACATTACAGTATAAATACACTTTCTCCCAAAATAAGACATAACCAAATAATAAGCCCTAGCATGATTTTTCAGGATACTTTTAATATAAGCTCAAATATAAGCTCTAATTAAGATCATCAGCCAGATAAACAATTTTTGTTTCTCCATTGTAACACATGATGGACCTATTGAAATATAAAATAATGAATGTACAAACAAACAGTATTATTGGCATTAATGCTTTGAATGAATAGTAATATAAATTATATGGTTCTTTTGTATTTTTCCGTTTACCATCAATGTAATTCTTTCTGTATAGAAAAACAATTTATCTACTACAAGTCAATATATTGAACAATTGATAATTTTATTTACATATTTTTAAGTTATTTTATTTATATTTAATAATTAGATTTAGAATGCTTGATTTTTTTTAAATAAAATATAGGAATTTTTATTCTGTAATTTGGTTACAACTCATATGATAAGGTTAAAAATAGGATACATTAAATGGTAAAGAAAAAAGTTCAATGATGACATATCCTGCATTACATAATCTGAGAGGACTACAGTGATCCCTAGAAGCAATGGAAGGTCCTGGGGTTTGGAATCTTGGAGATAGGTGGCTAAGCTTGCATGACTTGAAGTGTACAAAGATGACATCAAAGTTTTATCCATGCAAAAATCATGACACTACATAGTAAATCAGACCCTTCATAATGGATGTCAATGTTCTCATATACAGGATCTAAGGTCTAGGTTTGAGGATGGGAGCAAACAAGTTTTTAATTGTTTCCAGTATAGGCAGTTTCTATCTAGATATAAAAGGGACTAGCCTTAGGGAGGCATAACAATCAACTTCCATGTAGCTTCAAAGATGTAGGGGGAAGGTAAATTCTTCTGAATTGTATTAATTTTTTCTATACATAAATCAAGTGGACAATCCAGGACATGAGTGAACCATAATGAAAATAATATGAATGTTGAACATATTTTTGATGGATCCATGTACCATGTTGTCAATAAGTGTTGATAATGTAGGTGTTTTGTCATTTAGCATTGAGGCTATGAGGTCTCTGTAAGTTTGAAGGGAAAGGCAGTGGCAGAGAAGATGTAGTAAAGTTTCTTCCCTCTGAGGCATAGGAAGCAAGTGAAATCAGTGCTTGAGAAATCTCAGAGGTGTACTAGGAAATGTTTAGTAGGTAAGACATTAATGTTAATTTTCAACAGGAAGTCAAAGAATTTACGTTCAGAAACCATCATTTAAATTTCTTGATTAGCAGATCATTGATGAGCTGAAGAAGGGTTGGTCCTCTGGAAATATCAGAGTATAATTCCCAGAAATTTAATTTTTGTAAAGAATTGCTTATTAGGAATAGCAGTGAATTCAGAGAGATATGGAATATGAGGGTTGCCAGCCAGATGGTGTTAACAGGGGGAGGCTTGTCTGTGGGATATATATCTTTAAAGAGTGAGGAGGTGGATACTGCAGGAACAGTCTTTAGATGGTGGTGTAGGAGCATTGAGATATAAAAGTAAGAAGGAGAGTAGGGACAACTCATTGAGCTTTGTGTGTTTCTGTAGGCCTTTTAAGCTAATAGTTGCAGTCCCCCCTAATCAGATCAGTGCACAGTTTATGTACTTTCCTGATGAAGACTTTAGTGAAGTTGATCATTGGGGTGAAATATATTTTAGGGAATATTAGTATATTGATGAGGAAAGACTTGGCGAACATGCATATATATATATATATATATATATATATATATATATATATATATATGAATATATATATATATAAACATGCATATATATATATATATACTTTGGAAAGGGAGGCTGTAATTTTCTGTGTAGATTGAAGTAGCTTATCTTGAACAGACCTCCTCATGGCCATAATGGATTCAAATATAGGGGAGCCTAAGAACTTCTATGGCTTTGCTGTAAAAGGGCCATTGCCAGGCAGATGACTTGGCCATATTAAATTGGAGGCCAGGTTGATTAGAAAACTCCTCAAGCACTGAGGTCAGGTTGATTAGAAAACTCATCAAGTACTGATAGAAGCCTGGAATTAGCTTTTTCGATGGAAGAAAAATGACCAAATCATCCTTGTTCGTAATGTGGTGGATTGAGGTATTTAATGCTGGGGTATTGATGCCAGAAAGAGATATTTCAATTTGAAGGAGCAGTGGATTGAGGTAGGTGATGAAGAACAGGGCACTGAGGTGGAAGATGTAGTGGAAAAGGGAGGAGTGAGATGCACACTTCACAATTGTATAGGAGGTTCTTAATGATATTAATGATTCCAGAGAAAATGTTATGCTAGCCAAGCAGAGTTCAAAGGGTGTTGATTTGGATAGAATCAAAGGCACATCAAGCTGAACAACCACTGGCTTTGATTACCTGCAGAATCTGATGTGATCAATAATCATCTGCATTTGAAATTGCCATTTTTTTGTAAATTGGTATTGTGAAATATGGGGGAGTATTTTGATTTGAATTTTGTCCTTGATTGTCAACTCAATGATCTTGATATCAGAGGGGTCATAGAGATGGACCACACATTCTCTAGTGGGGATGAAAATATATTGTGCTTGAGGAATGGCACCATTGCTATGGGATAAAACCCACAAATGTTTTGGACATTGGAAGTAAATATAATTGATTAAGTTGTATATGATTGATATAAAGAATTTGGACAAATGTAACAGGAGGAATCTAGAAATTGCATGAAGCCCCATACGGGTGCTTTCAGGCATCAAAGTTAACTTGGCCACAATATCTCCCTCCATAATGCCAAGACCTGTAGTTGGTGGATCCATTGTTGAGTCTTGACAAGGTTCAGGTATGGGGATGGAGAACTTTTCCCTGAAGTATATAAAGATTTTGAGAAACATTTTTGATCCTGAATAAAGCTTATCTCCTACAGTAATAGATGACAGAGTGAATTTTTTGTCTCTATGTTACAGGGTCCACCTAATGTAACCTGTGGACTAATTGTGAGGAGGACTCAAGTAGATTTTTGATTTTTGGTAGAGAGATACTCTGCCAAAATCAACTATTTCCTCTTATATTGGGATTTCAGATTAATGATGGATTCTATAGGGACTGTATTAAGAGGAAAAAATTTTTTAAGGTGTTATTTAGTGATTTGAGTTCAATTAAGAGTGATGATGAGTCTTTATTCCAGGAGGTATAGTTTATTTCATTTTACATTTTCATCATTGTAGCTTTTAAATATTCAAGATAAAAGAAAAATTAGTTTGACTTCTTACACATTTTTTTTCTCTTAAGACTTCATTAAAACAATGAAAGTGATTTTAACAATCAAAGTTTAGCTAAGTTAAATTATCAACCTTTCTCTTAAAGAAATGTTTTTAAAAATAATATCTAAGCAGGACTATTACAAGTAATTTGGAAAGTGTTTACAATGTGTGCCCTTGATAACAGATGGACATGATTATGTCATATATAAATCATTGTAGCCAGGTGTTGCAATGGAGATACTTAATGTAGACATGTAAAATATGGAAACAGTTTCTAAATTTTTATGGTTGCATTTTTTTGTTGCTTTTGTGTAGGCAAACCATTATTAACTCTAATCATATTTGTTGCCACCTCTGCCTCGCAAGATTTCAATTAGCATTTGAATTAAAGTAAATTTAAATTAAATGATATTCTGATCATCAGATAACATGAGTGCAAAAAGAAAAAGCTATTTCAGTGATTAAACAAAAGTATTGTGGGGGGCTCCTGGAGTAAAAATGTTGCAGCTTGCTGTAAAGAGAAAGTACTTAGATAAATGTAGATTTTTGTACATGAAATAATAAGGCATTCCCTAAAAATAAGCCTTATTGTGTTTTTTGGAGCAAAAATTAATATGAGACCAGTTCTTATTTTTGAAAAACATGGTATGTTGTTTAAAGCACTTTTTCGTGATTATTTTTAAAGAGTTATGTGAGCTTGGCTAATTAAAAAGTCATAATTAATTGAAATGCATTTGACAATCATTAGCATGGTTTTCCATCAATATCTATAGTATATGTTTGAAATAAAATAATGATATAGTACTTATAAGTATGTATGTGGAGCATGAATAGCAAAATAATAAAAATTTAAAAAATGGAAATTGTAGATGTATTTGAACTTTATTAGTTTTAAAGCTTATACGTAAGATTACATGATGTGTAATAATTTCTAAAACTAATTTACTGATAATTACTTATGTATTTATTAAAATATGGCTGTTGGGAATAATATTTGCTAAAAGAACATAAATTTCTATAGGCAGAGATATTATAAATAAGATGTAAAATTTTGATATAGATAAATATAAAATTGATTTATGTCCACATTTACCCTGACCAGTAACAAATCTTTTCTTTAGTCAATTTTTATTCTGAAAAGATGGGCATAAAACATTAAAATCACAAGATAAACATAACAATCTCATAAATGAATGAATATTTTCTTCCTTTTCCTTAGCTAGGAACCAATTCATCAAAAATTCACATTTAAGTATCTCTGAGCCAAATTATTCAAGGCAACTTTTTATTTTGGTATTTAGAATATACTCCTAAATTCATTATTCATGAATCTAAAGATATCTAATTAGTTTCGGATGCTAATGCTGTCATTGTCAGTTTAGCCACAACAGACATAGTGAGGAGAATACTTTTTTTTCATATGTCATAGCATTGGCGGGAGGCGAACCTGCAACAACTGTCTGCAATCAACTGCTTGCTTGCAAGGCAATTGCGCTGATCTCTTGGCTAACAACGCTTGACTAGTGAGGAGAATACTTCTACTCGAAATATGAATTTATACACTAACCTGTGTGCTATGACTAACAGTAGAATGTATTTAAAAAGTTTAAATGAAGTTTGAAAAAAAAAAGTTTGAATTTTTCTAAAAAAATCATTTAATAATTAATTATAAAAAATAAAAGTAGTTTAATTTATAATTATAAAGTTTATTTACAGATAGTCCAGAGAGGGAAAATGTCACTTTAAAGATATTAATATTCATTTTGCATAATTTGTATATGATAAGAAAATTATTTGTAAATACCCATATGTGTATGGCAAATAATCGTTTTATAACAAATGTTTTGAGTTAATGTTTCGCTTCTGTTTTCGGCAAAAAAGTAAAATGATTAAAGCGTTGGATAAAGAGATAAAAATATTATTACGATCAATAATGACATTTATATATTATCTTCAGAATGAATTAGCAGATCAGTTACCAAATAAGTTGTAGAAATGTTAAAAATTTTTTAGAGAAATTTTTATAGTTAAAGAGCTTCATTATTATTATTATTTATATCGTATTTTATTGTTGAAAAACATTATGTAAAAAAAGAGCGATACAAGTTACATATACATAGGAAGTTTAGTGACAGATCTGATCTTTGATTGTAATTAAGTACTATAATTAATGGTGTTAATTGAATATGAATTAGCAATGCTTTTTACAATGCAAGCAAATTAAAGCAACTATCTAATCAAAATTTAAAGATAATCCTTTAACAACTAATATTTGTAGAAGTCAATTGTCTTCAGAATATGAGAAATTGTACATAATAAAGTTTACAAAAGTCTCAATCAGAATAATCTTTCTCATCTAGAATATTAATTTCAGTCTTCTGGATACGGCTCGTGCAAACAAATCAGCAACCCACATTTATTCTAACGAAATTAGTAAATATAAAATTACTTCAATAACTCTAAGTTATTTATTAAATTAGAAGTTTTTAAAATGCATATACTGTTTAAGCACTAAAAAAAAAAGCAAATTATTTTAAATTTGTGGCTTATTACACATCTAAGCTACAAAATAACAAAACAATATACAATTACTGACATGCAACGTATGGTAATAAGATTTTAGATTTTATGTAGCATGGAGGATTTTTTTTTTTTCTTAAAAAAAAAAAGAGAAACACGGTAAGAGAAAAGTTTATAACCATAGTAAAAACCTTTCCACACAATAGTTTATCAAAAGACTGTAATGGTATCATTGTTTAACTTGGCCAGTAAGTTATGTAAATGACTAGAAATGAGATAAAGTTTTTCCTTGTAACACCACATAAAAAATTACAAAAATGTTTAAAAGCAGCAATTCACCTTATTTATTTTTATTTAGAACTATTTTTTGTAATATTGAATAATTGCACCCTGATGGCAGTGCTATATTCACACATCTAAACTAGTTTTTATTGATTACATTTCTCCAATGAAAAATGAGATTGCATTTACAAACTATCCATCTATCTTTTAAAATTTAAATCCAAGCATATAAACATGAATCTTAACTAATATTATATATATTTTACAGACTTCAGTTTTATGGCAGTTATTGCCATCTTTGTATTTGGAGTAGATGGTATATGCCAATTAAAACACACAAATTTTACTGCTTACATTTAACATATGTTTTTAGAAATTCCTAATTTTTGGCATATGTTCTATTTCACATTATTTAGAAACTTTAAGAATCTTTGCATAAAAAGAATATAAACAGAAAAAAGTCATGTGGCATTTTGCAGTTATATACCATTCATGACAAACAATGCATATTATTAATATTATTATAAAGCAGATTACTAAAATATATTAGTCTTGATTAAAATTTTATAATAATCAAGTTGATTTGCATTCACAAGTTTAGAATTTCACTATTAGTTTGATAGTATAAAAAAGTTAAACATGGTGATTAGAGTGCAATTCTGCTCTTTACCGAACATGACTATTACTGTGAGATAGGTATGGGAGTGTGGATATAATATTAACATTTAATATCCATTGATTATACAAATTTATAATAAATGGTTCTGAATATAAAGTATGAGCTAAATTGCTGCTTTTAAAAGTCTATTTTGAGTCTAATCTGAGAAAATCATGTGGTGGTTTATTGACTTTCAAAAATATAAACAATAAATTATAAAATCTGAGAAAATCATGTGGTGGTTTATTGACTTTCAAAGATATAAACAATAAATTATAAAAATTACTAAAGACAATGTATAACAATAATAGCACATCATAACATTAATTCCCACAGCTATGATAACGTTTTTAAAAATAAAATGGACAGAGTTAAAATATTGTAATAAAATAATCTAAGACATATATGTATTAACTGAAAACACAGGCTAATTATATACCTGTGTTTATATATGTAATATAGGGTATATGAGCAGACTTTCACGTGACCCACCACTCTCCACTCTATCTAATAACACTGATACACTCAAGCACACATATGCTGAAAAGATAAATAATCACCAATATACGTATTTCATGCTAAACCAGCAATCATCAGTTGGTCCAGATTAGATGATAAATAATCACCAATATACGTATTTCATGCTAAACCAGCAATCATCAGTTGGTCCAGATTAGATGATAATCTGGACCAACTGATGATTGCTGGTTTAGCATGAAATACGTATATTGGTGATTATTTATCTTTTCAGCATATGTGTGCTTGAGTGTATCAGTGTTATTAGATAGAGTGGAGAGTGGTGGGTCGTGTGAAAGTCTGTGCTCATATACCCTATATTACATATATAGACACAGGTATATAATAAGCCTGTGTTTTCAGTTATTACATTATAGAGATGTCTGCCCATCCTTGCATATGTATTTAATGGATTATGTTCTGTACATGTGGGGTTCAGATTGACTTTAGGTCAACATGGGTGTGACAAGAATCTCGGCCTCAGGGTGGCCTTCGAGCATACCATCATCAGATTTTCAATTGGATGGACGGTTGAAGAGTTGGAGTGTGTAGTAGATTGGAGCCTGTCCATTAAAGTATGAAGATTGTCTATCTTAATATATATCTGAGCACTTATAGTATATATGTGTGGGAGATGATAATCTGGACCAACTGATGATTGCTGGTTTAGCATGAAATACGTATATTGGTGATTATTTATCTTTTCAGCATGGGTTCTTGAGTGTATCAGTGTTATTAGATAGAGTGGAGAGTGGTGGGTCGTGTGAAAGTCTGTGCTCATATACCCTATATGACATATATGTATTATTTATTAAGCTACCATTATCATCATCATCAGATATTATTAGTTTAAAATAAACTAAGAATTTAAAAAAGTTGATGGCTATTCATTAACATTTTAATGGACTACGCTATGGTTTTAAAATAAAAAAGAAAGATTGGTTAGCACAGATGAAATATTTCAGAATTATAATAAAGATAAAAATCATATATATAAAAGTTTAATTATTGTTTTATAATTATGGTTAATATATATATATTTATAAGGAAAATGATAATGTAAATAAAAACATTAACTATATAAAATGCTAATTAAAAAAAGGTATACCCTTTTTACACATGCCCACATCATTACGACATGGGTATAATTTGTTTTATTTTTGCTTTGTTTGTAATTTATGACTATCAATTAATCTTTTTTGTATTCTTTACGAAATATGAGACTTTTTTTACTGATTCTATAGGTATACTAGCTTTTTATATCTTTAAAAATTTCTGATTTGTGCTATTTTTTTTTTTTTTGACTTCAAAAAGCCTGTTCACAAATGTAGCCATTTATAAGTTGGTGCAAGAGTAAATACTTCTACTATTCTTTCATGGCTAATAAAATTTAACAATATTTAAATATGATCATCAATTATAGGACAACAAATCTGTAGCAATAAAATATTGCATAGTATAATTAATACTATTGATGAATAAAAAATTGATAGCAATATGTTAGAATCATTCTTATATAAAGTAGTCATCTTAGTAAGTCTGAAATCATTTCACTATCTGTATTTTATTGCCTAAGGGCAGACATTGCGGTCAATCGTACCATTGTTGCTCATGTTTCTTTCCTTTTGTTCTATGTTTCAAACTCTTAAACTCAATGTCATATTTATTTTCTTATCTCATTTTTACAATATTTTCTTTTGTAATTTCTCTTCCTATATATATATTACTATTTCCTCTTGCTTTTCATTTAAATTTTTTTTTTCCCATTTACTTTTTTCAGAGTAACTTTACATTATTAATCATATCTTCTCATTTTCATCTTTAAATCTAATTCTCTAAAATCTCTATTTTTTTTTTTAATTTTTTTTTACTGTTATGGACATTTCTATTTTAAACAAAATTAATTTTTAAGAATGTCAAGTTAATAACACATTTACAAAACAATTTTATTAGACCACAAAGAATCATTACTTTAACAAAAATATCTGTGTAGCAATTAATTTAATCTTTATTATTATTTCATTCATCACGTTCCAAGTGCTTTTAAGAGTCCTGATCTGCTCTATAATTACCACTTCTAACTTATTTTTTAAATTATTTTCATTTCTTTATTATTTATTGTCATCATATTAATTTTTTTGTTTATTTAAAAAATAAAGTTCTCTCTAAGTTTAATCTACCTTTTCTTATCCATAATTTCTTTTTTCAATATTGCTCCAGTAAACATCGTTTTGTTTATCTGCACATATCTATATTTAGATTTTTTAAAACTTCTTGAAGTCCAATTTATGATTTCAGATGCTAATATATGATCATCTTTTCTAATAATATAAATTCAAGATTACCTTCAAACTCTTAATTTTCTCAATGTTGATAATAATACCTGTGTGTTTCTCTCATCCATGAATTTTATTTTGATAATTTTTCTGAGTTATAACATTAATCCTTCCATCTTTCAATCTTTCTACTGGTTTATATAAAGTTTTTAAATATCCAAATCTATAAAAGAAATTGTTAAAACATATTTAGGACATAACTTATATATATATATATATATATATATATATATATATATATGTTATATATATATATATATATATATATATATATGTCATATTATTATTACTATTTGCGGGATATTCCTTGTAGTGAAAAAGCTAAATGCTGACGTTTCAGTACAATATCAAGTACCTTCCTCAGAGCGTCCTCTTTCTCAAATCATAAGAATGCATGTGAGATTTAAAATCGTTTTTATCGTTTTCTTTCTCCTCATATTTAAATTCTATTGGTTGAGAAGTTTTAAAATTTATTTTCTCTTCCAATAGTTTCTTCCAAATGTTGTTAATCTTCTTTAACTCACACCTTTCATTTATGCTCTTGGGCCTTTTAAAAATCTCTATAGCTTCTCTTAGCAATCTCTGGTCAATATTGTTCAATTTTTGCTAAAATATTTGTTTTTTCAAAATTGATATCATGATTTTTTAATTTAATATGAGAATAAATAGCTGATGAATTGGATTTTTCTCTCACTGCCAGAATGTGTTCTTCCTTTCTAATATTTATTCTACGATTAGTCTGTCCTATATATGTATGTGGACAGACCCTACATGGAATTTCATACACACCATGACACTCCAAAGCAATTTTATCTTTAGGAAGAGGAAATATTTCACTAATTTTTTTATAAGTAGTGTAAATTGTGTGAATATTATTATTCTTTAAAATGTTACCAATTCTATCAGTTACTCCTTTAATATATGGCAAAATTGTCTTAATTTTTGATGTATCAAAATCTTTTTTCTTTTGATATGTATAAGCCCTATTAATAATTTTGTAATTAAAACCATTATGAGGAAGCATTTTATTAGTAGCAAAAAGGTCCCGGTGAAAATGGCTATCATCAGAAAGTCTCTTTGTTCTATCCAATAATGTCTTTGCCACTGAAAATAGTTGTGCAGGATGGTGATGAGAGGAAAAATGCAGATATCTCCCAGTGTGTGTTGGTTTTTTATATATACCATGGGATAAAGAACCATCTTCCCTTCTTTAAATCAAAACATCTAAAAAAGGTAATTGATTATTATTTTCTATTTCCATGGTAAATTTAATATTGTTGTGAAGAGAGTTTAAAAAATTAAAAAAGTCATCAAGAGCATGCTTACCATGAGGCCAAATAACAAAGGTATCATCAACATACCTCAGCCATATAGATGGTTTTTTAACTGCTAAAGTCAAAATTTTATTTTCCAAATCCTCCATAAAAATAGAAGCTAATGCTGGAGAAATTGGTGAACCCATAGCTAGACCTAATGTTTGTTTATACATCTGCCCATCAAAAACAAAAAATGTATTTGATAAGCAGTGTTCAATCAAAACCACAGCAAAATTAGGCAACTGAATATTTTTTAAAACTTGAATCGCTTCATTTACAGGTACACTAGTAAAAAGTGAAACAATGTCAAAACTTACTAAAATATCATTCTTAGTCAATTTAATATCCCGGATAAGCTCAAGAAAATGATTAGCATCTTTAACATATGATGACATCGTTGTTAAATGCGGCTGTAAAAAAGAAGTCAAAAAACGAGCTAGTGTCTGTGTAGGTGAACCAACTGCACTTACAATCGGTCTCAATGGAATATCTGGCTTGTGAACTTTTGGTAAACCATATAATTTTGGATAAAAAAAAGATTTTTCCCTCGGAGTAGCTATAGAGATTTTTAAAAGGCCCAAGAGCATAAATGAAAGGTGTGAGTTAAAGAAGATTAACAACATTTGGAAGAAACTATTGGAAGAGAAAATAAATTTTAAAACTTCTCAACCAATAGAATTTAAATATGAGGAGAAAGAAAACGATAAAAACGATTTTAAATCTCACATGCATTCTTATGATTTGAGAAAGAGGACGCTCTGAGGAAGGTACTTGATATTGTACTGAAACGTCAGCATTTAGCTTTTTCACTACACGGAATATCCCGCAAATAGTAATAATAATATGACATCTTTTATCCGTGAAAACATTAGAATTAACATATATATATACACACACTTTAAAATGAAATATATTCAATTTATATATATATAATCTAGTTTTAACATTAAATAATTTTAGTGAAAACATGCTATATAATTTTAATTCTGTCAATAATTTCATTCATTATATTTATATCTAAAGTAATTACCGGGATCATGAAAAATGTTTGGTTGTAAATTTCTAATTCATTATTGACAATCTTTATTTTTATTTTTAAAAAAAGGCATTGAAAATTACTTTAGACTTTTTACTATTTATTTATTGATTTATTTTGTCTTAATCTGATCGCTTTTCCAACATTTTTAAAGCTCTGAAGTATTTTGTTTTTAAAAAAAACATATCTTCTACATAATGTAGATGTCTTCTGTATTCTGTATGTATTTATATTAACTTTACTTTTCTTTATAATCTACAAAATACTTTCTGGACTATTACCACAAAATAATTTTGGAGAAATGGAGTCAGTCTATCATAATACCTATACTTATTTAATTTTCTTTCACTGTTTCTGTGTATTTGCTGCTGTTTTACTTTGATAAACAGTGTTTAAAAATTGACAATATTCTAAGTTAATGTCACAATGTTTTAAAGTATTAGTCAATACAGAAATGCCTAGAGAAACAAATATTTTTCTCAAACAAATACATTCAGTGTAAAATAATAATTCATATTTACTGGTACTTTGTAAAATTTAATCCCCTGTGGTAAAATTAGTTTTAATTTCAAATTATTTTTAAGGATTGAAGAGATTTGACTTGATATTAGTAACTATTTTATATAAAAAGGATAGAAGTTTGCTAAGATTATAGTGTTAATTATTTGGGTTTTTTTTTTCAAATTTTATAAACCTCTGTTGCAATTTAAGTCATATATATATATATATATATATATATATATATATATATATATATATATATATATATATTGTAACAATTTAAATAAATCAAATTGCCCTTTTGTAACAATATTTTATAAATTAATATAAATATGTATTATTTAGATATTTGAAATTATTAAATTAATATAAAAGATATGTATTTGTAACTATAATTTGTAACCATATCATAAACAAAGAAAATATCAGCATTAAAGATTCTTGGTATTTATTTATATATTGGGGCAGTCATCTGAACAATAAAACATACTGACCATTGTCATCTAATAAAAATAATATTAAATATAGCAACTGAATAAAAGTACCCACTGTGAGATTCCTGGAGTGCCTTATGCTTATCTCCAATACAAGGTTCTTCTAACAAAGAATCCTTCCTATCCTTCTTTCCAAATATATAAGACCATTCATGGTCATATGCACACACGGGTGCTATTCATGACAACTTATAAAAATATATTTTATAAAACTAATATTATGAAGTTGGAAAGGGATGATATTACTTTTTATTCAGTTTAGCTAAGTACATGTGTTTTCCCATGAGCACCACTAGATTGTTTTCAATCTAGATAAGTATCTATTTATAGTGTACTTGAGTTCAAACTCATTCAGTACATATTTATTACACATGACTTGGATGACTATTGAACAAAATGACATTCTTACATTTTATCTATATTGATAAAATTACAGGATCCCAATATTACCAATGTTTATACTACAGATCAAAGATTCTTATAGACATTGCTAGCTCATTAACGTATATTGATGAACAGACATGTATAATCCTATTAATGGCTTCCAAACAAGCATGTGAAGACCATTATTGATATTGATGGCCATTTACCTAAATTATTTATTACAATAAAGGTAATAATGATGATGATGATAATAATATCATAATAATGATAATAATAGTGATATCATAATAATGATTATAATAGTGATGATGATACCAGCCATGGCTTATCAATAAACTCACAACAATAAATTCATCTTTATAAACTTATAGGCATCTATTAAAATTATCCTATTTCATACTGGGATTTAATAATGCTAATGGTGATGATTGATCATCATGAATCTCTTTGCATAATATTCCACTTTATGTAAACCCCTCTTTACTAAAACATATTCATTACGCTAAACATTAAATTTAATGATCATAATTTATTAATGATGATTGATGGCGATCATAACTTTTATATAGTATTATTTGAAACATTTTTAACCAATAACATGATATCCTTCTTTGATGAGGATGATCTAAATTCATGGACACAACTCAATTTTAGCTTTCTATGTTGAATTATAATTATCAAAATTTGTTTATTCTCAAGCATGATCCTTAAATACTCAAATATTAACATTCTAGTTTACCTATTATTTTGCGGACGCTTAATATTTGCAAGTTATTGCTCAATATATACGAATGGTAATACTTAATAACTGCGAGCAATGATGCTGAATTAAAATGATAGAATTAAGACAAAAACACAATATTCCCAATAATAACTCGGAAACCAATTAAGACACATAATTATATTTTATTAACACTACTACTCTTTCTTTCCTTCTTTACAGTTAAATCGACAATTAAATAAATGGTTTATTAATATAAAAATTTATATAAAATTAATAAAAAAAAATCATATAAGTATAAGCAAATAAACTTAATATATAGGTTTGTCACCTTTCTTGATATCTCAAAATAAGCTGTTTTAACTCAATATTAAAAAAAATTACATATTCTATAAATGCTTATTTAAGACTTTTCTTACTCATCATATCATAAAATGAATTTCAGGTGTAACTTGTATATGTCATTTCATTTCCATTCAAATGTAATGCCCTACTCTTAATTTACTCTTTTAAACTAATCATATATATAACCTATTCTTGGATGTGTTTGGATAAACAGTCACACATTCACGCATTCGGTAATGTTAACATATATGTTTAAAATGTATACCCAAAAATTACATATATAAAAATATCTTTCTCTTTTGCAACCTTATAGCGAAAGAAAATAAAATACTTATATTATTTTTTTTTAATATGCAACAAGATAAAATAAAAATAAAAAACATTATAAGTGCATATATCTATAGGTTGCTCATTATCATTAACAACTGAAGAACAATTAAAAAAAAAAACATTTCAACATTACAATATATAATAAAAAAAAATAATGAAAATTTAAGTTTAAAGATTTAAACTATGTTTGTGCTATGTTGTGAGATATTGCAAATAACTATAGATAAACAAGTCTTTAATGTTTCTGTATCAAAAAAGAAAATTGCTTTGACCAGTAAATTAAGGTTTACTTTTACTAAAAAAAAAAAAAATCGGTTAAAGAAAGTTCATATTTACCCCTCTACTTTTACTTCTTATTAATGTCCTGAATTTGAATTTTAGACTGCTTTTCTTTGCTCACCAACAAAAACAAAAAAAAAGAAAGTTATTGCAGATACTTTTAAGATAATGCTGAATCAATTGACTTTGCTTGTTTCTTCAATTTCCTTATTATTCACTGTTGATTGGCTTCCTTCTACCATTTAAAAGAAAAAAAAAAGTTATTATAAGTACTTTGAATAAGTAGGTACCGGTGGATTTGCTTGTTTCTCTTCTTTAAAAAAATAATTGCTGTTGACACTTTAGATGATTGAGGTAAATCAACAAAAATTTGATTTATGGCTTCAAACTTGGTTCTACATAGCTGTTTTAAATTTTCTTTTCCTCCTATTTCCCCTTCTCCATTGGTTTGAAGGCAGTGAGCTTTTAATAAGACATGAACTAAGAACAAAGCATTCCATATAGCTTGCGTGGTTGGCTTCAAAATCCATAATTTTGTTGGTTATTACTGGATACATGATTTCATAATAGACAGATCAGCGATTGTGACTCTTCTGTATTAATCAGGAAGCAGAAAAAATGGTTTAGCAATGCAAAGGCATATTCTTATGCATAACCAAATATGTTAATATCATTTTTATAATTATTACTAGCTTATAATAAATTCAATCTTGTTCCATTTCTCTCCTATTCTTTAATATTGCTTGAAAATTGCTTTATATAAACGCACATTTCATTTGCTCTTTTTTTTTTAACTTTCCAAGAGTGAGAGAAAAAAAAAAATTAAAGCGTTCACTCTCTTTTTTAAAAAAAAAAATTCGAGCTTACATTTCTGCTTAAGAATTATAACAAGGAAGGACCGACTGAGTTGAGTCTCAAAATAATAATAATAATTTAACTGATCATCTCTCTAAAGAAATTTATTACTGACTCTTTAAAAAATTTTAGACTGACTGCTCCTAAAAAAATTGTTTTAATCGTTTATATCGCGAAAAACATCTGGAAATCTTTATCTAAAAAAAAAATCAAAGCTTCACAAGTTTGACTTAAAATTGATCGCTATCATCTACATCAAAGCACCTCTTTTGTAAAATAATTTTAAGATACAGATAACAAACAAAGCTGGCCATCTATAGCAATCAGAAATAAGTGTAAAAGCATCTTTGTGTTTGTACAGATCTATTCATTGTTTCACACGTGTACAATTTTTTTCTCCTAATCTAACAATTTTATTTTACACCTTTCTGATTTACTCTCTTTTAAAAAAATGAAAGTTAAATAAATTTAACACATATTATTTAATAATAAAAAATTATATAATAATCATAAAAAGAACTGCTTATTCATAATAATACATCTATACATATAAATCTCTGTATGTATAAAAGAATAAAAATTTTTTTTTTTTTTTTTAAATAATTGAACACTATATGTATATGTACAATATATATATATTAATATTATTTAAACATTTTTCATCAGCTTCTGTATTAGATTATAATCTACATGGGCTATTTTGTTTTTGTGATCATTATTTCCATTTTAAGTAAAATGATTACATTCATTTTATGATGTCTGCCTGTTTTAGTAATAATGCTACTTTTTTTTTGTCAAGTTACTTTCATTCCCATATTAAGATACTATTTTGTATTTTTAGGTATTTATGGACTTTTATAACTTTGTTTTTTATTTTATTTGGTAATGATACTTCCTGGTGCTATCATTAAATAATTTTTATATTATTGTATAGAATTTAAAATACATTATTTTTAAAAAATTCTCATACATTAAAATGTCTCAGCAAAATATTTTCTGGTTAATAGCTTTTTTCGACATCACTATCTGTGAAGTATTTTTAACAGCTTGCCCATTATGTTTTTACACATTTAAAACAAGTATGAGACATGTAAAAAATCCAATATAATACTTCAAAATACTTTTTAAGTTTTCTTAAAGTTACTAGAGTATTTATAAAAGTTAATACTGTCTTTGGTAATGATTTTGTTTCTTTTACTGTGCATTAACACCTATTTTACATTGCATTAATTAGAAATCACTTTATATTAAATATATTAAGCACTTTATAGTTTTGAAATATAAATATTTGAAATATTGACACTCTTCACATACCTGAAGCCTAATTGTAAATATAGGAGATTTGAACTAAGACTTTCAAGCAACCTTCAACTATCCATACTCTCTCATACCACTTATCCACATGACCACATACATATAGAAAAAATAAATAATCACCAATATATGTATTTCATGCTAAACCAGCGCTCATCAGTTGGTCCAGATTATTATCTCCCACACATATATGTAATCAGTGTTCAGTTTATATTAAGATAGCAAATCTTCACACTTTAATGGACAGGCTTCAATCCACTCCAACTTTTCAACCATCCATACCATTAAAAATCTGATGATGGAAAGCCCAAATCCTATGCTGATGTCAATATTATTGCCATGTCCATGTTGATCTTAAGTCATTCTGACCCTTCAGGTATAGGATCTTATCCATTTAAATACATAGAAGAGAGATGGGCAGAAGCAGACTTAATGTATAAATATTTGAAATACATGCACTTTTCACATACTTGGCACTCTTCACAACTCCCATATATTTACAATTAGGTCCAGGTATGTAAAAAGTGCCTGTATTTTAAATATTTACATATTAAGCCTGCATTCTGCCCATCCCTCTTCTATATATTTAAATGAATAAGGTCCTATACATGAGGGGTTAGAATGATTTGAGGTCAACATGGGCATGGCAATAATATTGGCATCAGCATAAGACTTGGGCTTTCCATCATCAGATTTTCAATGGTATGAATGGCCAAAGAGTTGGAGGTTAGAGTGGATTGAAGACAGTTCATTAAAGTGTGAAGATTTGCTATATTAATATAAACTGAGCACTGATTATATATATGTGTATGAGAGATGATAATCTGAACCAACTGATGAGTGCTGGTTCAGCATGAAAAACATATATTGGTGATTATTTATCTTTTCTACATGTATGTGGTCATGTGTATAAGTGGTATGAGATAGTATGGATAGTTGAAAGGTGCTTAAAATTCTTAGTTCAAATCTCCTATAGTTTTGAAATATCTATATTATGATAATCTAAATATAATTTAGCTAAATAGCATCTTCATTAAAATATTTTTTTCATTTCTTTTTAGGATTTTTTTTCTTTAAAAAAAAAGAATTTATTAATATATAATTTTTCTTCTATGCAGAATTCTAAAATATTTGTCAGTTTACTGTTCTATGTACAAACAAATTTGCCTACTAATAAGTAATGCAATACATCACTCTCATGCAAGTTAAGGAATGGTTCTATCCACTTTTAACACCTTGTGTAAAGATGTAATTATAAACATATGATCAAAGACATGTATAAAAGATCTATGATCTTCAAAATGCATATTTTGTGGTGAACCAGCATCCATTAGTTGACCCAGACCAACTAATAAATGCTGGTTCAGCACAAAATGTATCTTTTGGGGTTCATAGATCTTTATCACATCTTTGATATTATGTTTATGATTACATCCTTGTGCAAAGTATTGAAAATGGTTAGGAATCATTCCCTATCTTACATGAAAGTGGTGTACTAAAAATTGTATTCCAGAAATATCATTCATTATTGGTCAATTTCTAGTCTAATGAATGACTAATAATGTTTCACAATTCTAATATTAAAAGTAACTATGTCAATTACAAAATATTTGGTTTGTTTAAAGCATTTGCTCATCTATGTAAAAGTTTTTACTTTTTTACTATATTGAGAATTTGCTAGGGCTTAGATCTGAATTATAAACATTTTTTTGTGTTTTCTATTAAAGGTGACTCCACAATCTTGCTTCTCTGTGTTATATGTTATTCTTTCATTATATAATTATAACAAATCTCATTATATTTAAACTTCTAATATTTTTGCTATTATAATAAAATATCTTTCTCATTTTTGAATCAATTATCTCTTCATCTTTTCTAATATGTTCACAAAATCTAATAATGTCCTATTAATATTAGATATTTTCCCCATTTATATTACTTTTCATTCATATAAAAATAATCCTTAGTTATAAATAGATAAAACAGAAATTCACTATGTAATTACAAGTTATTTTAAATAATACAATAGTTTTAGTTACATTTCCTTTCACCCCATCCTGTCTTTATTATTACTGAACATTCACTCTAAGTTTGTTCCCCATTATCTGCAAACAATGTTATAGTATTAACAAAGCTCATAGAATTAAAAAGGATAAATACAACTTTAGCAATTACTCATAAAATGAATAAATCATCCTATTTCTTAAAAATAGAGATATACAATTAATTAAAAAAATCTTAAAGTTTTGTGATGGCTATATGAATCAATCCATAAATCATCAATATTTCACACATATCATATGGAAGTTTCGCCTGTTTGATATTTCATCATCTGATGCAAACTTCTGAAGATAAATATCTTTTTTTAGAATCACTAACAGCTAATTTAATCATAATTTTTATTGAATTTTATAATTAGAATGAAAGCAGTTGATATCTCTTTTTTTAAAGGTATTTTTGAGATGAATGTTAGAAGAAAAATGAGGACTTCTTTTCTCAGGAAACTCATATTTTGCTTCACCTTCTTACTTAAATATTTCTGTTACTTTTAAATTATGACTTTTCAATTATTGATCTAAATGTCACTATATTCAATAAAATAAATAATGTGCTTATTGGTCTTATAAAATGGCTGTCATATTTTTTGAATGTTACATGAACCGATTTAAAATGCAAATTTTCTAATTATTATGGTATAGATCCAATATCTTACATTTATGCAATACATTTGACAAAATAATAGGTCTATTAAGTTGTTGAAGTAATTATATATTATTTTGAAATATGTGTTTAAATGTAGCAGTAGTGCAATATTTTTATGTATCTCAATATCCATATCTATCTTTGCTTATACTGATTCTTGTTTATAAAGTTCTAAGCCAAAAAGTTACTGAAAACTTTTCTTCGGTCATTGGCTGGATGAATATTAAACATCAAAATATTTTTGTATAAGTTTCATTCAAAATATTAGGAATATTGTGTAGATTATACTTTGAATTGACAAGAATAGCTTGATCTCTTATATATTGTAAATCTAAAACCGAATAAGATATTTTTTTTTGTTTTGTTTTAAAATGATTCCTATTAAAAACTTCATGATCAAAACTATATTATGCTATAATGTCTATATAAAGAATTTTCTTATAATCTATTCCAAAAACTATTGTCCCAAATATGTAAAACAAAGATAAAATCTGTTTAACACCAGTTTGAATTTTAATTGCTTAAAAATTTATATTATCAGAAATACTTATTTGCATGACACATGTAACAATTATAATATGTGAATAGACTTCAATAGGATACCAGATATTTTCAATGAGACATCAAATATATCTTCATGATTAGTTGAATCAAATATCCAATATATACAAACTATACATTAATCATATTTTTGTTTATTTAATTTTTTGCATTATATTGAAAATAAACCATAAATGTATTTAAAATCATAACGGGGTACTGGTAACCACCTTTATATAACTTAAAGCAAACCTATTCAAAAAATTTTGGAAGAACTTTTGGTGTAGTGGATAACAATGATATTTAATGATAATTATTGTAATTTTCATTATACATTTTTTATTCTTATGTATTTTAATAATAAATTGCTAAAAAATGTAAAAAAAATTAAATTGAAAATGTGATCACTACCAAATCAGAAATATTTTGAAATATCCCATCAGAACATACAACCTGAATATCTTATAGAAAGAATATATCATTAAATACCATTATTTGAATCCTTGCATCATTAATTCAAAATATGATTAAGAAGCATTTCTTCCATCTCTTCTAAATATTATCATTATTATATTACGAATGTTTTCTCCTCATTTATTAAGATTATATCCTTTTTTTAATTTCATACTCTTTTTTTTTTTCATATCAAAAAAAATTAAAGTTACAACTAGAAACAAATGCATTACTCTACACTTTAAATCTTCTTATCAGTAATCAAACTTTTGCCTCTTTTATATTTCTTATAAAGTTTCACATTTATTTTATTATTCTGATAAATAAAGAAATCAATATTTACCTTTTAATCAAGTTACAAATAATTAAATTGTTAAAAAAAGGTCAAATTTGGTTTAATCAGTGCAAAGAACAGATTTCTTTGCACCCATAATTTTTAAAATTCTACATCATAGTAACATGACCAACTTGAAAATTCAAAGTAGTGACTTTAGTATTTAACAATTGTTCCAACACAGCATGATCAGCAGTCAGATGCTTTTAAAGGAATGGACATCAATGGTTCTACCAATATACTTGGAATAAAAGCAATGTTTTAAATGCCACTACCATTTTAATCTTAGAGTTTAACTAATTGATGATCTATGCTAATAATTTTTAATGCAATATTGAATTTTTTCAGTTTGATTTTTTTAATGAAGTGTAACGAAATGATGACATTGTTTTCAGCATAAATGCATACAAGTTCTTTTATAATAATTTTCTATGTAAAAAAAAATCACAGAGCCTATTCCATTATTTGCAATTATCCATCTAAGAATTACTTGGATTAAAATTTTTAATCTGAAAAAAATCTTTATTAATAATGATATATACTATCTAATAAAGAATTAAACATTTTTTTCCCACTGAAATTTCCGAATGTAACATTGATGCCTAAATATTGATAAAACAGATCAATATAATATTGTACAAAATTATATTTAATATCTATAGTCATTCATTAACCCATCTAGGAATTCTGAGGCAGAAGTTACTAAGCTAGAATGTATAAAAAAATCTTTTATTCATGTGATAACTCTCCCACTTTAATTAATTATATGTTCAATGATTTTTTCCTTCCTTTATAAAATAAGTTTCATTTAAAAATATTTATATTATTATTACATATACACAACTTTTCAATATTAGAACTATCCTCTATTTAAATTTTAAAGACTTTATATCAGCAAAGTTCACACACTACATGATTTTTTTTTTTTAAGATATCAAAATAATTATATTAATATTACTAATTTTCTATTTTTACAATCAAAACTGTTTCTTTTAATTAAACAAAACACTAGTTATAACATCTTAATCAGATTGTGTAATCAAAAACATTTTAAAACCAAAAACATTAATAAGTAGAATCTCCCAACCATTCTGCCTAACCAACTATTTGTAGGATCAAAATACCTTTACCCAATGTAATTGTAACTAAATCATTATTATGACATTATTTTAATCATTAGTTATTCTTATAATCCATTTATATTTAATTAACATATTAATTCAGTATACTGAATGTTTACTAAAGTAAACAGAAAGATTTGAACTTAGGATTTTCAGTCTATATATATATCCTCTTCTCCATCTCGAACAACTGATACACATAACCACACACATGTGTAAAAGATAAATGATCCTAATATATGTATTGCATGCACAACAACACTCATCAGTTGGGCTAGATCACAATCTCCCACACATATATACAATATCAAATCCACCAAGAACATTGAGCATTTCATCATTGGTTTTTCAATGTAGTGGATGGTTGAATTGTTGAAAAGGTGAGAAGAGTGAAGCCTGTCCATTAAAGTTTAAATAATTACTGTTTTAATATAAGCCAAGCACTCACTGTATATGTGTATCAGAGATTATGATCTGGTCCAACTGATGAACACTAATTCTGCATAATATATATATATATATATATATATATATATATATATATATATATATATATATATATTGGGGGTCATTTATCTTTTTCACATGTATGTGGTCAGTATATCATTTATTTGAAATGGCATGAGGATGAATATAGACTGAAAATCCTAACTTTAAATCTATCTATTTAATACACTTGTTATATATGTATGTTATAAATATCAACCTGACCTCATCATTGCTTTCTTAATGCTAAGACTTTTGTTAATTCTATCTATTTAGATGCAGTTACATATAAAATAATGGAGTCAAATTTCCCATGCATCTATTTAAAGGACAAAAATGTGTCTGCATAACACAATTCTTTTGTCACAGTTTATATAGGAAGAAGATTGACAACAAAAAAAATCTAATAATGACCAAGTCTCATAAGTAATGTAACTGAACATAATAAGATAAATAGAATAAAATAGACCAGTAGCAAAATATAGAGATCCTAGGCTTTGATAAGCTGACATCTTATATTGCTACATAGCAGCAGAATTACAAAACCACTCTATTTTCTGTCATCTGTATACTCTCATATTAGCCTGAGTTCAGCATTTCCAATAGAATGGATTAATTTATGCTATTGGAGGTGGAGATAGATGACAAGACATAAATAGGCTATAAAAATAATATTTATTTAAATAATTAATCTTGATAAATTTTATATGGTTAACATTTGTTTGTGAAGTATATAAAATTTATAGTCTAATATTCACTATGAATAAATATAAATTTTAAAAAAATATTCTTTAAAAAGTGATTTACTGAACAGATTTCTTCAATGTCTGAACAGATTTCTTCAATGTCTCATTCATTAACATTTCTCATCAGGTTTTCCAATGTCTGATGTTTAGAGTTATAATGGATTTTTCATCTTTGTTTTACTCTTTAAGTAAAAATAATTAGATAACCATTTGCTAATCAATATTAGATGATTAATTAAGTTGATTTTAGCCAACTATCTAATTGTAATCAGTGCAGAAAAATATGCTATGACTATAACGTAGCAGAACTTTTTTAATAATCTCCTGCCCTTCACAAACATGCTTAACTATATAGAGTTTTGTGAATAACTTCATGTGCGTGTGTTTAATTAAAAAATCAGATATATTAATCTTTAACTGAGATATAAAGTTTATATCTGTGGTAGAGACAATTTCTAGTTCAGTAAATGATTAATGATAATCATTACTGTATTTATCTGAAGTGGATGGTGATAAAGTAGTGGAAAAAGTTAGTTTGACACTTGTAAATTAAAATGTAGCAATATACAGAATTTTAAATAGGAAATATTTTTTTTTCTTCTTAGATGCTATCATTTGTCTTTATTCTGTTATAATTTATAAATAAAAAAATAATGACTTTAAATACCCACTTGTAGAGTACAGACATCTACAATATTTATTTTCAAAAAAACTATGAAGAAAAGATAATACTCTCTAGATAAGCAAAATGTCAGAACATAATAATTAACAGTTTTTCTTTATTGCTTTATCTTCTAACTAAAAACATCCAGAATCGATATTTATTTAGTGACCAATAAGTGAATATTGGGATGAGTGGAGTATGGGATAACTATTTCGAAAGAATCTCAAGTCTGCATGGAAAAACGTCTTCACATTTTACTTAAATTAGAAGCTCAACTCATGGTCACTACAGGGAACAGTAAATATCTCTAGTTTAGTAATGAACATTGTTTACAAATAGCTATCTAACTTTCACTGTTTTTTTATATTACTTATTCAAATAAATGACAAACTTTTCAAAAACATTAAGATTTAAACTTATACCAGCCTGTTTGTGCAGTATATAGATTTAAAATTAACCAACATTTAAAATCGCCAGAAAAAAGAAAATGCTAATTTAAAAGCTGCGTTTTTCATTGCATAAAATATATGAATTGGAAACACTGAGTTATGTGTTTAAAACCATCGATTAAAATAGGTAAGTGGTAGAAAAATTATTCTAGTATAAAATGCGTAGTTTTATTTTAATCTTTTATTAATGTCCTTATTGATAGTGAAATATAATTGGTAAGTACAAATACGTATTGATATATTTACAAGAATTCACCAAAAGCTATATATTTCATCTTATATAAAGCCTGTTTTAACTTTAAAAAAAAAAAAAAAAATGTAAGACTCATTAGTTACAATTACTTTTAGTTCATTTAGAAGAATTTAATAATAAAATCTTTATCATTTCTGGTCAACTTTTGATTCAAAAGTTACTAACTTATTTAATTTATGGAGAAACATAATTTTTGTCATTTTAAAATTATTTTTCAGAAAATTGTCTAGACGATGTAATTCATATCTTTTTTTTAAATACAAACAAAAGGTGATCTTAAATAATATCGAAAAAATAGTTGCATTAAAGCAATAACGTGATTCTGCTTATTTAAGTTATATAATTTTTCGTTTACTTATTTCGCAAATTGAGCTTGTATTTCATTTAAATTCAACAAAATTAAGTTGGTTTAAAATAACAACGAATACTTTGAAATGTTATAGAAAAAAGAAAATTCTTTGAATATTACTTTATGTTTTTCTTTCTGAAACCTAAGAAATATGTTTTCACATTGAATATTAATATTAAAAATTATTAACATATAAAATCACTGCGGGTAATCTTTCAAATAAGTTTAAATAATTTAAACGATATTTTTTAATCATGCGTTATGAAGTTTCATCGTGTTCAACAAGTTGAAATGATTTTTATATGTTTAGTTTTTGTTCTTTTTAAAATATTTATATCTACTGATAAGAAGTTTTCAATACATTACAAAACATACAAAGCTACAATGAAGTTAAATACGGAAAATAAAATAATTTGTATGAAAGAGGTGACAAAAAAAACCGTTGAAATATATATAAAAACAAAAACGTTAACTAGCTGTCAAGCATTGTTAGCCGAGAAGTCAGCGCAGCTGCCTTGCAAGCACGCAGTTGGTTGCAGACGGTTGTTGCGGGTTCGCCTCCCGAGAGGTCAGCGTGTGTACGCTCCAATTTTATTTAATTATTTATCTTAAAAAAAATTTTTTTAAGTTCGTTAGAATATCGCTTTCATCAACTCTTTCATTGTACGTTATTAATGTTTATTATTAAATTTAGTAGGGTGAGTTTATTAGAACAGATAATTTACCTTTGCCAATACTTAGCAATTAAGCCCCGGTAAATTAAGGGAAACCAAAATCCCGATCTATTTTCTGTTAAGATATATGTTTGACGCAGAGTCAGTGAGTCTAACAACTTTGGCATCCTCTTTTATAAATTAAAAACTGATACTGCCAGCAATTGTAATCGTAATAATTCTTGGGTAGAGTTGATCAGGAAATATATTTATGTTTTTAGAAATAAGAGTGAAATATTCTTCTTTTTTCATAACTTGATCAACTCACACAGTTTATTGCGTACAGAAACCTAATAATACATGTAAAACGTTACAATATATTTAAATAGATGATGTGATACTTTTTTGAAAACAGTGTAAAAATATGGAATGGTTACTAGAGAAATGTGGAGTGGCATAATGAAGTATGAAAATCTAAAGAATGGATAATGGGAAATATTTAACACTTTATTAAATAAAAATGAATTATACAGCTATTTGAAAAGAAAAGAAAAAATAAAATAAGATGGATTAAAAATAATGCATTTTAAACAAATGTGATATGTACAGATTTGTTTGGAAAGAGATGTTGGACATCATATTTTTTGTAATGTTCAAGAAACTCAGAAATATTTAGATACAATTTAAAAAAGTAACACATATTTATCAGGTGGTAAATTATAGACAACAAATGAGGCTATTCAAAATTAAGTATCGTGGAATTTTCTAATGATAAAAATAAATAAATTAGAAATTTTTTAAAAGTTACAATAACAAGATCAGTAAAAATAGTGTTTAATTGGATTATGTAAAAAGAATAATAAAACATAAGGAGGAAGGAAAACATTTTTTTAATATGCCAAATTAATAAAAAAGAGAATCTTTTATTGCCTATTTATTTAAGAATTATGAGATAAGTTAGTTAGATAAAAGGAAACAGAATTATAGAAATCAAATTTGAATAAAAAATAGTTTGGAGTTGTAAAGAAGTTAAAATTAGTTACAATGAATCTTTGTCTAGCATGTATGGCACAACTGTTACCAAAAGCTTTAAAGTGTTAATATGAAATAGATAACTAAAAATAAATGAGCTGAGCACTTTTAAAAGATATTGCCTTTATAATCATAGCTTGCTACTACATTTAATGATATGCAAATATGCTAATTCCATTTCTTTGATAAAGCATAGCATGTGTCCTTCCTATTTATGGCATCTTTGTCTTGTGAGATGAAAAAAGCCTCTTTGATTTTTTTTTTAAAGTCATGTCTCTGTCTACACACGATTGTGGGATTGTCTGAAATGCACTCATGGTGACTTATGCTCTGGTGCTGATAAAAAACTGAATAGATGGGAGGATCATTGAGAGCTCTATTGTATGAATATTTATGCTGTGCTAATCATGTGTTCAAAGATGCTCTGCTTTCTCTATAATATGTGCTTTTACAATTATTGTTGGAACATGCAATATTATATACTGTTTGGGGGGTCTGTAAAAGTGGAGTTTGGTATTTATTGTTGTTAATTAAATTGTTAGAGTTTGGAGGGGTTCAGAAACAAAGTTGATATCTGTTGTTGAGGATGGAATGCAATTTCTTATGTAAATAGGATATATATGGAAGCAATAATCTGGGTTTATCCTGTGTGATGTGAGTGTTAAGCTGTTTATTTTGAATATGTAAAAAAAATTTTGTCAACAATGGACTGCCTGAACCCTAAATTCAATGTCATCTCTGTATTCTATTACATTTGCTTTTGTGACTGCCTCAATTTTACATAACAGCCTGTTTCTGTGCAAAAAGATGCTAGGCTGGATAATTTATATTCTATTGGTGTGTTAGATTGGGGGTGTATATGGCATCTGATCTCCAATGGTTTGATGGCCACATTATAATGGCAGAGGTTGTTTTCTCTTTGTATATAGACATCAAGAAATTTAACTTGTTGGTGAGTATCTTTAGTTGTGACATTCACAACTAGCGCTGTGCTGGTTTCCAATTCAACTTTGATCCATGTGATGATTTCAGGGGTGGCAGAAATGAATAGCTCAACCTCAAGTAGATTTCATCCATAACTTTTTATGTTGGTTGGACAACAACATTGTGGCATTTTCCAGAAACCAATGGTTCTCCATGAAACAAGGCTGGCCTATGGGTTTACACTGAGTGGTGTAGTTACCAGCATCTTTCTGAACTACTATGAGAAGAAGATTATACCTGGTTTAAACCTGCATGCTTTCTAATATACCCTAGATATGTGGATGACCTATTCATTGCTGCCATTGGAAAACAACACAGTGCTAGTTGTGAATGTCACAACTGAAGATACTCACCAAACCACTTTGAACACTTTTTAGCAAAACTCTTTATTTGTACATATATACATAACCTTACATTTTTACAGATGAAACATAAGGTGTATTGTATATATGTACAAATAAAGAGTTTTGGTAAAAAGTGTTTGAAGTGGTTTGGATAAATTGTATTTATAGGATATTACATCAAAATAAAGAAAAGTGTGATTTTGGTAATATACTAATATACATCATTATGATGGAGTTGAAGCTATTAAATCTGCTTTAATATATTTAATCTTAAAAAAATAACTATTTTATTTTTAACTCTACATACTATTTACAAAAACAAAGTACTGTAATCAGAACATCAATGGCAAGTTATGCCAATGTATTTATGATTAAATTGGAGTTCTCTATAATTAAAAGTCTAGGTATACTTCATACTTAGTTAAAATATATAGATGATATTTTTATGATTTGGCTATACAATGGAGAGGGACTTTGTATTTTCTTTGATTACATACATAATTTTAATAAACATATAAATTTATAATGAATTTTTCTAAAACCCATTTTTTTAATATTCAAATTACTTATAGTAATAAAATTCATAGAACTAATATATATAATAAGCCAGCTGACTGTCATAGTTACCTACATTTTCATAGTAATCACCCAAAGCAATTAACAGTTAATATATTTTATAGTCAAATTTTTATGAATCAAAAGAATTTAGTTTTATATAACAAATTTATAAATATGAAATATCCTAAAACATTGTTATGTAAGGTAGTAATTAAATCTTTAGAAGTTCTCAGAAAGGAACTTCTTCTATCTGAGAAAAGAAATAGTCAATTGGAAGTTTCACAACTAGTTCAATTAAATATTATAGAAATATTTTAACATATTGAATTTCACAAATGATCTAAAATCTATTTTTCCCAACACACCTAAAGTTGTATATAAAAGACAGAAAAGTTGTTTTCCATGAGAAGATAAAAGATGTTTTACATGCAAATATATTATTGTTAAAAATGGTTCAAGGTAATACCATTAATGATTTTAAATGATATATCATCAATTATGTCAAATGTAAAGGTATGAACTTAATATATTAAACATAATGTAACAGATGCTTAAACTGTTATGTAGACAAATCAACAAATAGTCTGCATATTAAAATAACTAACCATAGATTTGATTTTTACATAAAAATGAAGACAGATCAGTTTCTGAACAGATCACTTACTATTGTAGAATATATTTTTCTTCCCCTCTAACAATGCTTACTCCATTTCACAAGGCAAGTCTTTTTTTTTACTGATCAAGCTATCAACCATGCAGATTTGTTGGACAATTGGTGTTTCATTAGTGATTTGAAAACCCATTATATATTCTAATAAATACCTCCAATCAGTCCTCCCAATTTCCAAAACTTAATGAGATTCCAAAATACTGATGTTCCTCAATCATGGTTGAAATTTTTGTTTAATTTATTACATGACACAATTCCTACAAAATTTTTCCTCATTAACCATTTTAAACTAATTCCGGATTCCATATGTCTTGTTTAATAATCATCCAGTTATAGTACACATTTTTCAAAGCTGTCCATACTTCTCATCTCAAAGGCAGTTTGTATTTCACAACAATTTCTCAAGAAAAATATTACAAATTTTTATTCTTACATGCCATAGTAATTATTCATACTCTTTGAACTATGTGGCTTCCTTGTAGTGCTATAATTTTTGACAACAAAAAATATGTTTTTTAAAAGAAGTTATAATACATATTTATATGCTCTAAAATACTTATCTTAAAACTACAAGCAAAATTTGGTAGAACAATATTTCTATTAGTTATATATTATTTTAGAATAATATAAAACATATTAATTATACTTTCATATATGTAAAATGGAATAATTTTCATCTGCCTCTACACGCCAGTCATAACGACTATATTTTTTATAAACTATGTATCCTATGTCATGAAAATTCTTTTTTTTTCTTCTGTATATATGCTAATATTTGTATATAATTAAATTTATTTTATAAAATAAAAAAGAGAGAGAAAAAAACACAGTTTTTTATTTATTTATAAATTTAAAACTTTATGTCCTGGTGGTATTAATTTGAACATATATCTTTGAATTACCTAGTTTTCTAATGCTCTATTTTTTATTCAGTTATTTTTAATATATAGGGTATATGAGCACAGACTTTCACACGACCCACCACTCTCCACACTATCTCATAACACTGATGTGCTTGAACACATATATGTTGAAAAGATAAACAGGTATATAATAAGCCTGTGTTTCAGTATGTCTGCCTATCCCTTGTATATGTATTAAATGGATTATTTCCTGTATATGAGGGGTCAGATTGACCTTAAGTCAACATGGGTGTGACAAGAATCTTGGCCTCAGGGTAGCCTTTGAGCATTCCATCATCAGATTTTCAATTGGATGGACAGTTGAAGAGTTGGAGTGTGGAGTAGACTGAAGCCTGTCCATTAAAGTTTGAGGTTTGGCTATCTTCATATTTATCTGAGCACTTATAGCATGTATGTGTAGAGATGGTAATCTGGACCAGCTGATGATTGCTGGTTTAGCATGAAATACATATATTGGTGATTATTCATCTTTTCAGCATATAGGTGTTCAACTGTATAAGTGTTGTGAGATAGTGTGGAGAGTGGTGGGTCGTGTGAAAGTCTGTGCTCATATACCCTATATATTACATATATAGACACAGGTATATAATAAGCCTGTGTTTCAGTTATTCAGTTATTTTTGTTTAATATGTTAATCAATAAGATTCATATATAGCTTCATTTGAAATTTAATTTGAATATGCAATATTTTGTTCATATGATTTTTTTGTTTGCAATTTTTGCATAGACATATAAATATAATTAATGATTTATTATTATATAAAGTTTCGCAAGAATATTGTTAAAGTAGTATTTTTCTTTTAAAACAATACGTAAAAGTTATTTATTATAATGTCTCAGCAATTGATTGATTATAAAAGATTTTGTAAAGAAAGGTTAAATTAATTGCATAATTCAGATATGCAAATGATAATTTTAACGTTTAAATTTTAACATTTAAATTTTGGAAGAAGCTATTTTGCTGTAATTTTAAAGTAAAAGTTATAGAGACAGATGTCCTTTTTTTGATTTTATACCAATCGTATATAAAAACAACGATGCCTACTCAGAACACAAAAATATATAAGTAATGAAATGGTATCTGAAGTAGATAACTACACAATTGGCCTAAATTCAAAGCATTAAATTATTTCAAAATTTTGCTATAGCTTGAACATAAAAAAAAAAGGGTGACTACTGAATAAAAACTGTATTAGGTATAAAAGATACTGATTCACTAAATTCAGTTTCAAGATTCTCATTGATAAATGTCATACAACAGAAGCTAATTTGGGAATATTAATAGAATAGCACTGAATACAGATTTAATGAACATTCCTATCAAGCCTATATTCATTATTCAGGCTCACAATATATAAAAGTAAGTAGAGTAGAATAAATGGTTTGATCTTATAGTAAAAATATTTGATAAAAATATTATAGTTGTTTAAGTTTTAAAAAAGTTGATGTTGTTTGATTAGATGAAACAGTAATAATCAAAGTTTTTTGAATGTTTAAATTTTTATGATCAATAATCTAATGTTTGTATTTATTAAGAGTTGCATAATAAAACCTGATAAAATCATGTAGGGTTGGAAATTTATTTCTATTAATAGATCACAATTAACATTAAGAGTAATTTCAAAACCAATGGACATCACATGGCTCTTGTTTAAATTATGATATTTAGCAATAAATTCTTTTTCTCTCACCACATTTATGCCATCTAGTATAAATTTTAGTAATCAAAAAATCTCATATGGTAATGCTTATTAAATCCCATCCAATGCTCTCCTATAAATATCTTAAGACTAGTTTCTAGCATATACTTTTCATCAGTATCCTTTGGATCTGGCTTCCACTGATAAAAGCCGTAATTAGAGACTAATCTGGGTATATTGAATAGGACAGAACTGGTTAGGAATTCAAAATGCACTATCAACTGACATTTATTTATTACTAAAGCTTATACTACATGGCATAAATATTGTAAGAGAAAAGTATTTCACTGCTGAATAACATGATATAAGCTGATTCAAGTAATGTCATATTAAATAAGGTCAAAATAATATATTGTAATGGGCACAGACGACGTTACATTGGTTTTTTTTATTAAATAATTTAATATATTAGTAAACATGAAAAGAATAAAAGTTCGCAAATAAAACTTCCTTTTTAAGAATTAAAAATTGAAAATTAAAATTCTATACTAAACTCATATATATATATATAAAATCGCACAGATAAATAATTATTAAAATAAAACTTTATTAAAGAAAAAGTATTTTAAAACTAAATTTTCAGAAAAGATTTAGAGATAAAAATATATGTTTAAGTTTGAAAACAAATTAATTAATCTTTTGTAAAATGGAAATGATTATTTTAATTAGTAAGCTAGCCCTTGGGCATTTCAAATGTATAAGTAATGGTCAGATAGGAGAGGAAAAACAATAGAAACTTTTAGCAAATGAAAGAAATCCATCGGGAAATCGGACCTCAACGAAAAGGTTTTCACCATCATGATGTAATGTTGAGTTAATCCACAAAATTATTATAAAAGGAAAGGTTTGAAAATAAAAGAATTAATTAGTTATTACAAGAGTAGACAGATATGTGTTAGTGCGGAGGTGAAGGAGAAGGGATTGGAAAGACGCACTCTTCAATCCCTTCAGTTCTGCTAAGAAAGAAAGAGAAATGAACTATCGTTTTTTACATTGAGGACCAGTTAAAGCAAAAACCTCCGAATGGATAAATAAATCGGTCTACAGAATATCAACCCCTTTAGGATGACTTGGGAATTCACATTCATGGCAAGCAATGGATAAAGTTGGACATTTTAAAAATCGCAAGAACTTTATATCCAAAAGACTGTTTTTTACGAGGCTCCTCGTAGACATCTGACGTCACTCTAACTCAGCCGATTCTTATGCTAAAAAATTCATTCGATAGGTTTTGAAGAATGTTTTTAAAAGTTCTGTAAGATGGTGCCCTCTTCCGACTTATTTTACAAGTAAAAAAAAAAAAAAAACGCATTTAAACCTAAACAAAGAAAGAACATTATTTGTGATTGGTTCTTAGCAAGCTCTCAGCCGAAAAAGACATTCTGATTGGCTGGAAAGAACAAAGAAACCGCCTGATCAAAGAAAATAAAGAAAAATGCTGAGATTTTCATTTCGAATATGATTTTAAAGTATTATAAAAGTATATTTTGAGAAATTAAAATTATTTTCAGAGAGAATACTAAAAAAACAAAATTATTTTCGAAAAATATCGAAGATTTTTGTAAAAATATTGAAGAATTAGTAAAAAGAAATATTTACTTTTCTATAACGTAAAAGTCGACCTTTTTGTTTATATTATAGCTTTTATGTTGCCAAAATTGAATATTTTAGAATAAATAAATAGCAATTTATTTTTGAAAGAACTTTCGTTCTCTTCATAACCTGAAAAATTAATAATATACTTTTTATAAACGAATCTGAGTTGAATTTAATATTATAGGCGAATATGTTTTAACAATAGGCTTTGTCTTCAGTTTGTGAGTTGGCCAATTAAAAGATTTGATTTTTACCTCATACAACCAATAATATAATTAGCGGTTAAAAGGATATTCACTTGAAAAAATAAGAACTCTAAATTTTAAAACCTTTTAGAAAATAATGCAATAGAATTCTATCTGACCAAACTAAATTCTTTATTAATAGTATTATTTGATGTATTGTTTTTATTTATTTAAAATCATTTCCATTTATTTTTTTTTTGTTCTTTTGGGTTTTTATAATGATTTTTGTTTTTCGATAAATTAAATTATATAAATGTTAAACTTAAGTCGGGCATGACTGGCTATATAGATTTGTAAAATTATATTAGGGGAGGCAAATCTTAGGTTATTTGTTTCCTGGTTGAATTGGGTCAGTGAATTGGATATATTGATGTAGTTAGTAGATGTAATTCGAGTTTTGCTATGGCAGAATCGCTTATACGCCGCACACTTCCATTTTGCCTATGGAAGGGATTATAAGACGTAGAACACTGTTCCTTTCTATGAAGTTTTTTTTTATTGCTCTTCTTGTCAGATAGATGTAGTATTTCTATCTGACGAGAGGCAATTTCTTCTCTTAACCTTTTGTGCTGCCGTATTTCATATTACATTGAATGCATCAATATATCAGATGAATTGACGTTAGTTTGACTGCGAACTACTTTTAGCCTAGGGTTAAATAAGGATAGAATATTTTCTTTCAAATGCAAACCTATGTAGTCTATTCATATTCGACACTCTAAATAAAAATGCATTAAATTTAAGTTGGGTATGGAAGTTGCATTGATTCGTTATCGGTTAATTATGTTTTTGGTTTTCATACTTGATCAAAATATATAGACATTCGGTAAATACTGATACCTTATGGTGAGTATCTAAGATGTATTTATTTCGGATGTCTTTTAAGTTATTGGTGTCTTGCGGCATCTTATGATGAATGCCAATGGGTCTCTTGTATTCCCTCTGCACTTGACGTATCAATGACTTTGTATTTTGATTGGTTATGTTTATTTTGAAATGTTTTTAACCATGTAATCTATGTAACCGATCTGTACTCAACATTATAAAACAAACTTTCATAAATCTATCTGTGCAAACTAAATTAAAATGTAAACTTATAAAAATTAAATGTAAATTAAAATCTAGAATAAAAGTTAAAAATGTAGTTAAATGCTAAAGTAAACATATAAAATAATAATGCTAAATTTTATATATATATATATATATATATATGTGCGTAAATAAATATTTTATGTGTTAATTACTGGCAGTGGCTTATTTTATTCTTTTTTAAAATATTCTTAGATAAGAATTAATAAAATATATTATAAATATAAATCTCTGCTACTCCCTGAGCTAGTGACAATGGCCTAATGACCAGAATCAATATATATAAAAGAAAAAAAACATTTTTTTTGACTTACGTATCTGCCTACTTTATAAATTTTTCTAGATTCAAATGCCTAGATGGTGCCCTGTAGTGCCGATCACATTAAGAGCTATTCTCCGGATCGTTACAATATAGATACTGAATTTGTTTCATACATATATATATATATATATATATAACTGAATATTTGTAAATACAGTAACTTAATAATTAAAAAATATTTTATCCACTTAGGAGCGCTTTCAATTATCCCAGTAATCTGTGTCAAGTAAAGCTTTGAAATGCTAAATTTCCCACAAATTCCATGATCTAATGTTTGCTGCTTGCCTGTTAATTAAGTCATGTTTATATTTGTATATTAGCATAGATTCCTTTATTGTTATTTTTTTCAATTTGCAATATTTTTACACTGTTAAAATTGAAGTCAAAACCATAATTACATGATTTATTATGGTCGTAAAAACAGATGCTGAAATATTATTATCCACTATGCAATTTTGTTTCGATTTCTGAACACATTTTAATAATAGTTAGGTGTTCTTTAATTCTTTTTTCCAACATACATCTAGATTCACCTATATATCCATTGCCACACCTACATATACATTTATAAATGACACAATTTTTATTTATAAATGAGGTTTTATCTTTGGAGTTATTTATTAATTTGTTTAATGTAGGAGGTTTGTAAAATGCAATGTCACATATATCTTTATAAATTTTCCTTATAAACTTTACTTGATAATTTGAAATATATGGGATTGATATCCATATTTTTTTTATTAGCAGGAGAATCAATATTATTATTATAATTTTTATTTTTATATTTTGTATTAAAATCTCTAATAACATTATATATGTGATTATAACTGTAGCCAACATTTAACAATTCATTCGAATACATTTAATATTTTTGCCTTTATCTGATGAATATTTGCAAAGACTATTATTTCTAAATAAGAAGGACTTCAAACCTGCCATTTTGTGTGACATTGGCACTTTTGATTTATATGGAATATAACCTCTTTTTACTATTGGTTTAATGGTCATACAGTAATCCAGTATGCATTGATTTCTAGTTATTTTAAGATCAAGAAACTGAATACACATTAAATCTTCATCTGTTTTTATCCATCTTAGGCCTTTCAAACAATTTAATTCCTTAAATAACTCATTAATTGTATTTGGTTTAACACATACAAAAATGTCATCAATATATTGATAATATGCAGTAATATTTTTTTGATAATATTCCTTTTTCAAAATATTTTCTTCACATGTAGAAATTATAAATTATATATTTGAGCAACAGTAGGTAATTCCATGGGCCATCCATTACACATTTCATAAAAATCCTTATTAAAAACTGCATAAATATTTTTATCAATAAAATTTAATGTTTCAATTATAAACTTTATTATTTTCACGTTAACATTTTTTAAACTTAATGTGTTGGAAATAATTTCAATAGATGCCAATCGATCAATTGATCCATACATTTCACTAACATCTAGCGTACATATAACATCATTAACAACAATCTTAATCTTAATGTTATGGATTTTATTAACAAAATCAAATGAAGAACATATTGTATATTTACCAAAACCAAGAATTTCTTGTAGCATTTTTTCAATTAAACAACAAGTTTCATAATAAAATGCCCCTCCAAAATCAATAATATATAAATTGGCTTGGATTGATAGTAAAACAAACAGATAAAATATGGCTGCTTGAGGAAAGGTGCATTAATTCCAAAATATCCAAGTGCACTTTCTCCAGAACCAAAAGTTTTCCCCTATTGAAAGCTATAGTAGTCTGGAGATATTGGATATAATGGCATTAGATAAAAATTTAATAAGCATTACTTTTTGGCATGTATTGATTACTGAAGTTTACATTAGTAGCATAAATATGGAGAGGTGAAAAAGAATTTGATGCTCAACAGTATGCTGTAAATAAGGGCAATGTGATAACTTATTGATTTTATATATCAATCATGGCAAAAGGATATGAGCATGGCTAAGGCTTGGAGTGAATAAATTAACATTTTAATTTGGACTAATATCTTCCCAATAAAACAATGAAATAATAGATGGCTGCTAGATGAAAGCTGCATTAGATCCAAAAGATTTAAGTGCATTATTCCAGATTCAATAGCTCCTCACTGATGAAATCCATAGGCTAAAAACTAATTTGGGGATATTGGATAGTATGGAAATTGGATAAGAATTTGATATGCACTAACATCCATTATCTACTACCACTAAGATTTACCCAATATTAATATCAATCACCCCAGCAATCTTCTTCAGATCTATAATAAGCATAAATATAAATACATGAATATTTACACATAAACAACATTTTTCATTATTAATTTATAATATGAAATGTAAATATGTAAAAATTATGTGTGTATGTATAAATATTTATGTATTTATGTTTAATATAGACCTGAAGAAGATTTCTGGAGCAATTGAAATCATTATGATAGTAAAATAAGTGTGTAATGCATTGTAAAAAAGCAAATAAAGAAAAGTGATTGATATTAATATTGGATAAATTGGGCAATGCAATAAAGAAAGATTAGAATTCTAATACTAAGGCTTACATTAAGTAGTATAAATTTGATGAGAAAAAAAGAAATTGGCACTGAACAGCATGATGTAAGCAAGTGTTATGTGATGTTTTATTGATTTTAGATTAATCCTGGCGAAAAGATAACAAACTATTTTTGATGATAGGATAAATTATCAAAGTTTTCTAACTACATAAAGAATTTATAATTAGTAATCACCAAATGTGATCAATAGATTGCTTTATACTAATTGTAAAATGAAGTAATAAAATTATCATGATGTAGGTGACTTTGGTTTATTTGTTTCTATGTTTAATTGAATCTACAAATATATAGTCTATTTGAACATTTTAATGGATTAGCTTTGCCCACAGTGCATATCTTGTTTCTATGCATCATTAGTTTTAACTTTACTTTATGCAACTCTTGTAGTCAAATTTTGTAATAGAGTTTTTTTAATAATCTTCCCAATAACCTAATTTCAATATTATTGCATCACCGTGGTATATTCTTGAACACCTAGTCAGATCATGAAACTTTTGCTAACATCTTGTAGATCTTAAAGTATTTTTCCAAATTTAAGTGTCTTTTAAATATTGTTTGAATGTTATATAATTTTGTCTGACATAGAATACACACCATTTTTAAGTTATGCAAATGGTATTATCTAATTTCTGTATACAAATATATAACTAGGTTCAATTTTTAATGCAGTCTATTTTACAATAAGTTTTTAACTAATACTATTGATTGCTCATCTGTTATTACAATCTAATGTACGGATGCACTATTTTTCTAACAATATTCTCTTATTATCTTCTGACTCAATAGTAATACCGAGTCTTTCATTCGCAGATAATTATTTAAATACACACACACTAACTATCGCTAGTAATTTAACCAATATGTCTCCGTTCGCATAAAAATAAATTTAGATAAATTTTTATGTATTGTTAGTTTGATGGTATTGATTGAAAACTGCAATTATTAACAGAATCTTAAAAATATGAGACATAGTTATATATAAATTGAAATTTAATCTTCCTTAAATATATATTACAAAAATAATAGAAAATTTAATCGAGCCGGTAATTAAGCACGCACATAAGTTAATAATATTCAAATTGTTTTGATACAAATATAATTTAATGATTTAAAAATTAGGTCAAAAACAAAAGTTTTTTTTATTTATTTATTTAAAACTTTATTGATTTATATATAAAAAAAATTAATACAGTCTATATTGCGTGAGAATTATATTTTTATTGATAAATACAATATATAACGTTTTCTGAACTAACCTTACGTAATTTAAAGAAAAAATTCTCTGTATAAATTCTATTACATCAAAGATTTTATTTTTATGCTTTCAGTCATGTTTCATTTATTTATAGACAAGCACACACATTTGTTCTACATAGTAATTGTATTAAGCTAAATCGCTAACATATAAATATACTCATTACGAATTTTCTGCTTGAATATAATTTCTAACTTCTTAAGGTTATTTAAATTTTTCCTCATTTTTCTTTTTAATCTTTGATAACAGTTTGTCTTTTCGAAACAACTTTTAATAATTTATTCAATCAATCGAATTTATTTTAAAGTTCTTATTTGTATCTATAATATTTCTCTCTTAATTTTTCAACATTTTTAATCAAATCCGAGATTTGGGATTCAAATTCAGGTTGATTTTTTTTTAGATAGGAAAAAAGTTTTTAAGAGGGTTGGTTTTTTTTTTAAAGGTAATCAACGAATAAATATCGAATTATTGGACAGTATATAAATTGACATTGTAGATATTTTTCACTAAAAGGTAAAGCCAAAAGAAAGTTACCAATTAGGTAGCTGTGTAAAAATTTATTTTGACACTGTTTTTAATGATATGTATATCATGCTATTTAAACACTAAAACTATGAAAATTAAAGCTGAAAATTTGAATATTACATGTAATGTTGATTAGTTTGAGTATGAAACAAAGGTCTTCATCTCATCATAATTTCTTTACTCATTAGATTTAGTGATCAAAATTTGTTGCAAGGCCACATCAAGAAAGGTATATGTTTGACTTAACAAAAATAATAAGATGATTGTCTCCATCAATAGGAGCATGGAACAAACTAGCTGTGATATGTAATGAAGACATGTGGCAAATCATAATGGGAAACTGTATAATCTGGAACTTTTTCCTCCTCCAATTTGATTTAGAATCTTACATTTAGGCATACACCAAATATTTCAAGGATAACTGAAATTCTATTATAAACTAATAGTAAAGAAAATAACCTTAAACAGCTGTTTAAGCCAAGGTTCTTTTTTATATCTTCTCTCTACAAAGAAACAGTGAGGATACAACATCACTTAACAAGATAATTAATTAGTAGTTTTTCATAAGTTTCAAAGTTTTTTTAATTTGGTTTTATTCTCTAATTAAAAGTAGAATGACATTCATTTATTAAGTTATGATAAAAAATTATTCCATCCAAAATCAACCCTCAGGTTATTCTGATGGAAACAGGAGTTACTAATCTTTCATAAAATAACAATCCTTCTATCATTAAGTTCATTATATATATATATATATATATATATATATATATATGAATATAATATATATATATATATATATATCTATATATATATATATATTAACCCTCCCCCCCCAACACAACACCTCTCCTACATTTCTTATCAACAAATACCTGAGGTGCCAATTCTATTGGTAATATAATAAACTACTAGTCTGATCTTGCTTTAAATTATTAATGAAACTCTTATAATGCTGTCCTACCATAGCTTAGCTCAGTTGAGGGCTACATAGATCTATAAGGTGTAAAATGCATACTAAACATAGGAGGAAACATTATGATTAATATGAATAAACATCTATTAAGTTTTAAAATAAATAAATAATTGAAATTGGTAAAGTTCTACTATTTAAATTTACAAGTTATAGTTTAACTTCATCTCCTTCCATCATCCAAATGCATTGAACAACCTCTACTATGTGAAAATTAAATTAATAAAATAAAGATGGAATACTGATTAACTCTACTGTATGGTAAGTTAGAATTAAATGCAAAATAAAATATAATACTATTTAACCTTTATTATACAGTAATTTAAAATAAATAACTCAATTAATGTGTAATCTACAATAATAAGGAATATCTCAGGGAATTAATTTATTGCTTGACTTAATTTTAAATCTATACTCTATAACAACTACTAATTACTATCATAAAAGTAATGACACAAATTAAGCATTATTCTAATAAAAATGGTAGTAGTTAGATAATGAAAAAAATAGGTTGCATTTTGATTTCAATTCATCATCTAAACTATAACTGAGTAGTAAAATATTCAGAGAATCATTAATTAGTCAAACATTTCATATAGTGTTTGGATAAAAAAAAACATCATCAGATCTGAACATGTTCATCATTAAACTATGGAATAGTGCAATCATATCATATTGGCTATGGAAGTGTGTGTGCATGTGTGGAAATACATGAATGCATGCCAAAGAAGAACTCTGAACAAAGCTTTTAAATAAATAAAACATTTATTACAAGATAACTAAATAAAAATTTGGTTTTCTAATTTACGCGTATACATTGTTTGGATAATTCCAACATCAATGATTGAATAGTCTACATGAGAACAAATAACATTAAAATAAATTTTCTGGTATTTTATTTCAACATATGCCAGCTATCAGTCCATTATGATAAGCTTATGAAAAGAAACATTATACTACTAGCACTAAAATAATAAAACATGAAACTAAACTTCTTGATATTTTATTTACAAAATATACACAAGCTATCAGTCAATTCTGATAAGCTTATAAAAGAAACATTACAAATACTACACTAAGATAACTAAGTATGAAATTAACTTCTTGGTATTTTACATCAAATACACATATGTTATCAGTCAATTCTGATATGCTTATGGAAAAAAACTTTATGTAAACACCACACCAGAATAATTAAATATAAAATTATTTTTTTGTATTTTATTTCCAATATACTCAAGCCATCAATCAATTCTGATATGTTTATGAAAAAGAAAACTTTATTTAAACACTGATACTAAAATAGTAAAATATGAAACAAAATTCTTGGCATTTTTACTTCAAATGCACATCAAAATAATACAAGAGGGGTTTAAATCTATAAGTAAGAGGTCAAGCTATCCTTCATAAACCAAATGAATAATTCTGTTAATTAGCTACACTTTTTTTCTTTGGCTTGCTCATTCAAAATGAGGATAAAACATCATGAGAGTTGATGGTGTAAACCTAAAATAATTAATATGATCTGATTTGAAACAATGATTAAAGAATCATAAATCAATGATGGATTTTCTCCATACCTTCTCAATTAATAATATTTTATGCATGCATCTGAATTGTGCTATCTGTTATAAAATAATTAACATAGCTAAATCTAATCAGTTTACTTATGAAACCAAGAAATAAAATGTCATAATATGAATGATGCCATGGCCATCCAAGCTTTAACACTAATTCTACTTCAGCTGTTCTGCGAGAAAAATCAATTCTACCTTTGTTTTCCTTTCTTATCAGCAAACTATCTTACACTTGGCTATGGATAAATGATAGGAAAACATTATACATGAAGGATAAAAGATTTTCTTAATTCTGATCATTTAAATAACAAAACACAATGACTCCCTAGCCTAATCCTGAGGCTTAAATGCTGGTGTGGACATCATCTTATCACTGAAACACAAGTGAAATATACTAGTTGACTTCAGCGTGACTGCCTTGTAAAGAGGCAGTTGCCTGGGTTACAGGTTCGCACCCCAGCCGATGCTATGACACTTTAAAAAAACATTATCCTAAAATACAACTACGTAATCTGGAAAATATAATCCACTCATGACAAATATTTAAATAAATTGAGGGAGAGTTCTCTCCCTGACAATACAATATATAATCCACTCATGACAAATATTCATGTAAATTAAGGGAGAGTTCTCTCAAATCCCTGTCAATACAATATATAACATAAACAATTTCTTTCTGCACAGCCACTAATGCATTTCAATCTAAGCATAAAAAAAATCACTTTTAAATGAATCCCTAATTCTTCCACTTCTTTTTGGCATATCACATCATCCAAACTGATTGAAGCAAGTCATTCTACTTTTTAGTTCACCAATTATATGATTGGATTAAATAACAGACAGGTACAAGCACAATAACACATAAAACAATTTCAAATCGCATTTAATAAATAAATACTGTAACAACCTTGATTAATAAGTTATAAAAGAAAAAATAAATCTCTCATTTCTGATGAATTATAAATGCTTAAATGTATAATATAATGGTTACCACTGATAAATAAACCTCATCCTTCTAGCAAAGCAAAGTTAAATTAACTCTTTAGTGTAATTGACATTAACCAATAATTGAAATAAAAGTTTTACTTGTGACGAACTACAAATCTTTAAATGTGAAGTAAAATAATTATTGAGAAATAAACCTCATAACTTTTTAAAAATGCAAGGATAAAACAATAAATTTTATGCAATTATATCTCTTTTCCAAAACAAGCTGTTAGCTCCCTAAGGGAAAACAGATATTTCTATTGCCAACATCACATATAGAAATACAAGTATACAATAAAAACTATATTAAAATAATAACTATTACCCAGTATAATATTTCTCCATATTATACTTTTTCTAGATGTTCGTGAAAAGAGAAATTATAATTAAATATTAATAAAAAAAATATAACACAAATAATTAGTCTACCTATCTATCAAAGGGTAATAAAAATAATAATAATACTTATTAAAGCTTTTTTTAAGCTGGAACATAGAAGTTCATTTACAGTTTGTATATGACACATCTTGGTCATGTACAAAAATGATGATGATCACTTGTATAACAATAAATATGGATAAACACATAACAATTTCCTGCAGGGAGATAAATAATATTAATTGGATCCAATATATTATTTATAATACTTCACTCATATACACTTTAATGCAATTAATTTTCTTAAAAACTTCTTTAGAAAATAAAAAAGTTTTTAAAAAAATTAATTACATTAAAGTGTACAAGAGTGAAGTATTATAAATAATATATATGATTATATGAAGATATGCAAAAAAAGTGAAGGAGAAAAATAAAAGAATAATTGGATCCAATTAGAGAGTATTTCAAAGTTCTTAGTGATAGCTAATGAAACTGCTGAAAATATCAGATATGAAACTTTTCATTATGGCAAATAAATATTTAATATTGCATAAGTTGAGCAATAATTTATTATCTAATTCATTAGACTTGTTTAAGCATTTGTTCCAAATTTTTAAAAGTCATTCACTAGGCAAATAACTACTTAGTTCAAAAAATCCATTTAAATTTATGTAAGTTTATTGATAATATATTTTAATTAAAAAATTATATGTAAATGAGGAGCAATAATAAATTGCAAATATCAACATCTAGTTTTCATGCTCTCCCACTCATTCAGTTATAAGTACATTCAGAGATAATTTAATAATTCATTAATTATGAGGCCAGCATTTTGTTTTTTTATTTCTAGAGATGCAAATGGTAATTTTTTATCAATAACAACAATAAGCAGGTTATAATAGGTTATCCACACACATCCTTCTGTTTAAACTTTATTCCTTTATAGATAGTAAAATTTTTCAACAAAGAGTCTTTGAAGTGTTTTATGAAAAAATCCAGCATAAATTTTCCAGAATAACAGTAAAATTCACACATTCCAGTTATTTCATTAATGTTAGAGATTAAACCTTGGCAAATCAAACTTATAAAATAGACACATATTTCAATTGCTCTTTAATATTAGAGATAAAATTTAGGCAAAGTAGATTTGAAATATAAATGTGAATTTCAATTCTTCTTTTTAATTTTAGAAATTAAAGTTAACAAAGCAAATTTGAAATATAAACACACATATGCATCCCAAATGATGATTTTAAATTTAAATTAGTCAATTAGAAGTACAGAGAAGATGTACCTTGTTTCTAAAGCTGTTTATGTCTGCATTTCTATTTTTATTTTTTTAGTAGAATTTCTGAGCTGTTTTCATCCAGAAAATTAATAGAAGTTTTACTTTTAGACTTGAACTATGGAAGAACCAATTTGTAGAGACAAAACTGTACTAATAAAAACCTTTTATGGAAAGAGAATTGTTGAAATCAGAAAAGCTAACTCTTTTGTAAAAATACACCCTTTTATACCAGATTATTACTTAAGCATTTGTTTCTTCCACCAATCCAAGATCATTCAAAAGTCCAACTCCAGAACATAGGTTACTCCTCCCACTATACTAATATAATTAGTTACAAAATATGCAATAACTTTTCTCTCTTGAAAAAGAAAAAAGAAAGAAAAATTATTTTGTCTTTAAAAAAAATTAATTAAATTGAACTAAGAATAAAATCTTTTACATTTCTAAAGCAACAAAAATAGTTATTTTAATGAATATATTTGTCTGTTTCATAATCCGCTGGTCCAGTGATCTATTAATTCATTTAAAATGGTGTTGAAGCTGGTTATCCAAGCTATTGAGTAGGAAATTAAATATTTTGCTGTGAAACATGATATTTGGTATTTAATGAAATACATGAATAAAAATGAAGTTGAAAGATGGCACAAGCATACATGCACATCCGTGAATGCTGTACTACAAGTACTTAACCAGTCTAATCAAAATAAGAGTTCCTATGATAATGACTCAAACATATTGCACTATTTACACTATGGATTGAAATATTAAAAGCAAATAAACTAGAAAATCACCAAAACAAATACCATTCACTGTTCTGCAAACAAATAAAACAAACTTGGATCAACCTGAACTACACTGACAATTTCTGTGACAAACCCACCCCACTTTCTATCATTAATTACTCCCTAAAGAAAAATATTAAATATTTCAAACATTCAGATAATACCTGCAAGTTCTTTTAAACATAATTTTAGGTCATTAATAATAAAAAAAATTTCAGGTTATTTCATTTTTTTTAGTAAGATGTAATCAGCTGTTACTAATACAGTGCTATTTAATTACAATTAGCTTCTGGTGCCTATCGAGAAGGTTATTATATATATATATATATATATATATTACCCCCTACAATTTCTCATGCTTAAATAATCCAATAGAAATATAAACAATTTATCCCAAGACAGCATTATAATTAACTAGCAAATGGTTCATAATTATTGTATAATAGTGGTTTTGACTTGGTAATAGATTGCTTTATTGTAATATATATTTTACATATGATAACAAATTAGCATCTGTTAGCAAAGTACTTATGGTATATATATATTGTAACCAGTTGAATTATATAGCACATCCTAATATAGTGTGTGTGCATATATATATAAAGTTAAAAAAAAAACTAGAAATAAACACAGACAAAAATTATAGTAGATATTTTCTACATTCATTGAAATAAAAAAAAGTAATAATAAATAATAACTCTGATTTAAAATATTGTTTTATAAATTAAACTTTTAAAAGGTCTGAATATATATATATATATATATTGTATTATTATTATTATTATTATTATTATTATTATTATTATTATTATTATTATTATTATTGTGAAATGTAAAAACACAATATTTGTTTTTGAAATTATTTTAATTAATTAAAACATGTATATTTTCAAAGGAATTAGAGAGATAAAAATAAAAAAACTCTGTTTTCAATCAAGGTGTTATTATTACCTTAGATCAGGGATGCCCAACCTGTAGCTCGCGAGTCACATGTGGCTCGCGTAACTGTTTAATGTGGCTCAAATTGCACTCTTCAAAAAAATTGATAAAATATTTTATGTTCCTTGATGGCACATGCACACACTAAAAAATAAACATTTTTACAATACAAACAATAACGATATGCATGTGTTAATTAATAAAATATATTTTCTAATTAATTTATATTATTTACCAAATTTTAATAAATAAAATTATTTAATTTTTCTTTTAACATATTACACCATTTTTTTTAATTTTTTCTATATATATATATATTTTTTTCCTTTATATATTTTTTTTATCAAAAGATCCTTTGATTTTTTGTTTATATATATTGTGTTTAGTAAATAGTTTTTATCGAGATAGATCATGTAATATATATTTTTATATATCATGTTTAGTCTGTAAACAGTTTTTTATCTTTACATATATATTTTCTTATATATATATTATGTTTAGTCTAAATAGTTTTTTATCAGATAATTTGTACACATATATATTTTCTTATATATTATTTTTCATCAGAAAGATCCTTAACGTTATTTTGGAATTAAACTGATTATACAATTAATAGGCCATCCCCCCACCTATCTCCCTACATTCGTTTATACCCAAGTACATTTTATAAATTAATATAAAAATGTAATTTATAATTCCCTCAAATTTTTAAATCTCAACTCTCATTCAATTAAGTTGAATCCTTAGATGATTCTCTAAAAGTTGATAACAAAATTATTATCTGATAATAATTTTTTAAGAATGTCACTAAAAGTTGTTAAATATTTTCAACTTATAATAATTTTTTATGAATAAATTTCAAATACTAATAAATTACTAACAAAATAGTAACTTTTTCTTAGCAGGAGTTTGAATTTAATGAAAAATGGACTTTTTAATTCATACTTAAACATGGAGAATGGTTTTTAAATATATCAAACCAAGAATGTTCTTAATAATCCTAGATATAAAAGACCAATTACAGATCAAGATTTTAATAATTATGTTTATTTAACAACAAACCTATATATTTTTAATAGCAAAAAAACATCTAATAAATAATTATATATATAATACTAAAGAAAAACAATAAACATATAAATTGTGATAGAGTTATATATAATAATGAAATTTTAAATAATTTCTTTATAAAATAATTTAAATATAATTTATATTTTATTTATGTTATTAGGTAAAATATTATCAATATTTTGATAGATATTAACTCAATATCCATTATATATGTAGCTAATAGCTTTCTCATGAATACTCATAACCCCTAAGACTACAAAATAAGGGCTGGTAATGTAATATTTTTTAATATTAACCTAGTACTTACAAAATAAAAATTAGGTATTTTCTCAATAATTTTATTTTTTGTATACTTAATTTTTATACTCTACTCAATAACAAAAAACAATTTATTTATATTTTACTATAAATTTTTATTTAAAAAAAAAAAATTTAAATTCAAAATTTTATTATTTTAAAAAAAAATATTCAAGAATAATTGAGATTTTAGTGATAAATACTATTTTGTAAATAAATTAATATACACAATTCAATATTTATTTTTATAAACCTATATTAAAATGTATATCATTTAACTGAAACTTTAACATTATTGAGTTTTTTAAGTTTTATAATTATTTGTAACAATCAAATTCAATTATATTAAATAAAATGGAGACTTTTTATAATATTATTTTCAAATAAAGCAAAACATTTTAAAATTGATGTTTAAGTAAACTAAATATTAATATGTAAATAAGTAAATTTTATATATATTATATACTTTCAAAACAGAACCTTATAAACCTTAATTCTTTTTTATTAATAAACTTATTTAATTTTAAAAATTTTATCATCTCTTCACACACAGTAATAGACTTATTATCTGAGTGATAGCACAGGATGAATATATATGGTGGATCTATGCATTGGGATCCTTGATCAATCATCACTATTGCAAAAGAGGATATTTTAAAGCCACACACTTTTTTATATTAGTTTACTATTAGATTGTTTATATATAAAGCAAAACATTATGATATTTTTAAATTATTTTATTTTTTATGGTATAATTTTTTAAATAAACTAAAAAGGTAAATGTTAGTGATATAGAAGACCCTTTCACCAATCCAATTGATTATATGTTTTATTTTGTATATATTTTACTATTACCTTTTTTTTACTTTTTTACCCCATATATATATATATATATATATATATATATATATATATATATATATATTATATATATTATATATTACCCTAAAAAATCCTCTGACAAAATAATATAAAAATATTAAACTGAATTAATAAACAATATTAAAATATATTCTTTTTTAAAATACTAATAAAATATCTCTAAATAATTATTAATAATTAAATATAATATAACTTATTACAATAAATAATAGATACTATAATACTTTTTTTACTATATTTTATTTATCAACTTCAATATTATAATTAAAATATCTATCAAAATAACATAATTTGAAATTTAACATGATGATATAAGTAATTTAACTATTGAGAATAACTTAAAGATAACAAAAATTATATCAACTAATAACATTAATACTCTAAACATACACTATTAAAAAATATTTTTTAAATAAACAATAAATACTTAATATTCTTTAATAAAAAACTATTGTTTAATATTAATATTTTTCTAATAAACTAATCCCTATATATATATTATTATTATTATTATATTATATTATTATTATTATTATTATTTTATTATTATTATTATTATTATTATTTTTTATTATTATTATTATTTTATATTATTATTATTATTTTATTATTATTATTTTATTATTATTATTTTATTATTATTATTATTATTATTATTATTTTTTATTATTTTATTATTATTATTATTATTATTATTATTATTATTATTTTATTATTATTATTATATTATTATTATTATTTTATTATTATTTTATTATTTTATATTATTATTATTATTATTTTATTTTTTATTATTTTATTATTATTATTTTTTCAAAGCAAACTTTATTTCTAAAAAGTTACAGGTATATATTGATTTTAAATGAAAAACAAATTACATTTCAGATATTCTTTATCTTCTTCCTTTTTTCTCTTTTTTAAATTTGGTTCTATTTGTTCATTTATGATTTTTTTAAAGTTGGAAAAAATGTGTGTGAAAATGTATCATCTATCTTATGCTTTATATTTATAGACTGATCTTTTTCAAGTGTGATGTGGCTGCAAATATATCTGGTTGAGTAGGTGTCTCTTTTTTAAGTTCTAGTTTTATTGAATATGTGCTGGGGGTGAGGTTTTGAGGCAAAAGTGATCTGGGAGTAGGCATAAAGGCTGATGTTGAGAATAGAGGGTTTGCTTTTTAAATGATTTATTATTTCATCTATTGAAATGATAGCTTTCTTATGTGGTAAACATTGTGATATTGTTTCTAGGGACTCAGAATGAAGAAAATGATCTTCTCTTTTCTATGACATAGTCCGCATGGGGTCTATATTGGTATAGAATCTACGAAATCTAAGGATGGGTTGTGGGTAGACATTGATTAAGCTTAAGTAGAAAATCGAATAATTTGTTCTAATGACTTTTCTGAATGTGAGTATGTGTTGTCTATTCCAAGAACTGAGGATGTAGATTGGGTGTCTGGTTGGGTGGTATATTGAAATGTCGTATGTATACTTGTTGTATTATTGGGAATTTTGTTGTATATTGGCTTGGTTTTCAACAGTGGATAGATATCATATGAAGGGTGGCTGTTGGGGTATTATACTGATTACAGGTCAAATCTTTTATGGTTGTGTTATTAGATTTACTGTTCTGTTGTAAAATAACATGTGGGTCCATCCTTATGTGGTGGTCTGTGTTTTTAAAGGTTTTTCTTTCCATATTAGTTTGTTCATTGTTTAGATATGAATGTTTTAATTTGATTATAGGTGTATAGTATGTAATTTTGTAGTTATAGTTGATTAAATAGTGCTACTTTGCATATATTGAGGTATGCTTTTAGTGAGGCTGTGTTTTAGCATCTTTTTTAATTTTTTTGTTTTGCTCTTCCTTGTTCCAGGTGTGGGAAACCAGAAACAGATGGTTTACCATTAAAATCCTTACGCTGATTTGATCGCTTTATTGTTAATTTTAAATTAAATTATATAATTCTTTACCTTGTAATATGGGATTTTTTAGGGAAAAGGTTAATCGCCATATAGGCTAATGATATTTTAAAGCAGTTTGAATTTGATGCCTATTTTTTATCTTATTAATGAGGTTTATATATTTGTAAAACGGCACTTAGGGGGCTGTGGGATGGTTACCTGGGCTGGTGATTTTTATTTTGTGTTTTATAGTGTTATATATAGTAGATGGGGTGTTTAGCTATAATTTGGCTATAGGCACTGGTCCTTCATGTCTAGTTGAACTATAATGGGATTCTTTTTTACTACTTAATAATTTTTTGTACATTAAGGACCTGTGTTCTTTTATATTTGTGATGATAACACAGGGAGTATTGTTGTTTTTCTTTACCTCTTTCATTTTATTCTAAAGGTTTGAATTGGTCTAGATTAGATAAAGTGATATTGCTTTGGTTTTTTAAATGCCTTGATTGGGTATGCTTTTATTTGTAATTTTTGGATATGTAATTGGCTAGTCCAGGTATTTTGCTGTGAGTGACTAAGATGTTTGAACCTTTGGGATTCCTTGTGGTCCTGGGTGACATGTGTTTGTTATTGTTGCAGTTAAATACATGTCGTTGTTTTATTGGTTGTCTTTTCAGGTCTCCAAATTCTTCATTTGGTATGTACACCTCTGTTTTTGTTTTTTAAAGTGTTGATATATTGGGTTTATCATGTTATGTCAGCTTTATAGACCATCTATTTCAGTGCATAGGCACTCTGACTGTGGATGGGTATCCCATGCCTTATGTATCTCTGGCAGTATTTGTTGTGAAGGCATATTTTTTCTTTTTTATTGCTACATATTGCTTTAGTGTATTGCATGTATTGTTGTACTTTCTGTAAGTTTTTTATTTGTGTTTGATTACTGTAGTTGGTCTATGTTTTCTTTTATGTTTCATCTGCCATGCTAATAATCTGGTGGGGGTTTGAGTTGCAGGTAATATGATTGATGTTGAAAAGTATATTGGTGAGCTATATACTTTTGTACTGGATCAGTGACTGTTTTGAATTTTTGGAGCATTATATATGTTTCTAATATAGGTTCAGTTGTTTGTGCTGGAAAAGTATGCATAGTCTTGGAGGGCTATTGTTGTATTCTGTATTTTTGTTAGGTCAGGGTGATGAACTGAGCAGCATGATCTGAGATTATAGATGGACAGAGTTCAAGTTAAAATAATGATGTAACATTGGTGAGTAGAAACACAAATCAATAGTGACTTATATCTATTGTTATTAAAAGATATTGAGTTTGATGGGAAAACTCAGCATCATAAGTGGGTGTTATTTGATGGATCCATTTGGTGCAAATTTGGTAGGTCATTTGAAACTCCGGGTATTATGGGATTTGGTGTCTGTACATTGATTTATTGTGCTATTATTCTGGAGTGATGATGGGCTGGGGTATATATACAAATACTAGGTTAATGTGATATTTTTATGTGGGTGTTAATATGGTAGTTAGAGTCAATATATATATTTTAAAAGATCAGGGCAGTTGTGGGAATAATTATGCCTGCACTATGGTGATGATTGAGCACACACTGGATAAATATTTTGTGGTCTTGAGACTCTATATTTTGTTCAGCCCATTGTGTGTTTTCCTTTTTGAGATCAAAATTTTTTGGTGGCATTTAAACCTCTAATGTTGAGCCTTTTATCTTCATTTTAAATATTTTTTAACAGGGTTTATTTTATTTTATTTTTAATACTAATTTTTATATTGCAGTAGTGGTCTATACATATTTAGCATTGTTGTTTATTATCTTTTTTTATTTAATATTGCTTAGACTCTATACAGGCAATTTGGAGAACCGCAGTTCATTTTTGTTGCTTACATCTTTCTTTTCATCTTTTCTAATTGTATGTCTGATGGTTGTCTTTTGGTCTTTTTTTGCTTTTGGTTCATGTTTTACTTGGTCGTTCCTTTTCCCTCGGTGTTTCTCTTGAATAGGTGAAAGTCTAGATCATTTGTTTGATGTTTTTTATATGTACTTTTATATTGGTACTTTATATTATCTGTTTTTTTTTATATCTTTTTTTTTGTTTTTTTTTTTTTGTTGTGTTGCATTTGTGTTGTTTTCTGATATTTTGTTTGAATCTTGTTTTTGTTTTTTGTGTTATTATTTTTGGTTGGTCTTTGGATGGCATTTGTCATTATTATTTTTGTTGTGGTGTTTGAACTTTTTTCTCTATTATTGGGTTGGTGTAGTGTTATTATTTTTTTTCATCACTGTTGTTCTGGGAGATTTGTTTTTGTGTCTTTTGTGTTATACTGAGTTCTATTCCTCTCTGTCCCAACGTGGCTTAGCTTTATGATTTTGACTGTAATTGTTTGAATCTTTCTTTTTTATGTATTTTATTTTAAATTCAACATTACTACATATCGTTGGTTTTTAAATATATGGCTGTAGGCATTACTTTTCAACGTTTATCTTTTTGAAAATCTGTACGTTGTATTTAAGATAGTATTTTTAAGCCTCAGTATTATTTTTTTTTATCTATTTGTTATTATCGTGTAAATAGTGGTTGAACCTTTTTCAGTATAATCATGGTTATATATCGGTTTGGATGGCCTTGCCATAGTTTTTTTTGCTTCATATAATAGCTTTTGGAACATAATGGCTTGATTATCGGTTATGGTACTACGGTTGGTGAAAAATGAATGTTCAAATATGTCAGGCACGTATTACTACGCCATTTCTTGTTCCTTTTTTTACTTTTAATATTTTTATATAACAATAATACGTAGTCATTGTTTTTTTAAATTTATTTATATTGTTACTTATATTATATTTTTTAATATTTTTTTTATATATATATATATTTATATATATATTATATATTTTTTTTTATATTTATGTATAGTATAATTATGAGAAAAACATATAAAATAATAATATAGATATTTGGAGTGTTTGTTTATCGTATATAAAATATTTAAAGTGGTATCGTTTTCTATATTTTAAGTATTTTATAGATGTGGTGTTGTTAATTATAGTTACCTAAGAATTTTTGATTAAATTAACTACTTTTTATATAACAAATTTTCTCTTGTAACTCCAACATTAATATATATATTATTTTTAATAATAAACATAAATAAATATATTATTCTTCATTAAATATACATTATATTTTAAATAAATCAAAATTATTAATTATTTTTTTACAATCATATTTGATATCTTTTAAATATTACATTAAAATAAGTTTTCATTAACTAATGTTTTATTATAATTTAAACTAATATATATTTTTATATTTACATTCATCATATCATTCAAAATAATTTTCACTATTCTTACTTTCATTCCAGTTTAAATATGCATCTGTTTGTGCCAAGTCATTTCTAATATTTGTATGAGTATCAATTATTCCTTTTTTATATTATATACTATGACAATTATCAAACATCTCAACATCATTTGCAAAAGAAATTTTTATATCCTTCATCTTGTCCTCTCACAAAATTATCAACTTCGAACATTTTATTATTTACTTTATAAACTTATAAAACTATCTTCTATAATGATTCCAATGGTGATAGATAGTGATTAGAGTGTAGGGTATGAAATAATAACAAGAATGATTCAAAAGAGTAAGATAATATCATTGTGGATACAGTGCAAATCATAATAATAGGTCTGTATTCATTGGGCACCTAAGATTCAAACCATAGCTCTATTATAGCACTTATTGACAATAAGAAAATGCAATTGTCCATGGAAAATTAAATACTGCACAATGTTATCTGTATATTTTGATAATTTTAAAGTATAAAAATGTAATTAACATGCAACAGTTTTCAACATATCCTTAACACCTAGGATTTCATATGAATATTACTCTCATGACCACCATCCTATATCTCTCATACTGAATAATTCACTTAACATCATAAAATGTACAAACCACATTCTAAAATAATTTGCAAAACCCAATATTAAAGAACAATAAAGATCGAAATTTATACCAAGATGTTTTTTTGAAGTTTTCATGCATAAATGATCTTGATAAAACATACATCAGTACAATGCATTTATTTATTTGTTATATAATTTAGAGATCAGTATTAGTTTTTCTCTGTATTTCGACAGACAACATTCACAAAGATAAAACATTAATAAATTAAATATGTTATCTAATATATGCATATTCAAGCATTCATATTCAATAAATATTTTAAATATCCTTTGATGTTTTAAAAAAACTTCATATACATTCATCAATTCTTTTATAAAAAATACACATGATGATAATTTTATCAATGGTTTATTCCACTGTTTAATATTAAATTCAAGCAACATGAAATACTAATTTAAAATACTAATTAGGATATATCATTTAAAAAAAAAACAAATTATTAAAAAAAATATAATATAAATAATAAAATGAAATTACCAATAATCTCAATCATCATTAAGATCATTACAATGATCCACTTCTTGGACCATACATTCAGAAAAATCAATTATGATTGTAATTTACCTTGTTCAGAAAATTAGTTTCTGAATAACCCCTTTTTAAACATTCTAATAATAATAAAATTAATCTATTTTAAGATTAAATTAAAAATATAATAACAAAAGGTTAGTTTTAAAATGAAAAAAAAATGTAATATTCTAAATATTAACATTAGTCATAATAATAATAAAAATGATAAAGTTTTAAAGTTATGAAAATATTTTTCCTCTTCTCCTGCTTGTAAGTTGAATTGCTTGTCAGGAATCTTGCACCATTTCTTAGTTATGATTAGACAGCTTTGTGCACAATCCATACTCTTGTCTTGGCACCATTAAACAAAAATATAAAAGTAATAATATAAAATCCATTAAAATCTAAGAAGGATATAAACCTAAAATGTTTGTTTTAGTCCTTTCTGAAAATTTGTCAGGCATTTAATATCTTCATAGAATAACAATTCAAAATTCATTTTATATTAAATATTCTTACATACATTTTGGCTGTTGTGTATTATGGATATATCACAGTAAATATCATACAAATAATATTTGCTTTTTCCATTGGTCAAAAACATTAATACAAACATTGTATAATATAATGTTCTTTATTTAATATATTTATCAGCAGACATGAAGTTTATGAATTAAAATAAATACTTTCTTTAAAAGATTTATGATTTTTATTCTTTTAAATGTATATCTTTTCATTAAAAATTTTTCTGTTCCAGGTAAAAAACAGCTATATCATTCAAAGCATATATTAATTGATATAATTTCAATTTTCTAAAAAGTCATATCAGAGTTCATTATTTCCAGAGAAAATTATTTTTTAAAGTATATAATTTTATTTTTTGATTTGATCATTAGAAAGTCCTTTTAAAAGCATAAAAGACATTCAAAAGTCATCATCTTCAATTTGTTTTTAAATACAACATTCTTAAAATGTAAGTCCATTTTGATTACTTTAAAGACAAATTAAATGTGTATTATTACTATCAATTATATAATAAACAGACATTTATTAATATTATAAAACATTTTAAATTCAGTTTTTAAACTTAGATGCAGTCTTAACTTTCTTTTCTTTCTTTCAAATTTAATACTATGATAATGATATTTTAATAAATATCTGATCCCTCTTAATTAATTTTAATAAATTAGCTTTATTGTAATATGATAAAGTTATTTCAAATAAATGTTCACTCACTTCAGATACACTATTTATAAAAATTTCAAAGTCCTACATAAATTCTCTCTGGTAAAAGTATATTCCTTGACTTTTAGTGTTCATTATCCCAATATTTAAGTATCTATTATCATGTTCTATATAATTATTGAGGTCCTAGGCTAAGTTCAAGTAAGAACAGACTGATAGGGAAATTTGGTGTTTAGTGAATCATTATTTAAATAGTTATTCCAATTATATTTTTCAAAAACACTTTTAAGCAAAATAATAATTTAAAATAAATTACTAGTCACAATATAAGAAATAATATAGTCATAAATTTCAAAGTAAATCCATCTTAATCTGAATATGTAAAACACCGCATCATTAAAATCACTGAAATTACTAGAATCACTGTCTAGACTGGCTTCAATCTCTTTTTATACTGGTCATAATCCAATGACTTCATTGGTTAATACTGCTTGTATAAATATGCTAATTTACATAACTACATTAACATCATTTTTAAAATTAAGTATTAAAACTATGAGTCATCAATATTAAATACTATCAAATTATTTATTACCTTAAATATTAAATATTCTTATCTAAAAAATTAAATATCCATATTAAAACAATTTTTTAATATTTAAATAACCTGAAATTTATTTTTAAAATAAAATAATATAATAATTTTTGATTATTTTTTAATATTATCTCTAGACTTAATATTTGTTACACTTTATTATGTATCAAACTTTTGTTAACAAGCTAAAATTTAAGTTTTCTTCCCCTAACTTTTTGAAAGCCTCTATATTCATTAACCATGTGATACTTTTAGAACCCATTAAGCTAATATTAAATTATCTTTTAAACAATGTTTTAAACAAAATAATTATCTTAAACCTATAATGTAAGAGAGATAATATAAAATATTTTTTGCTATAATTAAGCTACTCTATCCCTGTAATATTTTTAAATATAATAAATAAAAATTAATATTATCTTTTAAACAACTTATTGTATCATTTTATTAATTAATTCATTTTACAATGAGTTCAAACTATCTAATATATTTTTATAGTCTTCTATCTACTGAGTGTGAACCAGTACCGCCTATAACATTTAAATTATATGTTAGTAAATAACCTAATTTAAAAATTTGTTTAAATATAGCTATTTTTCCAACCCTATCTAACTATCTGTACCTATTCTAAAGGTTACAATAGGTATATATGCATTTAATGGCATCTATTAAAATATTTGTGAGATTTTAGCATTGAAGTAACACTTAACATGACAAAATATTTATATATTTATTAATATATACATATATAGTATTCTGTTTAAGGATTCATGGTTATGGAGATATCATTGACAAGATGAAGCTGCTAGTTTTAAATTCTATAATTTCCTATCTCAAATTGTAGATCATATAAATATAATGTTGACAAATATCAGTATTTATCTGCTATTTCATATACTTACATCTAAGAAATTTAAAATTAATTGGAAAAGATATCTTAACAACAATCATTCTTGAGTCCTTAACCATTATTAACACTTTTATTATACATCTCTTAGATCTAGGATAACTTCAAGACTGCTATTAATCCCCTCCCCCCTGGACCACCACCATCACTTATATGTTATATCAATTTTTTACTGTATTCATAACAGTAAAACATGACATAATCTAGACAGCAACAAGTTATAAAACAAATTTCAGGTTGCAAAATAAATAAATAATAAACATTTTACTATAAATCAATAATCATTATAATCTAGAATTTAAAACAAAATTATTTTTTAAAGGTTTTGTTTAATAATTTAACTTCTATAATTTAACATTCATGAACTTACATAATAAACAAGAGTTGGATATCAACAAGCAATATAGTATACCTATATATATTTAATCTTTTCTCTACATATTCCTACATTCTATGTTGAACTATGTAATAATATCCTTTATTAATATGACAGTTGGTTTTATATTTAAATTAGTTTACATATCAAAATCAAGTTAGTTGTGTGTTCATTAATATTATAGAAGACAAATGCAATATAGATTCTGTTCATGCAAGTCTATAATGATCACTCCAATAGATTCTCATTGTACTTATTCATCATATCAATTAACGAATCTTGATTGGAAATTATCATCAGATATATAAATAACTAAGATACAGACATCATTCATTAAATAAATTATAATAATATTTCAAAAGCATAACTGGGGTACATAAATTCTCATTAAATACATTCTTTTGGAGAAAGGTTTTAACCTTTATCATACGCACTTTCAACGTTTATAATAGTTAAAAATAGTTAAATGTCAAGCACATGATACAGATTAAAGTCTTTCTCTAAAAATATTTACATACTTCCTATTTACTTAATAAATAATAACTTTACATTAAATACATTATAAGTATGCTTTAAATATATAAATTATTGAGGCACATAGATCACTCTTAAATTCATTATAAATAAACTTCATTGTTAATATATAAATAACTTCTTTGCTATTTCATTGTATAAATGACATATGAAATATAGAATCTTGTTTTAAAACTTTTAATTAATAAATACAAGTCTATTTTTATTTAAAGAATATGATATATGCATATTCTAATATAAACCACAATAGATTATCAACAAATTTTTAAATTCTTTTCCATATTTTTGATCATTAATTAACATAATGATATTATTACTGGCTATCTGTTTTAATTATATTAACATAATGATAATATTACTGGCTATCTGTTTCAATTCCCATTTATAAACCCACATACATATAAGTATGTTTGAATTATTTCTTAAGATTATCTAGAAATGTATTCTTATTAATTCTATATTTAAAATTATATAATCTGTATTATGTGTATTATATTAAAATACTAATTAGCTATCAATGTAATAATTTAATTTAACTTAAAACAAGCGATCTCTAAGAACTAAACTAATTTCTTTATTGTTAAACATTTAACTCAAGCAAAAAACAAAAGTGCATGCAAGTTTAGTCCCAAAATTCAGTCTCTCATTTTAAAACTTAATAATAATAATAAAATTACACTTAAATATTTTGATAAGTAAGTTAATAATAATTAATCTTAGAACATTAATAAATAATCATTAATTCAAAATATGAAATTCTATTATATAGATTATAAATGAAAAAATAAATTATGTCTTGAGTATATATATAAGAAATAATATTTTTTTTGAAAGTTATGCAAAATTTCTAAATTCATAATGCCTTTATACAATTATTTAGGAAGAGTTTGGCATTTCCTATTATTAGTCAGTATTCAGCAATTTTCTTTCTTGTTGTTTTTGTGTGGGAGCATTAGACATACAAAGTAAATAGTTGATGTTTATTATGAAGGGTTCTTGATTATACATAAATTCACTTGTAAATGTAATTAATATAGCTACTGTATGATACATGTTACATGGAACACAATACATAGTGTGTGCACACAAATATGTATAAAGTTGAAACGAAAAGTAGAAATAAACACAGTCAAAAATTTTGTAGATATTTTTCTACACTTGCTGAAATAAAATAATCCTAGTAAAAGGATACATAATTTTGGATTTAAAATAAAATTTTATTATAAATTAAACATTTAAAAAGGTCTAATTAATATTTTCATTGAATTCTGATTTTGAAATTAAAAATAAGCATGTTAAACTGATATTTGTAAAAAAAATTATTATCTATTTTGAAATATTTTAATTAATGCTTGTATATATTTATCTATTTTTTTTAAAAAAAAATCTTTGTCTATCATACTTTGATGATAAAAAAGTTGCTTTCAAAAGGATTAAAATTGTTTTTAATAAGATAAAAAGATAAACACTGTTTAATTAAATGCATTTTTGTCACCTCAGATTAACTCCACCATTACATCACCTACCACCCTATCTTACCCATTATAAATGACTGCCCAACTTAGGGATGATGATGATCATGTACTGGTGACCATCATTACAAAATTAGCACTCAACTTGATCTCAACCTCAACAGAGAGAAAAAAAGGCTACATTTTATGCAAAATTAAGTTTAAAAATTACTGTGAAATGTGTGACAAGAGTATTGATGATTATAAATTATAAAATAGTAGTTTTCATGTATGTTTAAAGAAGTTCATGTTTAGAGTTAAATAAAAAATCTATGATTTTGGATATTTGATTGGATATTTGATTGTTTAACTGTATTTTTAGTTTTGATGATGGAGGGAGGGTTTTTGTCATTGGCTTGAGAATGCAATGTTTTCATGCAACTATTTTGGCTATTTGCTCCAACCCATTTTCTGATTTTATATTGTTTATCATAGAGCAGTTAGCATAGTCCTGCCATGATTCCAGCCTCTAAATCTCCAAGAAAAAGAACAAGCCATAGTTCTATATTTTTCATCCCATAACAATCAATGAAGCAGGGCATAGTTGTATTTTCCAGCCCTCCAAGGGACCAGGGCTTTGCAAAGATTTTTGCATTATCCTTGTCATGGGTTGTAATAGCTTTTTTGGTGTTCATGGTGGATTGTATACTTAAACTCAATGGCTGAATTTTTTATCTATCTCAAAATTGCAGATCATTATTCATTCTGTTAGTTGTCAGGTGTGTGTCAGTTTAAGATATGAACTTTGTTTTGATTATACATGTATATTATGTAAAATATTGTTAGATAGGTGTTTCATTTTTATTTTTATTTTTTCCCAGAAGGGGAGTTATGTAACCATACATGTTACATAGCACACAATAACATAATATACGTGTGCACATATGTATAAAGTTGAAAGAAAAAGTAAAAATAAACACAGGCAAAAATTTTCTAGATATTTTTCTACACTACCTGGAACAAGATATACCTAGTAAAAGGTTAAATGATTTCAGATATAAAATTTTGATTATAAACTAAACATTTAAAAAGATCTAATAAATATTTTCATTGAAATCTGATTTTGAAATTAAAAACAAGCATGTTAAACTGATAATTGTACAACTTTACATTATCTATTATGAAATCTTTTAATTAATGCTTGTATACATTTCTCTATCTATTTTGTTTTAAATCTTTGCATAACATACTTTGATAAAAAACTTAAAAGTTGCTTTCAAAAAGGATTAAAATTGTTTTTAATCAAGATAAAAAGATAAATACAGTTTTTAATTTAGTGTTTTTCTCATCTCAGCAGACAATATATAGCGTTGATAAAAAGATTAGAATAGTTTTGCAAGAGTTTGGCTAATAATATTTTAAGATGCAGTTTCCAGTAACTATAGTGGGTCAGAATTAGCTAGTTTGCAGAATAGTTCAGATCAGGACATAAACTACCATGAAGATATGATTATAAGAAGGGCAAGTAAAAAAGCTTCTCTATAATTCATGATGGTGGAGTTTGAATTCACATGAAGACAAGGGTCAAATTCAAGTGTTTCATAGCTACAAATGTGGATAAGACAGCTGCTTGTTTGGAACAGTTCTAAACAGGGGAGATCACTGCAGACTAATTTACCTGGATTATACCTATCTCAATGAGGACTTTAAGCCAGTGTCCCGAAAAGAATCCCATTAGTTGATGAAGTCATTATATGCCTGGCTATTTATCTATGGATGCAGAGAATCATAGATAAGCATATTTATATAAAGTGACTTATTTTTTATAATTCCTTAAAATGATATTTTAACCTATAATTTAAAATAAAACAAGTAAATAATTTGCTTGAGTCAACATCTAAAAAAAGAATTAATTCATAGACAATTATATATATATAAAGAAATTGTTTTAGTAATTCCCTAAAAATGACATTTAAAAAATATAACTTAAAAGTCAAGTAATAATTTGTCTTGGATTACAAATAAAAATAAAGGAGTTAATTCAAAGACAATTTTATATATTTAAAAGAAAGCAAGTAAATAAAATTTTGCTTGAATGAAATGATGGATTCATTAATTATCTTATTTTAAGAAAAAGAGATATTTTAAATTTAAAGACATTGATAATCAATCAACAAAATTACCTGTCAAAAAATTGACAATTTTTTATACTTTTTTATATACAGCTGTATATGTGAAATTTATGTATATTCAACAAAGAATTGATGCAAAAATAATTTTTAATAATTTTATTTTGACAAAATGAAATATATGATATAAATGCCAACATGCACATTTATTTTTATGTGTACAAATATATATGTTAAATACATATTATAAAAATTAATAATTTTATTATTTTGATAAATTCAAATGTTATGTTAATAAATTAATAAATCGCACATTTGTGCAAATTATATATAGATGTTTAAGGAAAAGTAGCATAGGGTATTTATATCCTTAAAATATAACTTAAAAATTTTAATCATGTATTTTTATTTTATGGCAAGTCAAAGATGTTAACAAATTATTATGCCACATGTCTGTGTGTGTAAATATCAATGAGTGTCAAGTAGACACTTATGTAAAATTTAATCATTTTTATTATTAAATGTCAATGCAAATAAGTTCAATTTAAAATCATAACACACTTCTGTGTGGATATGTATATGTGTTTTATGTAAGCCCATTAAGAGACATTTTATATGAACATATATGTAAATCACAATTTAATAACTTGAATTTAATATATTAATCATGTAAATCACAATGTGATAGTTTTTATTGTATGTTAACCAAAATCAGAAAGCTTATATGTGTATAACCTTACTCAAGAGACGTTAAATTCATTTTTTTGTTACTAATAAACTTGTATTCAATTGTTAAAATTATTCAAGTGACTTAATTCTAAATCAGTTTTAGATTATATTATGTATTTGTATCATCTTTTGATCACAGTAACAGTAATATACCTTATGTTCTCTGAGCTAGATTCAAGTATAACAGTCTGATATATTAAAGGGGATGTATTTTAGTGCAGGTGCATTCCAGTATGACATTGTCCTGGTTTGATGTGAGGATTATATTCTTCAAAGCCCATGCACTACATTTTATTTTAGTTTAGTCTCTATAAGAATTTAAAGTTTATAGTTGGCCAATACATTAATAGTACTAAATGACAAGAGCATTGATGATGATAAGCAAGTGTTTAATATCCCAGCATTATTATTTTTATTATATATCCATATAAATTAGAACTTAAGTTGGTGCATCAAAATTAATGTTAGAATAATTTCCCAAGTTAGCAAAGACTAAATAGTTGGCTTGGACTGCAGCAGACTCATTTCAAATCTAGTCACAAAATGGGCTGTTGATTTAATTTTGATCATTAATGATGATAAATGAGTATTACTTATACTTTATTTTACTTATTGATAATGCTGGTGAATTTAATTATATTTATAGTTAATTTTAGTTGCTCTGAGAAGTAACTGGGCTGATCTCTCATGCTCTATAATTTATAACATTACTTATACATTTTTTGATATTGCTCATTACTTTACATTTTATATTAAAACCATTATTTGAAATATCTTATTTATTTTGGTAAAGATGATGCAGATTCAAACCAACTTATCACCACAGATTAACCCCACCATCACACCACCTACTACCCTATCTTACCCATTCTGTTATACTATATTTATCACAAAGTTGAAACTTACACAATTTTGGAAGATTTGCTTTTTTCCTATCAGTTCAAGCAGGTAGTGGTTAGCTTATGGTTGATAGTTATTGTCTGATATCATTCATAATGAATCCAGTTTTATACCTAGGGTTCTGGCTCACATAAGAGGTTTATATTTATAGTGAACTAGATCACAGTTTCATTCTGAAGTACAATAAAAATAAAAAAGTATTGTCTAATTTAGCCAGACTATTTACACTAAATTTCTTTCTATAGAATATTAATCTCTAAGAATTAATTTAATAATTAATTTTTTTTAAAATAATCTATTTCTGGAAATTAACAAAAGAAACAATATGTATAGAAAATATGTTTACAGATTATGTGTAACAAGATTGTAACTATTGTATCAGAATTAATCTTTTTTTAAAATTGATAACCTAAAACAATATATAAACATAGTTTATTCTAAAATTTTCTAAGTTTAATTAAATCAATCTCAAAATTAACTAAACTAAACTAAACACTTTCTGTCTAATTTTAGTGTTAATTTAGATATTAATCTTTATATTCTAAATTCATTCATTTTGTCTATTGCATTTATTTCAACTTAATAAAATGCTTAAAAGTTTTTTTTATCTTTTCTTTTAACATATGTGTTAAATTTCGATTCTGAAAAAAAATATATAGAGAAAAATTAGCAGCTAGAATGCTAAAATATTTATATATTAAAATTAAGTTAAGTATCATTAAGTTCTCTGTGATTGATTGTGGTAACTAACAAATAAGATATTATATCAAATAATAAGTCTTGATCATTATCAATGACATAATACATAAAAACCCACTAATTTCAATTATTTTAATATTTAAAATTGCATTATAAACATTTGTCAGCCATTATGTCATTAAAATTGCAAAGAATAATAATTTACAGATTATTATTAGATTATTAAATATAAAATATAATAATCAAATGTATTATTTATCATTACAGCTAGTATAGGCATTTGAAAGGTTTTACTTTTTTATAATTATTTGTAAAATTATTTAGTAATGCAAAATCATTTCAGCTTTGAACTATGGAAGCATTTATTACTAGGTTCATGATTTTTCAGATCACATTCACCCATATAGAATAGTAATGTACTCACTTTAAGTATAATTATGCTGAGTAAATGAATATACATGCAATGATAATGCAAACAAACTTCCTCTAAATATACATCCTAAATAATGGTTGAACTGATATGTGTGACATAGCCTTAATTTTTGGCTTTTAATCAAAAAAATTATTTTGGCAAAATATTGTTTTTATTTGAAGGATCTGATTAAATTTTATGATTAATAGTTTGTGAGCTGGGATAATTTTTTTAATTTTTGAACTTGTTTTAGCAATTGTGTAATTTCATATCTGAGATCTGGAACTCAAAATTACTGATAAGTCCCCTCTCTCTCTCTCTCTCTCTCTCTCTCTCCTCTATATTATAAATAAAAAATATATATATATATATATATATATATATATATATATATATATATATATATATATATATATATATATATATATATATATATAATTGAAAATTTTAATGAGTTTTTTTATAGATTTTTTAAAATTAGAAATCAACCAAAAATTAATAAGGCAGTCAACAAGTTTAAACTGGAATAGTAAAATGAAATTATTCATCCACCAACAATATTTATATTGGTCTGACACCTATCATATATTAACTAAAATGAGAGTTTCAATGTTAGCTCATAAGAGTCAAATCAATGCAAATACTATTATTGCTTAAATAATTTCCATTTACCCTTTCAGTTTTTAGTTGGATACTTTTTTGTTACATCTTGGCAAAATTATTATTAAAAAAAATACATGGAATATATCACCAAAATATAAATACTGTTGATGGGTGAAATAATTTTAATTCACCTTCCAGTTTTTATTTGGTTGTTTGCTTTCTAACATCTTGATTGAGATATCATTTTTTAAAAGTATGTAAAATTATTATTAAAACTTTCAATATCTATATGTATAAAATTCTAAAAATGTTCTTATTATATAGATATGGGTAAAGATAGGCAATTGCAATGCTGAATATATATAACAGACAAGCCTATTTTTATAAAGTAATTGCTCCAGTAGTAATTAATCTGGTCTCTATCCAGAGCATTCAATAACATATGCAATAAAAGGGCAGTCATTCTTTATTGTACCTTGCAGTGTTATATATAGAACTACCATACAGAACTTAAACTAGAAGAATAAATTTTGAATCAATAAAGATATATGTTGGAAATTAATTTAGATTGATTGATATTTTTGGCTTAGAAAGCAGTACTGTAAACATTTATTTTTACACACATATTGCCTGAATCTTTATTAACAATGTTGTATAAACAGAAGAAAATTTCTCTGCTTTGTGAAATAAAACTATCAATTTATTTATGTAACTTGCAATATAAAAGTTGTTTGGTTTAAGTTGTTAATAATAATATATTTAATCTATTATTGAATGCTGTGGCTAGAGGGTAGATCAATTATTATAGCAATAGTCACTTCATAAAAATAGTCTTGATCCAACATCTATGCAATGTGGCAATGATTTATTTTTATATATTTAAATGAAAAAAAAAGTGATCTAATTTGAGAACTAAAAATATAAATTGATTTAAACTAACTTTTAATATATATTTCGATTGATTTAAAATCTTGTTCCTCTAGATAAAGTTATTTCTGATTATTCTCCATACAACAGTCACTTTAAAAAAATAGCCACAAGTGTTACACACAAGCATATGTGCACACACACATATATGTAAATATTGAAAGTTTAATGAGATTTTCTATATAATTTTTTTAATTAGAGCTTATCCACAATATCATTTAAGCAACCAATAAATTAAAAATGGTTTAGTAAAATAATATATCATCCAATAATAATATTTTATTAATTTGAATTCCTATAAGCCAAAAGTGGAAATTCCTAGTTTATTCCTTAATTGGTATTGATTTGGACTGTGCTATCTGCTATTTTGGTTTCTGAGAGAACTCCCCAAACCACTGCTGAACAAATCAAACACTAAATAAAGTCAGATAATACTGCTCACTATTGATAAAAAGCATTCCAGTTATTTTGTTCTTTATAATCTAAAAATTGCAATCTCCATAAAAAAAAGCATGCAAATTTCACAGAACTAAACTGAATCACATACCTCCAAAAATCAAAATATCAAACTTCTTAGTAACTAGGATTTTTTTCCATTGATATATTTACTAATTAATATTTTTTTTTTGAAATTTTGATTTTTGCTATTTTTTTGGTCATTTCCTAATTGCTATATGTTTGATATTTTGGTGCCTATAGTCAATTGATTTTTTTTTTGTTTTAATCACATGATTATGCTAGCATTTTTATATCTATTAATTAATAATAGTCACAAAATATTTTTTCATACATCATTGTAGTAATAATTTAAACTTTTGGTTATATGATTATGTCAACAGATTTTTCCCCCATTGATATATTAGCTAATTTTTAATATTTGCTAAATATTGCTTTTAAAATTTTGATTTTTGCAATTTCTTCTCTTTTGACCATTTCCTAATTAGTAATATGTTTGATATTTTGATTTTTAAAGATATTTCACTTTTTTTGTTTTAGTCATGTCATTATGCTAATATTTTTATGGCCATTTACTAATTGTCACAAAATATATATATTTTTTTATCTGATTGCGTAGTAATTTGATCTTTTGGTCATGTGATTACACCAGTGGGGAATTTTTTTCATTGATATATTTGCTAATTACTAATATTCACTAAATATTGTTTTTGAAATTTTGATTTTTGCTATTTTGTGATCATTTTCTAATTACTAATATGTTTGATATTTTGATGTCTAGAAGCATTTGATTTTTTGTTTTGATCATGTAATTATGCTAACATATTTATGGCATTTACTAATAGCTACCAAATATTGATTTTTTTTCTATCTGATTGTGATAGTATTTTGAACTTTTGGTCATGATAAATTTTTTTATATTTTGGTCATGTCCTAACTATTAATATGTTTCATTTCTAGAGCTTAGTTTTATAAATTTGCATGCTTATTTTTTAATTTTTAATATAAACTGTGACTTTTTCATTGTACTGAATAAAATAACTGGAATAGTATATCACTGGTGATCAGTATTATCTGAATTTGTTTAGTGCTTGTTGTGTAAACAGTGGTTTTAAAGTCTCCTTATAAATCCAAATGGTGGAGATGTGCATTCTAAACTAGTAGCCCTAGATTTAACTAAAGAAGATTAGAACAGACATCATTACTTTATGTGTATGCATGTTTACTGTAAAATATATTTTAAATACTTTTATAATTAAACAAACCACTTTCATAAAGAACTATATATATATATATTGTACCCTTACTTCTCGATGTATAATATAGTTTGAAATACGACTAGCTCAATTAAATTATAATGCTTAATTAAAATTTGCATATCTATCTTTAATTTACTTTTATACTATCATATTCTAATTAAATTTATTATCCATTATTAAAATCAATATAGTTCTATAGTATGTACTAATTAAATAAGTATTTATCAAAATCATGAGACTGTGAAGTAAAGTTACAAAGTAATAAGTAGATTTACATTGAGTCAATATCTCCTAAAACATTGTCTCAATGGCATAAGAATACTATTACCTCCTTACTATCCTCTTACTACATCTACAGCATTCTTATGGCTTTTAAATAAAATAAATTATCTTTAATAATAATAAAATAAATCTCAACTTTTAATTTTTTATATATAATTAAATAATCTCAGGCTCTTCTAATTATCTTAAAGTAATAATAATTCATGTAAATAAGTATGATAAGGGATTTTATATCAAACCTAAATACACCTAACTTATTCTAATAATAATATACAATACTAATCTTAGGGTATTACTTAATCTTATCTATTTCTGTTATATCATCAATCATTAAATAAATAATCATATGTATATCTTTTATTTTCATATAGCATCTTAATTTTGGAAAAGATCAAAATCTTATAATTTAATAATCTGTGGCGATAAATAATATTGTAATCTTATAATGTGCATTATAATTACCTTATGACCATAATAATATTATATGTTAATGTCAATCAATTCTTATAAAATGATATCAGGAAAACATTGTGTTTATTTCTAAATAATAATAATAATTCATATTGTGCAAATATTATGTTTATTCAAATTATCTGTTGTCAAATGCTGTGGTGTAAAATAATGAACTTGACACACTTTTAAAACAAATTAAACAAATTTATTTACATTAACTTCAACTAAGAATTTATTTACAATATTTACAGTTCAAAATTATGAAAACAAAGAAGAATAAAACAAAATAATAATACAATATGTTTTCCACCATTATTAATTCATATTCCTAATAAGTAATTATACATTCTTTTAATGCTGTACTAATAACATTGAAGTATGCTTTTAAAACTTAGACTTTAAATAAATATCAGTGAACTTCAATTATTACACAGAAAAGTTTATGTAAACAATATTTATGTAGCATATGTAAACAATTAAACTTTACTAATTAAATTGCTACATTACTCAAGTATTACTGTTATTCATTTCATCATATACTAGTATGTGTTTACTTTACCATCAGCATTACTTTAATAACATAACACAAAACTAATGTATCTTTATAATGTAATAACAATAATTGATTATAATTTATATTTCATTTAATGCAATTTATGTTACATGTTTTATCAAATATGCATTACATATATGTACTGTTAAATAATAATATTTAAATTATTCATTAATTTCAAATTCATAAAGTATTATATTAGATAAATTCTATGATTCTTTTCTATGTGAAATTATTACTTTACTTTATGTGTTATTCTACTCCTTCTTAATAACTTTCTATCTACAAAAACATCCTCTAAAACTTATTTAAACTTTCCGGAAAAATAATCATTGATTTTAAATAAAAAAAACTAATTATCCAAACTATTTATACTACGTCATCTATATTCAGTAAACCTTCAATCCAAACATAAACTTCTACATAAAACTTAACTTAATTTATCCAATAAAACAAAAATAAAATATAGTCTTTTAAATCTCTTCCTAACTTGCAATAAAAATAATTACTTATGAATAATAAATATAATTCTAATACTATAACATAAAAAAAAATGTCAAAATTTATTTACGAAAGAATCATATAATTATTTCTAAGCTTCTTATGTAATGTTGTATCATATTTATATCATAAATTCAAATTATGCATATTTAAATAAAACTGTCACTGCCAATATAATGTGTGTGTATTTAAAATATTTATACATTCATTCAACGATAACATGTCATTTGGTTGATCTAAAGAAAAACACATTAAATACATCAAAGTTATTATTATACAATTTTTTTACCATAAATGATGATCTAATATACAGTCCGTCATCCAATATTCTTTGGAACTACAGCTTCATAAAATAAATCACATTTACACTCACAATCATTCTTTAACATATTACGTGTTATATTAATCATAAGATAAACTTATGCAATTAATTATTATATTACTTTTAGTTATTTATTTTAAGAAATGTACCTATCTTATTTTTAATAGATCAATAATATTTAAATTTTATATTAGACAAATAAAACAGAAATCATATTACGTAACTCCAGCGATGTCTTCTTTTCACCATAATAGTTCTTTAATCCTAGGTACACATTCACTAAAACACCATTTCCGTTTTCCGGTTCATCACGTGGTTTTTAAAAGTTTATGAAAAATAAAACGTTCTTTTAAAATAAAATAAAAGTTGATCAGTTCCTCCATAAAATATAATAAAATTAAAATAGTTTATCTGATCCAGATTCAGTTCTTTAAAAATATTATTTAAAGTTATTATCTTAAATTAGTCTATAGTTTATGAAAAATTATCATTTAATTATTTTAATTGACTTGGACGTCCATGTATGTTTTACTTGCGCATTCCTTAACAAAATATCTAGGTAAGATTAATTTTCTTCATCTAAAAACGACCAGCGTTTAAATTATTTCAATATAATAATTTTTATTATATTAAGATTTTTAGCTAATTATTTTCAATTTATTTGCCTTTTAAAATTATCAACATTCAGTCTTTTAAACATAAAGACTTAACAAGGCAAGTATTTATAAAAACTACTTTTATTTCTAATATCTTTACTTAAGATATATACTTAAATTTATAGCTTGCAAAATACTTTCTTCATAAAGAAGTATTTTATTCTTTAAAATATCTATTTTCTAATAGTCAATAGCAATTAGCTTTTAAAATTATATACTGTCCAAAATACTACTTTTCTCCATCTCGTAATTTTCCGAACTAATCCAGCGTTTGTCATATTTCTAGTATAAAGTTTCCGATATATTTTCACTATATATGATGTTTCCATGACCATTTGCTTGTAAATTGAGCTTAATATAGAGACGATTGATAGGGAAAAATTAAATTAACACTGCATATTTATCATTTAAAATTTCTATAACTTATTTACAAGACACTCTTATAATTTTGAAAAATGATTTTAAAAGCGTCTATAAAATTTACGTAGCTATTTTTTTAATAACACAATTAACTTGAAAATTCAATCACAGAGTCCCCTCCTAACAATTGAACTAAGCTTTTATACCGGAAGAAACTTCCCATTTGATTGGTACATTTAAACAATCAACTTGCTGGCTTATTTACATATTTACCAACAACACAAAATTAAAAATAAATAATGACTTATTTAATATTTAATATTTATTACATTATTAAATTTTAAAATAATCCTTATCGTTTATTTGAATCCACTAAACATTCTTTTAAAATATTCTTACTTACTTGATTTCAATTTTAACTTTTATAAGATTATTTAAAATAAACTAAGTCTTTTTTATACGTTATATTTTTAAAGCAATACTTTTAAAAATCAGATTTAATATTCTACATTGATTTATCTTTATTTTATCTCGTGATAGCTCACGTATTATTTATAAATTTTATAACATGATTTTTAAAATAGTTGTGCAACTTTATTAGATAACTTCCAAGCATGTGTGTGCATATTTAACTAACATCTGTTTTCTTTTACAACACAAGAAACGCTTGTCATAATCCAAAAATAACTAACAATTGCATTTTTAAAACAAATATTTATTTTTTAAAAAATAAATAAGATATTATAACAGATTTTAAATTAACAATTCGATATTATTAAAATCAAATATTAATCTTCTATTTATGTACTTATAAAAATTAAAATATTTATATTCTTTTATAATATTATTTTATCAACAATAAATATATGCATTTAACTTTAACTTGTCTTTTTTAACATTTAAATTCAAACTTTTATTTATTATATTTATTAATGCAGTATTAACTATGGCCAGTTTTCCCAACCATATACTACTATCATCTTTACTTAAAATGTCTCTCTCAATTTCAGCACAATTTCACATATCAAATACTCATAGATTGCTTTAATTAAACCTTTTGAAATATTACCATAAGCAAAATTAACATCACATATTCAAATATATCTTAAATTTAAAATTTTTAACAGATCAGCACAAAAATCAGATGGTGACCCATACAAAAGGGCACAATATATATATATATATATATATATATATATATGTGCCCTTTCAGTATATATGTGATATATATATATATATATATATATCACATTTTACTGAAAGTTTAGTGAGAACTTCTGTGTATTTTTTAAAAAAATTAGAACTCAAGCAATTTATTAAAAACTGGATTGGTAAACTGATTTCATGTCCAAAAGCACTATTTTATTTGCATGAATATGATAAATCTGGAAAGCATTCCTAGCTTATTTTTAAACTTAAGTAAGGGAAGTACAAGCACAATTATTTTGTATGTGGAATGTTTTAAATCATACAACTTTTCAAATTCTTCCATGAGTAAACAAAATTCTCTCATGAAATCCCATAAATAATAATAGAAAATTTTACTTCATAGGTATAAATGTTGAACATTTAATATAATCTTCTGTGTCAATTTTTTAATTAGAGTTAAGCTGCAATGTAACTAAGCAATAACAAATTGAAAACTGGTTTGGTAAATTAAAATCACACTAGAAATAGCATGTTTATTTGTCTCGACCCCAAGGATAAACCAAAAATGACAATCATTCTTTGATTTTTCCTTTGATTTAAATAAGAAAAGTAAACTAAAAACCCATACTTGATATTGTGAAAGTTTAAAAAATATATAACTTCTCAAATATTAGCCATAAAAAATTATATACTAATACAAATTTGTCCTTTTTCTATAGATGTAAATATTGAAAGATTAATTAAGTTCAATGCTTTCATTTTTATGCTTTTTACATAGGTGTCAGTTGTAATATAATTAGACAAGCAGCCAATTAAAAACTGAATCATAAAATTAAGATCATATCATCAGACAATAGTAATTTATCTGAACTTGTATAAGCAAAAGTGGAAACCATGTATAACATATTCTCTAAAATTAAATGTAAGTAGACACTTGCTTATTTCCTTTCTTTTGGAAATATCTGAAAAGTTTCATTATTTAAAAAAGTCACACTTTAGATTTACAAGTGATCAGGTAAATATAAGTATGTTTCTAGATGATGTAGTTTCAGTTTTTATCAGTTTTTAATTGGTTGCTTGTTTATTTATATCAAGGTTAAGCTCTAATTAAAAATTATATAAATGAAATATTTGATTAATCTTTCAATATTTACATCTCTTCATTCTATAAAAATTATATATATATATATATTAAATAACATAGCATTAAGATATATAAGTAATTTAGGTGGAAGAAAAATTTTCCATTTATGTATTGTGAAAAGGCAACACTCCATGTCAATAAATATTTAAAAAAAATGTGCACTACTATTAAGTAAACCAACATCCATTGACAGTACTGGCAAGAGTGCAATCTAATTTAGAAGTCCACTTTTTAAATCAGCTAGTTACTAGTACAAGTTTAAATTATATATTCCAGGAAAGAGAAAGCACCTATTTGTAATATCCTTTGATAATGCATGATTTTAGTTTATATAAATACAATTATTAAATAATATAGCAATTAGAATATATATGTAATTAAGATAGAAATTTTTCCTTTCATCCATGCCGCATTTCATGTCAATACATGTTTTATAACAATGACTAGCCATTAATTTTTAAAGCCTAATGTCAAATTTATATAAACTAACATGTGTGTCATAATAAATGTTGGCTCATTTAATAGGACACTCATTGTTATAAAACATTTATTAATACAGAATGCTGTCTATTCATAGCACATGATTGAAAAAATAATTTTCATTCCTTTAAATTACACACACATGCACATATACATACAACACTTTATAAGATAAATTTGTTCATTTGTTAAATTATTTAAAAAGTTGTGGTGCTCTATAACATTACATGTTGATATTGTCAATGTTTAAATTATTTTTTCTGATTTTTCTGATAAGGACAATAAGTTGATATATGTATAATAGTATGCAAAGATGAAACTTAAACATTGTAAAATTTTTAAAAAAATTAAAATCTTTTATGAGAGTAATGGCAACTGTTATATATTTTTACTTTAACTGTAACAGAAAAAAAGAAAGTCTTCTTTTTTAAAAAAAAACCCCACATGAAACGATTTTTTAAAATTTATTCTATAAATTCAATTTTAATTTAAAAATATACAAGTATATTTTATTTTTGGTAAAGATAAATTTCAAAAACATGTTTTTAATTTTGAAACTTTTATGATAGAGTGTTCAATAATTATTTACCAAATTTACTAATTGTAATTAGTTAGAAAAAAATGACATCAAATTTGTTGTTATAACAACAATCCAGTTATGTTCAGTTTCTTGATTTGATTTTGAAATTGAATTATATAAACTATTTTAAATCGTAAAAAGTTAGCTGGTTTAGAGATACTTTTAAAATTAATTGTTTAATCTTCAAACCTCAATCACAAAATCACTTTACTTGGCTTTTTTTGATATTGCAATAAATTTAGAGTGGCTCAATTGTGTCCATCTGTAATGCTTATTGATTGTTTTGTGTTCATTTGATGGCAAAAACATTCATTTAATACCATATAATATAAATATTTTATTCTCTTCAAGAAGTATAATAACTACTCTTCTTATTGCATTGCCAAATGTATACCATATAATACTAAATTGTCCAAGCATTTTACTACTATAATACAATGCCTTCTTTACCACCCTTTTCTTACAGTTTATATTTTACTTCAACTAATATCCCTAGATGTCAATATTGTTAGGTAAAAAGTAAACGAAAATAAAAAGGGTAAGTTTATTATTACTGAAATATTCACCATGCTTTCACAACTTGTTTTTAATTTTAAAAAAATTGAAATTGAAAATTTTAAGTTCACAAGTAGTTTGTCTTATTTATTTAGTTTTATTTTTATAAATTAAATATTTTTTTGGTGACCGTATGATATTTACATTCAGATTTTTTGATATATTTCTATTTTTAGAATCATTATAGATGAAGAGAAAAAAACAACTGTATAAAAATAATAGCTTTTATTTTCTGTACTTCTTCATAATTATAAATTGAATTTTGAAGATTCAAAGATTTATATTCTTTTTTGAAATATAACTTATGTTTATAACTTACGCATGTAAAAAAAATGATACATAATTATTTTTTATTTATTGAAAAATATTTTGTAGACTAAAAGCTAAGCTGAAATCTATCTTTCTAATACATATTCCAATTTGTTAATATTTTTTCTTATTGCAAAGATGGTACATTGTTTTTAAATAACATTTATTTTTAAAATAATAATTTAAATGAATTTTATGAAGAATATAAATAAATATTTATTTATTAAAAATCAAAAGCACAAAAATTCTCATTAATGTGAGCAACACATTTTAATAAAAATTACCAGCTCAAACATTTGGAATTATATGCCATCTATTTTGTCAACTGATTTAAAAAAAGTCCTTAACAAAAAGCTTATTTCAACTTTAAGTAAATTAAAAAAGAAATACTGAAGAATAGTCTTCATTTAGTTATTTGATAAGTAAGAATTTCAAAATTGAAAGCATTAATTTAAATCGTAAACAATAAACTGAAGCGGATATATATTGTATTAGAAATCAACGTCATTCCTATTTTTATAAGAAAAATTAACCAAGGAAAATCTCCAGTTAAAACAAAGTTTTAATAAACCATTTATAACGAAAAATTTTCAGAAAAATTACAAGTAAGAAGCTTATTAATTAAAAAGCAATTTGATAATTTTTCTATTTTTAAAACTATTTTGTTTAAATTTTTATTATTATTAATAACTGTGAATATTAAATAAAATGTATTTAATATTCTTAAAATACAGCAATAAATATTTGTAAAATATTAATTGATAAAATTTTAATTAATTCTATCATTTAATAAAAAAAAATTCAATCAATATATCCAGTAATTAAATACTGTGGTTAATTAAATAATTTTGTTATCATCATGGTAACATTTAATTTTAAAATTAAATAATACCATGATTATTTATTTATTACTCATATATATAATTACAAACTTTATTTTGATAAGCCTAGAAGCAGCTGACACCTTTAGTTCATGTTACACAATTAATGAATCAAATTTATCTATAGAATAGCAAAGGTGAGTGACTTAATAACGGCATTATTAATTTTGCTTTTGGTTAGAATCTTTATTGATTTCTTTATAAAAAAATTCATATGATAAATAAATAGTCATTTCACCACTGAGGTCTGCTGATATGAACTCTGAAGTATATTCGAATATAATACAAATATATATATATATATATGTTAAAACGAAGATTTGCACGGGTTAAATATATAAAATACATATTTTGCGGGTTCATCCGTGTTAAAAACTTTTAATATCAATTTACTGACGTTTCGACTTGGTCACACAAGCCATCCACAGAGTTATAAAGAGGTAGAAAGACGGTTGTAGAGGCGCTACAATCACTGCTTTGAATAAAACATTAAAAATCCCACCAATAGCAAAAATGTTAAATTTAAGAATGTTTTTTAAAGAAATCTTTCCAAATAGGAGGAAGTTTGCACTATCATCCGCTTATTATACAATCTGCCTTTTAAGTATCTAATGGCTTCTCTGATTTTGCATTGGTAGAGATTATCACATCTGATATGATCCTGGTACTAGAAAAATCTATTTTATACCTGAATCTATAGTATGGAGTGAGATGCTATGATGATGGTGTTGTTTAACTGCATTAGCATGCTCATCTCTCCTAACACTGATGCACGATTACTCATACCTATGTAAGAAGCTTTACAATTTTTACATGAGATTTGATAGACACCATGATTCAAGAGGGATTGAATCTTAGGCTTGGTTATTATATTGCTGATCTTTTGATGACAGAAAATGCTGTATCTATATTATAGCTTTTAATATACTCGATACTGTCTGTAGTTCCTTTTACATATGGAACACAAATCCTAATAGCTGACTTATCATCTTTTGTTTTATTTTGTCTATTTTGGCTTGAAATAAGGCTTTTTTATAAATTTGTAATTATAACTATTTCTAATAAAACACTATTAATATGATTTATTTCTTCTTTCAGATGTGTCATCTGAAAGGTTAATTGCTCTATTTAAAAGAGTTTTCTACAGAAACTATCTGAGTTGGGATGATGAAATGGAAATGTAAATATCTGTCTGTGTGTTATCCTTTCTGTAAATAGAAAAAGATAAACTATTTGTGTTTGGTGACTAGAACATCAAGAAAAGGAGTTTTCCATCAGACTTGTCTCCATTGTAAATTTAATATGAGGATGCATATTATTTAAATGTAAGAAAAAATCATCTAATGTATTTTTCCATGTTGCCATATGACAAAATTCATCTATTATCTGAGCAAATGAGAGGTTTTAAAGATGATGATCTAAAGCAGGAGTTTCTATATATTCCATGAATAAATCAGCTATTACTCCTGAGATAGGTGAGCCCATAGGAGTACCAAATTGTCTATATTTCATGGAATATATGAAACTCTCTTTAGAATCATCATCTTTAAAACCTCTCATTTGGCTCAGATACATAGATGACACTTTTGTCATATGGCAACATGGAAAAATACATTAGATGATTTTTCTTACATTTAAATAATATGCATCCTCATATTAAATTTACAATGGAGACAGATCTGATGGAAAACTCCTTTTCTTGATTTCTAGTCACCGAACACCAAATAGTTTATCTTTTTCTATTTACAGAAAGGATACACACACAGACAGATATTTACATTTCCATTCTCATCATCACCCAACTCAGATAGTTTCTGTAGCCAAAACTCTTTTAAATAGAGCAATTAACCTTTCAGATGACACACTCTGAAAGAAGAAATAAATCATATTAATAGTGTTTTATTAGCAAATAGTTATAATTACAAATTTATAAAAAAGCCTTATTTCAAGCCCAAAATAGACAAAATAGGAAACAAAAGATGATAAGTCAGCTATTAGGATTTGTGTTCCATATGTAAAAGGAACTACAGACAGTATCGGACGTATATTAAAACGCTATAATATAGATACAGATTTTCGCTCATCAAAAGATCAGCAATATAATAACCAAGCCTAAGGATTCAACCCTCTTGAACTCATGTGTCTATCAAACTCATGTAAAAATTGTAAAGCTTCTTACATAGGCATGAGTAATCGGCATCAGTGTTAGGAGAATGAGCATGCTAATGCAGTTAAACAACACTATCATCATCAGCACTCTCACTCCATACTATAGATTCAGGTCATAAAATAGATTTTTCTAGACCAGGACATATCCAGATGGAAACTCTACCAATGCAAAATCAGAGAAGCCATTGAGATACTTAAAAGGAGATTGATCAATAAGCGAATGATACATGCAAACTCTCCTATTTGGAAAGATTCTTTAAAAAATTCTTAAATTTAACATTTTTCTATTGGTGGATTTTAATGTTTTATTCAAACCGTGATTGTAGCGCTCTACAACCTCTTCTACCTTTTATAACTCTTGATGGCTTGTGGACCAAGTCGAAAGTCAGTAAATTGATATTAAAAGTTTTTAACACGGATGAACCCGCAAAATATGTATTTTATATATTTAACCCGTGCAAATCTTCTTTTAACATTACTAACCTCTACGGGAGGAAATTTTCAAACACTATATTTGAAAGAAGTGGAGTAAGAAATGTAAGTTACTTTGTAATTTATCTTTTTGTTAGCGGCAAAAATCACAAGTTATACCCACTTGCTAAAATTGTGTTTCACAAGAACAATTATAATGTTAGTAAAATTCTAAGGAAAACAGCAATATTATTTTAAACTCCTTTATTAAAGAAACTCGGAAAAATTTAGACAAAATTGATAAAGTATTGCTACATTTACGTTTATTCCTTAGTAATAAAATACATCCTTTACTGTGGACTAGTTTTGATCGTATTGCAAGTTTTCGATCATTTAAAGATTCGGAATTGGTAACAGCAAAGCAAAAGAAAAAATTGCAAATGCTAATTAGAACACAATCCCCAAACATTATGTATCCAAATCAAAAAACCGTTTACAATTTATCTAAGAAAGCCCTCTCTACAGATGAAATTTCGGTTTTAGAAAAAGGTTT